>WBNH01011133.1:0-145298 GCA_013401255.1 Urocolius indicus | reverse complement strand
TCGCATGCATTTACAATAACCATCCAAGCCAACCAGTATAACCAGTGGTTATATAAAAGAGTATATTAGAGTAAACTCTTGCTCCAGCAATGGACATACCGAAACTTATTATCTAGTAATGCAGGGAAGGTCAGGATTTGTAATGCTTTTTTATAGTTCAACCTTCACCAACTTCAATTCCTGTAAAAATATTGGATATATCCTGAAACAAGACGTTGGTAAAGGCTTAGGAGGTGTCAAGGAACAAAGGAAGAGCCAAAATGGATTAATCAAATCATGTCACACTGATCTAATATCTTTCTAGGACATTGTAATGGCCTCAATGGATGGAGGAAAGGTAGAAACATCTTATATTTTGATTTAACAAGGCTTTGACCCTGACTTTTATGATACTTGTATACGTAAAATGGAGGAATATTGTCCAGGGGAAACTACTGCATGACAAATAAAATACTGTTGGGAAAATACGCAGGATTTTTCAGATGTTCACCTACATAGCAAAAAAAAAAAAAAGTTTCAATGGGATTTTGTCTTGTGGCAAAGAAGAAAATGTGTGCAACAGCATATTTCTTATGAGGAAAGGCTGTAGGAACTATGGATGTTTAATCTAGATAAGGAGAGATTGCAGAGGATAATCTCATTAATATTTACAAATATCTAAATGATGGATGTCAAGAGGTTGGAGCATCACTTTTTTTCTGTTGTATCCAGTGACAGGACAAGGGGTAATGGAAAGAAGCTGGAACACAAAAAGTTCCATTTAAACATAAGGAAAAACTTTCACTGTTGAGGTGAGGAAGCCCTGGCCCAGGCTGCCCAGGGTGGGTGTGGAGGTTCCTTGGAACCTTTGGAGGTCTTCAAAACCCACCTGGATGATTTCCTGTGTGACCTGATCTGGGTGGACCTGCTTCTGGAGGGGGTGATTGGACTAGATCTGTGAAGGTCCCATCCAACCCCTAGCATTCTATGATTCTATGATTCTGTGATTTTAGTTTATCTATGTAGTACCTAAGACTATTTCAACACTAGTTCCTAGAAGTGACCCATTTCAAGCTCCAGAATGTCAGACCAGGTATCCCATTTGATAGATTACATGCTGTTTAACATATACTGAGCTTTCTGCAGCCATGACAATACTCCAATATAATGACTGCTCAGTAATGCATTGCTGGAGCCTTGTCAGATGTAGCTAAGAAAAAATAAATGAAAAAGATAAAACCAGTAGAGTTTAGATTTTAAAAATGCTTGTAGATTGTCTCCTGGGGAAGGTATAGCACCCTCTGCACTGAATTATGAATGCTTTAAAAATAAAGTGGGCACATTTCTCAAAGTAGCAATATGTATTTCCAAATTCTCAATACAGTAGGAGAAGATGAAGTTGCATACGTAACACAAATAAACCCAGAGCACTACTGCAATTGAGGTGCTGCTTCAGTCCAGTCTGCCTTCACCTTTCCTATGAAAACAAAAAGAAAGCATGAGAAAAGGCAAACATCTGATTATTCTGGAGTAGATTCATCTGCCCGTCTATTTTGGATCCTGGTGATAAAATATCGTAAAGGTGATTGATTCCAGCTCTCACCAGAAAGGAAATTAGCTGTAAATGCTGCCCAAGGAGCAGCTTTGGTTTATTTCTGGAAGCTAAATACTTCCAGACATTGTGTCTTGCAGCTGGAAACACTAAGCTATTTGTCTCATCTTATTGACATCACCAAGGTGTGAAAGAAAACAACAGTGAGTTATGACTATGAACCAGCTTCTCACAAATGACAGAAAGTGAATAATACAGTTTTATAACCTGCAATACCACCGCACCAGATATTCCTGAGAGATGTGCCTAAGTAGGAACTAACCAATGTACAGCTTACATTCAAAATCAGGAAAACAAAAATATAAAGTTTCTCTCCTGAATGTTTCTTTAAAAATTTTGGATGCTTTTTAATCACATTTATGTGTCATGAAAAATTGAAAATTGCAAAATACTTATTTTGTTCTACTTGTGTTGCATATGTTTACCTTTCTGATCCATTATTAGATTTCCTATGAAAAAAGAAAAAAAACCCCAATATTTTTGGAAGATATCACCATTTGTTTGGTTTTGCAGAATTGAGGTAGAACGATTCTTTCAATTGAACACGTTCCTAAGGGCACACTCAATCCACATGTTTCAGGAAACCATTGCAGTAGTCAGTAGAGGATTGTTTTTTGAATAATTAAAATTTGAGCAATCGTTTCAGTAGCATTTAACTAAACTGTGCATTCAAATTGAGCAAAAAGGTGGTAATATGCCATAAAAATTCAAAGCATTGTTATTAAAAACAACATGAACATTTATTCCCTCTTATCATCAGCTGAAAGTTTTCTCTATCAGATAATGCCATCACTCATAAAAGCTTAAAATGTACACAATAACACTTCTTAA
The DNA here is from genome assembly GCA_013401255.1 of Urocolius indicus. Taxonomy (NCBI): domain Eukaryota; kingdom Metazoa; phylum Chordata; class Aves; order Coliiformes; family Coliidae; genus Urocolius; species Urocolius indicus. Next base: position 142,876 of record WBNH01011133.1, on the reverse strand, counting down.
AACGCATCTGCATATTCACAGAGAGCTCTAAATGAAAAATTTGATAATGTATTTCAGGAATTTAAAATTGAGTGGGTTTTTTTTGTTTGTTTGTTTGTTTTTTTTATGGCAAGGGGTCACTTTCATTTACGACAGTATTTGAAAAATATCAGCTATTGTTATTGAACAGTCCTGTGCTCTCTGTGCACAGTTCTAAGAAACTGCTTTGTTTTTGTTTCTGACACACGACAGTTTTGCTTAGGGCAGCCATTGGAACAGCTTTATTAACTTCCTAATTATTTTGAAAGTAAATGGTTATTTAAACTCAATAACAAGAAAACAAAAATTCCACATTTTTTTATGGATTAGTTTTACTTTCAGATTTTGCTAAAGCCTTTTGGTGGATACACAAATAATCTTGTAAGACATTCTTCAAAATCTGCAGTAGCTCATCAGGTGAGGAGCTATCACCCATCAAAACAAAGGAGGAAATGTTGTGCCCAGGAGTTCATGAGCTTCTAGGTGAGATAAACTGATAAGACATCAGAACTAAATCTCATTTTCTGCAGGTGACATACACTAAATAAAAAAAAAATCCAGAGTATTTCACCAGCTTGATATGAAAGTACCAAAATGAGCCAAAACTCAGCACAATTATGAAGATGAAGCACTGGTAGGAGATTCCTGGCAACTGTTCACAACCTCTCCTCATTGACAAGTTCACTGGCAGTAACAGCAATACTGTGACTATATTTAACTTCATCTATGCTCCCATGGGACTGGCAATGATGGATTTATGTGACTTTGCCTTCTGTTGCTGATTCATTTCCTCCACTGTCATTATAGGGGCTCTGAGAGGAATATACCCTAAACTTTGAAGAATCAGGAAATGCCAATGCACAGAAAAAAAAGTATTCTGTTGCCTGACACTCACCAGAAAGTTGACGTGGAGGACATGACCAGCAGGCAAGGCAAGGGGAAACCCTTTCCCTCCATGTGGATGTGAGAGGGAATGGTATGTCTCATATAGACTCCTGATGGAGAGTCTGAAGCTCATTCTCTGCCTAGGACTCGGCAATCTTTCTAAATGGTAAGTCATGCTCCTATTTACCAGTTAAAGGTCTACAGAAGTATAAAAAGCAAAAGGGGAGAGACCCATCCCTACAAGGTTATAAGCTTAGGCTCATGAACTTTTGCAATTCAGTGGGGAGATAAGACTTTTGTGACACAGACCCTTCCTTCCTTCCTTCCTTCCTTCCTTCCTTCCTTCCTTCCTTCCTTCCTTCCTCAAAGAATGCATCTGCAAATTATAGTGATGGAATCATGAAGGAAGTGTCATTCTTGGCTGGGACTGATGTCTGCAAGAGAGTACTGAACAACAGACCCCAGCTCAGAGCAGGATGCTGGTAGCAGCAAACATGAAGCAGTCTGAATGATTCTCAATATTTCTACTCTTAATTCAGACAAATCTCAGATAAATATATTTTTTTCCTACGAAATTGCCTAGTGGAGTCTTAAGTCCACAACAATTTTTATTGCAGTGTCCTGAGACCGAGTTATATGAGAGCTGCATGCCATGTGAGAAGTATTTCTCCTCCTGAACAAAGCATCTGTTGGCTTAATGCTGCCATGGATTTCATGGCAAGATTGATCCAGGCTGGTAGAAAACCAGCATACAAAACCGAATAGCTCCTCTGTAACCTGCATTTCTAGTGCGGTATCACTCTGAGAGATGCTTTGTCACCTACTGTCTTTCCAGTCCAGGAGCTGCCTGTGATGCCCTCATACTCCCTCTAAATGTAGATTAGCCCTTAACCTTTTTGCAAGAGACAATGTAGCTAATGCTTGCCTGCTTTATCTCCAGTCGTCATCTTAGCCTACTAACAGGACAATATTTGCTGCTTTTCATGTCAGTGTTGGTTTTGTTGGCTGTTATCCTGGGGCTCAGGAAAGTGGCTGAGTCTGTGAGACCTCCAGCCTCCCCAACACGCCTCACCACAATGAAAACACTTTCTTTAAACAAATCAAATCCAGCACCCTGCTGAAATCACACAAGAGCACACAGAGTTCATCCATTCTTGTTGCCGTGTTTGTGACACACAGGTAGGACTCCTCTATTTTCTTTCATTCCCATAGAAATGGAATACAAAGCAAAATGCAGGCTCTCCCTTGTGCATGCTATTCTGTTATAAATCACATGGAGTAAAAACCTTCCCCTCTTGCTCTGCCAGCTTTAATGATGTCTAGAGTAGAGCGAGAATGATTTTTAACACATTTCTTGTTTTGCATCCTCTGTCAACAGAGCATACCCAACACGTGAGAGGTGCATACAGCAGTCCACTGCCATGGTAGCTGAGCTCGACCCTGCCAAAGGTGGCTGGAGTCCTTTTCCTTATTGCCAGGCTCATATTAAACCTCTGTATTTAAAGTGAGAAAAATACATTCAAGTGAAAAAATTACTAGCTCAAACTAGATTGCAAATACCAATAAAAAAATCCACAAAAAGACGGGTGTATTTACTGCCAATTAAAACAAAACCTTCAGTTCTGTAATTTTGAACATGTTAGTTATTTCTTTTTAAAGCAGTTGTGAGTTACTGGTTGCAATCAGTTGTCTTCCAGTAGCTTTTTCAGTTTCAGGAATGTGGAATTTTCTGGTAAAAAATATTCAGTTAAAAAATAACAAGTCTGCTGCAGTTTCTTTCTGGACTCGGTATCTTCAAATGACACTGATAGCTTCCCAGAACTGTAACACTTCTGCTGTTGCTAAAACTGGTAAAAATAAAACTTTAACTAAAAATCATTCCTTTTCTTCTATTAGGAAACTGGGAAGGAATCTGCAGTGTGGCTATGAGGAGAGGCTCCTTCATAAAGTCATAGAATCACAGAATGGTAGGGGTTGGAAGGGACCTTTAGAAATCATCTAGTACAACTCCCCTGCAGAAGCAGGTTCACCTAGATCAGGTCGCATAGGAACATGTCCAGGCAGGTCTTGAAGACCTCCAAGGAAGGAGAGTCCACAACCCTTCTGGGCATCCTGTTCCAGTGCTCTATCACCTTCACAGTGAAATAGTTTTTTCTTATATTTAAATAGAACTTTTTGTGTTCCAGCTTCATCCCATTACCCATTGTTAAGTCAGATTAAAAAAATTAAGACTCAGTTCCTGAGCTACATTTTCATTGTTTCACTTCCTATGGAAAGAATAACTTTGCTTTGTAACTTAAATGGATATTTAAAACCTTGTAGAAACAAAATTCTTAACTGTTCTCCAAATTCAGTTTTAAGCAATTCTTTTTTTAACATAACTATGAAATCTGAAACTAGAATTAAAATGGTTTCCCTTGTAATAGCCAGAAGCTCTCCTTTACAACATCAATATAAAAAGCTATGGAATTAACATGAAAAGCATAAAGCCTGGGTTTCTGAATGTTAAATTTTGCATTTTCTTTACTGATCAAATATAGAAAGGTAATGTCAAAATTGTGAGAGTTTCTCAAGGACTTCAATAGAAAAGGAAAATAGAGTTAGTATCATTCCACAGGAACATGTTCTGTAAGAAACCAATGGGAGAACACACAATGCTGCTAACTTGCTACAAAACAAGTCTGAAACTTCTCAGAAAATTAATTTATTTATTTGGCAGTTCAACAACAACTAAAATAACAATAAAAATAGCAAAAAATACAGACAAAAAAATTGAGTCATTTTTCTTTAACCAGTTAGCATGTGCAGTGTCTTACTGACAGAGCCTTTGAGTCCCCTCAGACAGCCAGCTGTGTTTCATTTACATGTCACACGTCCCTGTTTCAAGCACGCTTCCCAAACCATGAGTCAGGTAAGCAGGACTACACTGGCTAACAGGAGAATAAATGCTTTACATAAAGATATCTAAATGTAGTATCTTGGTAGGATTTTTTTCACTTGTTGAAGATAAATGGAATTGGGTCAAAACTCATAAAAGAATTATTCAAATAGTTGCAAGAGTATTGCCACAGGGTACTTTCTAAATGTACAAAAGAAAACAGAAGTCACATCATCTGCTGAGGAATAACAAGGGAGAAGGAAGAACTGATCTTTTGTCAGAGATTGAGAGGCAGAGTCAAGAGTATCAGTTTCAGGAAAACCTGGGGCAGAAGACCACATCTCAGAGAACTATATGGTTATGGTGTAATAGGGGAAGCAAGAAAATCTGATCCTTATATCAAGTACATGACCAGCAGAATTGTATTCCTTTTTAACCAAAATAATGTAATTATGCCTGCCTTTGCCTTTGTCATTCCACATATCTTCTAAATTTATCATAATCACTGTGGAAAGCTTGTGCTACAGTGAACAGAAAGGCAACAGGAACAGTTTAAATTCTTGGTCATCAGCAATCAGGCACCAGTAAAGGTATTACATGTTGTCATACTTTCCTATTAGAGGTTCCAATGCATTTTTGGGCAGTATATATATTGCCCATAGAAAGAGATCTTTCTCTCTTGGTCTCCTAACTTTGTGGGTAAGAGCACGGACATAATGAGAACTTTAATGAGAACTAGATAGAAATTTCCATATTGAATAAATGTAAAAAATCAGGTGTTAAAAATTCAGGACGGCAGATTTTGATGGGCTCTACACTACTGAGAAGATTTTCATGTGCCTTCCTCATGTACACACTTACTAAGTTGCAGGTATTCACATGTAGGTGTTCATTAGTGGATGTTTCTACATAAATTTAGCTCCTGCAATCATCATCCCTGTATCAGTGGTAATTATTCAAAAGACATGTAGCTCTGGGATACTCAGGTACACTTTGTGCTGCATTTTCTTAGCATGTAAAAGATTCTCTTGTTGCTAATCCTGATGTCAATGTGTAAATCACTGACAGACTAATGACATGTGCCAAAAAGGGAGGAAATAAATCATCATAAAGCTTCAGGTGTCTGTTTCTGTGCCTGAGAGCTGACTCCAGTTAATGATCTGTGCAGTCCAGCCTGTGGTCTCAGTGTTTGCCCCTTCTCCACTGGTGCTGAGACACTTGGAGAGCACATTGACTTGCCCCCACCAACCTGACTAGCACTTACAGGGCTCTTCTAAATTATTCAAGCTGAACCACAGTCTGGATGCAACTATGCATCTACTTGCTTTCTTCAGCCAGTGGTAGTTAGCTAATCATTAGATCATTTAGTAAAGTCACAAGTGAGTTCTCCATTGTGTTATTTTGGTTTTCCAGCCCTGTTTTGTTCTATTCTGAGTTCATCTGGATTCCAGTCATCTGTGTTGTGTGGAAGGACAAATCCTAAGACTTCAATGGTCACCTCAGGTTTCGTAATCTGTATACCTGAGCCAGTGCTAGCAGGTTTTGAAACTATTCTGATTTTGCCCATGAGCCTGTCACAGCTATTCTCTTTATTCCTGTTGGTCTCTTGCTCTCTAGTGTTTGTCAACAAGATCCTAATCTATAATTGAATTTAACCACTTTGATTTGCTCTCTTAATGGACATATTGGGGAGAGATTGTAATGGATCTGAGACTGGACTGAAATGTAAATTACCTTAACCAAATCTTTCATTTTAATTAGAATAATAGTTTTGCTGCATTTCGCACATTCAGGAGGATATTCAGCCTATGGGTAAGTAAAATAAAATTAAGAGTATTTAATTCACATGGTATTTTTATTAGACTCTGCACTATAACTTGCTTTTAATCTTAATTAGAACTGCAGTTCCTCTAAACAAGCAAGATGTGTCATAACAATTTGACACATTATGGGGCTGGCTGATTAATCCAGTGCTCAGCACACAGTGCCACGATCCAGTGCGGTACAGCTTAGGTGAGAAACTCTTACCCTCTTCATCAGCAATGAATTTATGGATCTTGAAGTGTCAGAAAAAATATCAAAGCTACTGTCCCTGGATAGTGGCAGTAACTCAAGGGCTGAGTGTTGAGTTGCAATGAGGAAGGATCAAGGACTAGAAATGGCACAATAGCATGGCCAGGTAAATCTACACCTGGAGATACCTTGTCAAGTCAAACCAGTTAATAAACTCAGATAAAACAAAATTATCTTATTTCTATTTGTCTACTGCCAAAAGGCAGGACAGCCAACATCCAGGCTGCTCTGAGAGTTTGGTCAATGTGCTGTGTTGCAACAGAAGCCAAAATCCAAGTTGGAGCCTGGATGCTCTGTGAGATGTCATGGTTTGAATAATAGGTTCCTTTAGAAGTTGTTAGGTGTCAGTGTTAGGATTTAGCTGAAACCATGAGTCAGAACAGTGAGGGTCACAATACCTTACAAATGGCAGTAAGGCTTCTGATTCCTGTGGAATTTTCTGGTAAGTGGGAGTACCCAGGACCAGAATAGTACTTAAGCAACTAAACACACTTCCACAGTCAGCACGAGTAGACACTGATCATGGCCAAACCAGTTCTAATTATAGTAAGTAATCTTCATATTATCCTCATACTAGGCTGTCCACTTTAGCATCATTAAGGAGCTCAAAGTTTGTGACAAGGCACAGCAGCAAGTGTATTCTTCGGTCTTATTGACATACTTTTGTCTTAAGGCTCTGTAGGATGTATTTACTCTGCTGCTAACAAAGATGGATTCACATTCTATTTTGTGGACTGGATGGATTTGCAGCTCTACATGGACTTGAGGAAGTCTATGTCAGCATAAGTGAAGCAAAGGTTGAGGACGAGTCTCCTTCTCTGGAGACATTCAGAGAGAAGATTTGAAGATTTTGAAAATGTTTTATAAAATAATCAAATATGTAAAAATTTGATTCTCCCTCCCCCCTATTATTCTGTCATTGGAATAAAAATATGCAAACGGCAGAAATGAGGGGAAAAATATTGAATAGAAAAAAAAATCAAAGACAAAGGAGAAAAGAATGCTAATTATTACAAAATCACATTAATAAACTATTTATTTTAAGAATACCAAAAGACTCCAAAACATGTTAAGAAGATGATCAGGAAAATAAAATGGCTGTAAAAACAATACTTTCAGTTTCTGTATTACCACAGTACAGTTGTTGAAGATCACAGTGAATGTATCCATGAAGGACCAGAGCTAAAATGTTGCTAAGTAGCATCACAGTCATAATCCCTGAAGTGACATTTGAAAATGAGATCACCTCTACAAATTGCCAGCGCTTTCTTCCCTTCCCAACTCCCCAGCTCATTTTCATGCAAGATGGTAGAGGCTACAAACTGCACAAGTTCCTCCTAAACTGAGCTTTTGAGCAGAGTTCCCTAACGTGCTAAAACTTCAGCAGAGGTGAGCTGTCGAACTGGATGATGACTGATGACTGACTGATGACCTATACACAGACAGAGCATCCTCAGGTTGATTTATCCCAGCTGGTACTCATTAAAGAGAGCACTGTGGCACTAGCAAGCAGAAGAAAAAGACGGATACATTACAAGGTTTTGCACAAGTTATTTTAATTTGGAACTGAATTTGCATGAGAAGGGTATGAATACCTGAGCATTTTTAATACACGGATCCTTTTGGGAGTTTGACAGAAGAGCTTTCAGGCAGAGATAGAAATTAATGTTTTAATACACTTAGAAGCTAATGCAAAAAACACACGCTAGACACATCAGACCGGTAGCTCTCAAGTGTCTTTGCTCAGGGTCCCAATTCCAACACATTCTCTCTCCTGTTACCACTCCTAGGGCCATGACCCTGAGCCCTTGCAATAATATATGAAACTATTGCAATAATATTGTGTTAGTTTTCTTTGGCTTCTTTGGTTTTCCTTTTGTATGTGTTCCTTGTAATACTGATCTTGGGAAGTGAGCAACCCTGAAAAGGCTGTGTCCTTCTGCCAGCAAGGACCATGTGTCAAGAACGTCCAGACAACCAGCCACTGTGGCATCACCTACTTGTTGCTGCTTGTTCAACTACTTTAATCTCATTGTTAAATTCTCTAACACGGCAGCCCTTACAGAATGCTCATTTTATACAATAGCTGAGCAGGTTGGAGGGATGTTCTTCATTGCTTGTCTCCCTTTGTGCATTGCACCAGGTTGCCCTGTGTTAGGTGCATGTCCCCAAGCTTTACCAGATGTAGACCTTATACAGGAGAGGACACACTAGAACAAGGGTCATTCTGTACATGTCCTCATTTTCCTTCCACAGGAAGGAAATAAAGGACTGGATGATGGGAGATCTTATTTTTAATGAATGCTTGAAGTGTTCTCAAAAATTCAAAGCACAGCATTAAGCACCAAAAACGTCTGGAACTCAGAGGAAGGGTATCTGAAAGTATCTAACAGAGACAATAAGTAAACTAGTAAAGTCTTCCCAGTGATCCCAAGCCTGAGAAGTCCTCTTGCAATTGGTAATTGGATGAGAGAATCCAGTCTTGTCAGTGTGCAGTATCTGCCAGCATTTGATAGGTGTCTGGTCCTGATGGAGTGATATTACTCCTCCAAAACATAGTATGAGCTCTCAGCTCCATTTTCGCCACCTGACTTCTATGCTGTCCTTCATCGCATTTCTCTGCATAAAATATTAATTTACTGGGAGAAAAAAAGAGATGCAGCTCCAGTGGATAACTACTTTATTCATGGCATGGAATTTGATGAGTTTCGTGTTCCCACACAAAAAGAAATACCTTACAAGGAGCATATTGTGAAAGACACTGGAAATGGTCTAAAATGACCATCAACCTGAGACATTTGTGCAAGGGCAACTGGGATGGAGTGCAGTACTTTTTTCATCTGGCAAATAAAACCTTGAATGTTTCTTTTGAATACTGTGTGGCAGCGAAAGAGTTGAAGAAGGATAGGAATGAAAGCATTCCAAACAGTAAGAAAAGCAGACTGAAAAGATTAACTAGGATACTCTAGTCAATGTTGGTGACAGAGCTTGCTTGCAGTAATGTAGCTGTATTTACTGTATAGATCTCAAGCAAGGCCATGGAGAAGCACTCCCAGGAGCTCTGATTGGTGCTTCTGGCCCATGCAGAGCTGTCTCAATGCCAGATCATACTGAACTCATAATAACAGAAATTCTTCAAGCCTTCAGCAACTTGTGTAGAAACAGCTTGTCAGAACTTAATTCATTGAATATCATGGCCTTACTGCTGCAGTTGAACTCTCACCCCTGCAATGGTACATCATCAAGCTCTTCTAGGCAAAGCACATTATAAAAGAACAGTATTTCATGTCCTTATTTGATTTCTTTATGGACATATTGTCCATGTGCTCTAGGCGTTATGAGGATAACAAACAAGAAAATTCATGGTCAAACATAACCAATATGCAGTAGTGAAACTTTGGCTAAACCACAACCAGTACACCAGCGAACAGAATAACTGAATTCTCCTTTCCTTCCTACCTGTTATGCCTCATATTATGCCCACACTATGCACCATAGTATGAAATCACAGGTGATTTCAAGAATTGCTCTGAAGGACCCACCTCCTGTGAATCTGGCTAATTCTTTCTGAAAAAATGTTTGCATTTTGAGAAATTTGCTTTGACAATAAAGTTGTAATTTAATTATTTATTGAATATTTCTCTGCCTTCAGAAGTCTAAGTTTAGCTGAAGTCAGCATTTCAAAGAAGAACCACCAGATGACTTTAGCTTGGGAGTAAGACTGTTTTTCTTTGTAACTGGGTGTTTTGCTACTTTTGTCAGTTACTATGTCTTAGCTGTGGTGGTTTTCTGTCCTTATTTGTGCAAGTCAGGGCTTGGGACAAGATTTATCTGGTAAAAAGTAAACATGTTTTTGCTCCTAAATGCTCCTTCCTCATTCTTGGATATATTGCTGTAAAGAAAAAAGTATTACGAAGATGCAGCAGAATATTTATGTGATTTGTGTAAATGTACAGATTCCTCTGGGGAGGTAAAGGGGTATGAGCAATCATATTTTGGCATAAGGTACCAATCTGCACTTGCTCAGCCCCCAGGGTGCCAAAATAAGGTAACTAACTGCTGATCCCAAGCTCAAAGGTCCTCCTGGCCAGTGAACTGGAATAAAGAGATTATCTTCTCTGCTGCTGAGGCTCTGGGATAAGCTTTAGAGAGAGTAAGATGGGTGAGGAGTGCTGCCCTGACCTCCTGGATGATGGCCAAGTCACCAAAAGGCATCTTTGCATCACTGCTGCCTCCAGCAGGACTCCACGAACAAGCAAGGATGCGTCTAGAAATAACCACTGCAAAAGGAGAGCCCTCTCTTTCAGCCGTAGAAACATGTTTCACCTGAGCACTCAGCTTGAAATTCAGGCGAGCCTGAAATTCAAATGCTTGTCTGTCAGTCTTCTGCCAAGCATTAAAATCACATCTTTTAATGAATTGTGTTTAAGGAATGGAGATGAAATGGCACTAATAGCATGACATTTTCTGCCACTGTTTGCTACTTTTCATTAAAGAAAAAAAAAACTTTTTTAAAAGTAGCTTTTCCAAAAGACAAGTATCAGTCAGACATAGAACATTTGCCTGAAAATAGCTAATATAAAATAGGTACAAAACTGCCAGATAAGCAAAGGTTGCAAAAGCATTGTTCCTGATCTCAGTAATGTCTCAGCAGCTTCCTAGCACATAAAAACTAGCTGTAATCACACATTTTGCTTTAGTTCTCTCTATCACACTGATGGCCAATTTATCCACAGCAGCATATTTACAGGCCTGTTTACTGAATTGAAATTCTTCTCCACAGCGGATGCTACATTGCCTCAGAGCGCGATAGGATTTAATTGAAGCAGCATGAGAGAGCTGATGAATGGGATGCTCACAACGAGCGGACTGAAGCTGGGGCAGAATTTCAATGGAGGAATTAAGAAACAGCACTAGTCTTTCTTAGCAGGTAGCAGAAATGATTCAAGATCATCTTCCAAGTGTGTAGCCAAAGTTATTTACTTCAAACTATTGACATTTTACTTTCAACCATGTCCCAAAGCTTTCATAGTTTAATTCAGTGCTAGATGGTGTTATACATGTGCACATGTGATGCAGACCATGCATGTATGACACACATTCAAGACTCTGATAGAGAACACTAAGAGTTTATGTAAATTGTAGAAGTTGGGCAACACAAAGACTGTTTTGTTTTGGTTTTCTTCTTATGTATTCCAGATATGCCAACTTCCATACTACAATTCTTAACTCTGCCTTGTAAATGCCATAAACCACCTGTGCTTGTTTTTGGGACCAAATCACATGTAGAGTATGGTTCATTCAGACACCCATTGTGGAAGATGTACCAGAAAAAAAAAGTACTCTGATGATGCTTCTCCCATTGCAGAGTTTTTTCTTGGGAAGCTGCTGTTTCATCAGCTACTAGGTTCAGAGCAGCCCAAGGTGAGTCTGAAAACATCCCTACCCAGAGTGGTTTCTGTGAGTACCACAGGATCTGGTGGCCACGGAGAATCACACACATAACCCCAGAATGGTGGAGTTTGGAAGGGCCCTGCAGAGCCCAACCAAAGCCGTTGCTAAAGCAGGTTCCCCTCAATCAAGTGGCACAGGAATGTGTCCAGGGGGGTTTGGAAACGTCCCAAGAAGGAGATGCCACACCCTCCCTGGGCAGCCTGGGCCAGAGTGCTCTCATCTCAACACTGAAGAAGTTCCTCCTCATTCTCAAGTAGCTCTGGTTTGAGACAAAGCTATTAGCTCCTTTTCTATGGCCATTGCTGTCATATCACTATATTCTTTATACTAATTCTGTCCTCTTGAATTTATGTTGTGATCTCCAAATTGATTAGTAATGTGTCCAACAAAATCCCAACATATGGGCCCTACCATGGTTTTGTTGCCTATAAAATGAGCTGTTACAGGAAAAGCTATTGTGTTTTGCTGGCATGAGCTATGCTTGGCAATTCTCTGTCACACTCCTCTCGTTTTGCAGCTGTCTTCATGGTTTCAATTATATTTTGTCAGAGTTCTAAAGCAATGCTAGCCTTCAGATTATATTATTTCTCAGAGCACCTGTTCTTTGTATGGCCAAGTGATTCCGAGGGCAACTTTGCCACTGTTTCTTCTTGCTTAACCTCCTATGTGGGAATACATTTGCTAATCCTGAAGAACCACAAACACAAGACTATCAGTTATCATTGCTGGCTTCTAGATAACCCTCCAGGCTGAAGAGAAAGGAGGTTGCTCTCTTAAACTAAGAATTGGATAAGGACCACATCAGCTTTGTTGAAGCTCTTTCTTGAAGCATTTCCATACTGGACACAGAGGGCTGTTAGTTTGAAGATTCACTCGGGTCATGTCTTTCCCATTAGAAATTGAAATTGATTCTCAATGAGTCCAAATCTTTGCTTCATTCTCATTATTGAATTAATTATGATTTAAAAAAAAAAAAAAAAAAAAAAGAAAAAGCTTTGTTACTTCTTCCTAGTCTGGAAACATGCATTTAAAATTGAAAAACACCAACACTTGGAATGCAGAGCTAAAAGCAATTAAAAGTATAAATTTATTGAGAGGGAAACTAACAGTTAAGGAATCTGAATGTCTCAATTCTATCTACATATAAATGTCATCCATTGCAACTGAGACGTTTCACTTTTCCTGTGACCACAATCTCACTCCTTTTTTTTAAAAGATCTGTTTTAAAATATCTGTGTATTATTCTACCTATCTTTCTTACCTGAAAAGCCTGTTCAAGGTACACTCATTCTCATCAGATGAATAGCAATCCTACATTATGTGACCATTCTGACTTACAGTGTTTATGATTTCTTATTGTGTATTTTTCTATCTGAAACATTTACATGGATATTTAGTATAATTATTTATTCTGGAGCACGTAGAAAAGAAAAAGCTGATCTATTTATCTAAATGTTATTATGTGCAGTACAAAAGATCATTTTCACAGTGGAAGCTTGGTTTCATAAAAGAAAATTGGTCATTTTATTTATTTCATTTTTCTTCTCAACAGTTACTAGAGATTTAAAATGACAAAACAATTTATAGTACAATAGACCTATTATCATGCTTCTGTAATAACTTGTGGCAGTGGGTAGTTTATGGAAATATAAGCTTGGGAGGTGTTTTTTGTAATGGCAGAACGTCAGAAATAATTCTGAATTTTATTCACAATGTTGTCCTGTTGAAACATACTGAAAGTATCTGTGGATTGAACCAGAGTTCTCCCAGAAGAGATAGAGAATGCTAATTAAAATTCAATAGTTTTTTCATTACCTTCACAAATGCAAATAATGTACTCTAAACACTTGCAAATAAGTGTTATTGATCCTTCTGAGTCAAAGCAGCTCCAGTGTTAATAGGACTCTGGTACCCTTCGCACAGCTCAGAGATTAATTGTACTCACTCAGATCCCGGTAGCCCTAAGCTCCCCAAGTCTGATGAGTGTCCATGGCTTGGAAATCTTGCCAATCTTTGGACGGGATGTTGCATAAAATTAAGACTGAAAATATTTCTTATATTTTACAGTATTAATTTAGAAAGGGAGGCACTCCCCTGTGCAGCACTCCCTTGTAAAAGCAGCTGAACTGGCACAAAGCAACGCTGGCCAAGAGCTGTGCTTGTCCAGAAAACCTGGAATTTAAGAACTGTCTGGCTGTGAGCAGAGCACAGACAAATCTATTGAAGAGAAATTGTAGCAAGACCAAAAGTTATATTTAAATAAAAAGAAATCTTTTTCTTGTTGTTGTTGCTTCTTTTCCCCTTTCAAATATGTATTGATACAATCACTTTGCAACAGAAAATACAAAGTCAAACCCACTTAAAAACCCACTCTGTGTTGTCTCCTTTGCCTTCCAATAGAAAAAATAATAAGAATCATCACATTTCCGTCAATTAATTGCTATTAACCAACAGAAGGACAAATGCCTACTGGAAACTACTGATGTAAGTATACTTTCTTAGTTTTGCCCAGTCTGTGAGTTAGGTTGGAAACATTCTGTATTCGTTCCTAAATTACCAGAACTGAGAAGCTTTAGAGCAATCCTTACACCAGAGTGTGACTGAATACAGCAGCATATTCTGTCATGTCACTGGAGTCCTTACTTACACTTAAGGTTATATATTACACAATTTCTTTCAGGCTTAAAACATGACTTAAGTACAAATTTGGCAACCTAGATGATGGTAGACTCGGGAGAAAACACAGATGAGGTCCTACAGGCACATTTGGGAATAGGGGGAGACAGTGGTGTGAGTGTACACTCATGGGTGGCATTTGCACAATATTTCCTAATATATCAAAACATTTTACCTTTATTTTGCTCCTAATGTCCTTCCTGGTAAACAAGCAATAGCAACTAGCCAGTTTTGCCTTCATGTTGCAGCAGGGTTGTACCTCAGACACAAGCTTGGTAAAGGCTCCTTTTCACCACACGTTTCCATGGATCAGGTCAGGCTGCAAGGATAGATGGACATGGCTGTGGGACCAGCTGGCTGCTTGGAGAGCAAAAGTGATGGTAAATTACAAGATCTGCTAGGCACAACCACAAAAGGCTTTAGAAAGAGTGGAAGAGTGCTTGCTTAGAAGTTGTTTGCAGTCTATAACCTTCTTGAAGAGAATGTCATCACCTAGAAAGGTAGGGTTAATGATCAGGACCCAGCAAAGATGGACACTCCCAGTCCTTTTCACAGGATTAGCTTTGTTGGAGTGAAAAATATACATATATTTTTGCCTGATATAGTTAAAATTTGGGGAACTCAGAACTAACTATGGAAAATTGCTGCTCATTGAAGTGGAGTTGTTATTGGGATTTGGAGTGATGCGTACACGTTGCTGTAGCTGTAGATGAAACACTATATGTCAGCAAAGGCCTTTATTTATCCCAATGGTATTTTTTCAAGTATGCAAAAGAAATACTGAAACCCAGTAAGCTACAAAAGGTTGGGAGAACACTGAAATGAGTCTTTTCTAGTTGCAGAAAAAGTCTCAGTAAGTCTATGGGGGAAAAAAAAATCACAGAAGTTAAAAAAACCTAGAGCTTTGAAATAATTGACAATTTAGATACAGTGTATGAAAAGGTCTAAACCATGGAAACATTTATTAAAAAGGTCTGACATATGCTGCTTCCTTGAATTAGCTTGCTTTAATTGATTGGAGAATTTCAGATTCCCGGTGGACCTCTGAG
The DNA here is from genome assembly GCA_013401255.1 of Urocolius indicus. Classification (NCBI taxonomy): domain Eukaryota; kingdom Metazoa; phylum Chordata; class Aves; order Coliiformes; family Coliidae; genus Urocolius; species Urocolius indicus. Next base: position 127,843 of record WBNH01011133.1, on the reverse strand, counting down.
GTATTTAGCAGTACTGTGCCACACAGGAGATGTTAGTAAGTCTAAAACATAATGTTTCTCCTCTGGTTCACAATTCAGCTGGTACTCTAGGTTTTCAAAAGCCATATATCTTTTTTTTTTTAAATTAAAAAGTGTTCTTTCATTCTAAATTGGTTTTCTATGTGTTTTCATCTTGAAAACAGCAGGTGGATGTGAACAAGCCTAAACCTATTTTTACTTAATAGTAATTCCCTCATGTATCAGGTTTGCAAGGCAACATTCAGGAAACATGCTGATGCTAGTGTGCAGGAGACCTGTGGGCAAAACTAGACAGACTTTGGGAGAACAAGCAGAGTTTTAATTCAAAATTAAAACATTGTTGGCGCAAAGATATCACAGTCCAACACTAGTACAGTTCTCATTACAGTTGGCAATTATGGTTTCAATGGGCTATATTTTTTTGTGTAGCCTTAGAACAGTCAAGTCTAAAATGAAGTCACACAAAAGTTAGACAAAATAATCCCTTTTTAATAATTTCTTTCTTTCTGCAACTATTTCCTTGTTTAACAGCGTAGCACTTAAGTTCCTGTGACCTACTCTCTGAGATCCTGGTCTAGCAGGGAGGCTGGACTAGATGATCTTTTGAGGTCCCTTCCAACCCTTAAGATGCTGTGATTGTGTGATAGAAATTGAGCTAATGAAAAAGAAAAAAAAAATTATTAGACTCTACTCTCCAAAGTAAAGCAAGTTATTCTAACAATGACTTTCATAGTTTATGTTTCAACTGTTTTTAAGTGGGGTAGGACTACATGATCCCTAAAGGTCCCTTCAAACCTCTCCCATTCTATTATTTTTTTGTTGGTTTTGTTTTTAAGAAATAGCTATTTTAACCTAAATTATTTAAAATTGAAGCACACTATCTTGATATACTCTGGCCACCAGGTTAATAAGCACCCACTGTCAGCTAAAGCATCTTGACTTGTGCCAGAAGCTGAGCAGAGCTTGGAGTGCTACCAGTCCTGCCCATCCCACGGAGCCTCTCTGAGTGTCCCTCAGGTGAGGAAGAGGTAGAACTGCAACTCTGCACAATGGCAGTTGTGGGATGAGATGGATTATTTAAGGCTAGCCATAAAGTGACATGACTACAGGTATCATTATTTTCACTCATTGAGTAAAAAAAAAAAAAAAAAAGAATGACTACTTATATATAAGGATGGAACTAAATCCCCTGACTATTTTCCCTCAGAACTTGTTTGGATTTATACAGTAAATATAGCTAATCCTGTTTTAAAAACAAACAAACAAAAAAGCAGATTGATGGATTGTAGACACTTCCACCATTTAGTAACAGATGAACCATTTTTGGAATCATGGTTTTGGGCAGAAAGGGGTAAATTTCCCCTGAAAGCTACTTGTGGACTGATGGTTGTTCTGTTGCTAGCCCAGGGGAGAGATGCCACTTGCAGAGGAAGATATTACTGAGGATGAATGCAGAACACTTCAGGCATTCTGGCTAACATTACACTTTCCCATGGCAAGTGTTTTAGTGGATGAATGTCTGCTCTATCCATCCTGAAAAGGAAAAGATAAACATAGAGAAGTACAAAAAGAGCACTTGGGTAAGGTAAGAAGCTATAATTCTTGACTGACCATCTACAAAGAACATTTTTCTCCTGAATATACTGCACTCAAAAATATGGGTAGAAAATTAGACTTCTGCAAAGACATAAATGCACCTTTTTCTGCTCAGTGCTGCCTCAAGAGCTATTCTCCCCTGCAACACATCCATGTGCTAGGGCTCTCAGGGATGATCAGGCAGACAGAGCCCTGGCCTGGTAGAAAAACTGTTGCTAAAAGTCAAGCCAATAACAACAAAAAAAAAAAAAACACAAAAGCAATTCAAGTGAGCCAAGAGTTGGGCTGTAAGTTAGGCAAGCTGAGCAAAGCAGTTCTGGGAATGATGGATTGTTGTGAAAATCAACTTCAAGGCACAATATGCATTTGTAATAAATGAGTCCAGTAAGAAACATAAATACAATGAGTGAGATATAAAAGTACAGAAATTAAGGCAGTTTCTTCTTCTGACAAAATGTACAGCCCAGAATTTGGGAGTGCAGTGTGTTTTGGTGCATGAGGCACCGCACAGTTGCCTTGCAGGGGAAAGAAGGCTTTGTGACCCTGACCCGTGGCTCAGCACAATGCTGAAACCTCACCAGTTGTGCTTTTACAGGCTTCTCCTTTTCTATTTTTTTTTTTTTTTTTTTTTTAGTGCTTTATTCTTAGAAGAAAAGCTTAGTGGTTGAATAGCTTCTTCTACAACCAAAGCACGTGCCAAGTGTATTCCCCTCGCTTCCCTTACCAGATTTATAGAACTGCATTTCTTCTTTATTTCAAAGTTCATTTTTCACGGTGGATGCAGCACATGGGAGCCAACCCTGGTAATTTACAGCCAGGGAGGTGCCAGGTGGCAGTGGGCTCCCTGCCAGCTCCACAGGACCATGGGCTTGGAGTGAGGGCATGAAAGCAACACAGTGTCTCACCATGGAGGTAAAGAGATCCTCTGCAAGGCTACATCAAATCACTAACTGCCAAGCTAATCAAAAGGCCATGGCAGGCAAGCTTTTGGCCTCCTGCCCTGGCTGGTGTCCATCTCCCTCATTGAATCCCAGTTAGTTCCTTGCATAAAGTCACTTCACCTGAAACATAAGTAGCCAGCGGATGTGAGGAAGAGATTGCATGGTGCTTTAAGCACAGAGGTTGGTTAAAAACAAGCAAGAGATTGGTTAAATTAAAAGCATGTAATTTAGAGAGCAGTATGACTGGATTCAATGCTTAAAGCACAAGGAGCTGCATGGCTTTGCCTATACTGGTCCATAGCTAGTAACCCAGAGACTTTATTAATATAAACCCTCATATTTTCATCAACTATTCAGCTATTTATGCCTTGGTTTTGCCCCAATGCAGAGAACAAAGAACCTCAACCAAGACTTAATCTGGACCCTTCTTTTGCTTTTTTGTCTCAGGTATAGAACAACCAGAGGAGGTTTTTGGTATAGCTGACAACACTAGAAACTGATTAATTATTTTACACATAAATGAGAACCCTCCAACCCTGTCCTTACAGAAATGTAAATCCGTTCCTTGTTGGGGAATATGTTGCAGCATAGTACTGGGTCAGAGTCCAGAAGAGTTCCTACTGCTCTCTCTCCTCCACTTATTGACAGTATGGAAATAGTAGTTTTACTAGTTGAGCATGTCATAGCAGTGTACTGGAATTAACAGGAACGCATTTGTTTTTGTTGCTCTCCCTTTCACCTTCCCATTCAATTAACTGTGTTGCAATATAAATGCATCCCTGTATAATGCCAAAAGTTGAAGAAATGATGTACTAGTCAAGAGCAGTATCCTACATGGTGCAATATCCCATCTCAGGCAGAGAACCTAGGGGATACTCTGGGAAAGGACTAACTGCTGTCTTCTCCAGATTAGTCATTCTGCTGCCAACAGCTCATTGAGAGGCAAAGACTTCCTTCTTGTCAGAAACCTGTCCAGTTTTCCTTAACAGATTAACAATACATTTCAGCTTAGGCAAAGAAAATATGAGTAAGTACTTCAAGTTCTCTGCAAATTTGAAGTCCTAATTCTTAATAAGCTCTCTTTTTATTACACACTGTACTGTTTGCTCTTCTTTTCTTATTCTTGTCTGGGATGAGACTGAGGATCTGACCAAAGAGTATCATCAGGAACTGACAGGGGAGCAGCTGATGGTCAACAATTCCAGCTTCTTCTTGAGTGTGATAGAAGAAATTATCTTTCTGGAGAGACAGTGCTGATGCCAGCAACATATGGAGGGGGGTAACCCTGACTTTAAAATTGATATAGAGACTGCTTAGTCATTTCCAGGTGAAAATAGCATTTGAACACGCTCAGCACAGCCAGCAAAGTGTGTTGTGAAGACATAGCTGTCAGGGGTGAGTGGAGGTGTAGGACAGGCACCATGTTCCTGCTATCACACATGGAGAGCCAACTCCAGCAGTGCCTCTGCAAGTCTGAGATCACAGCACTGCTCAACACTTTTTCTTCCTCAAAAGCTCCAAGAGGCAGTGAAATCAAAGGAGCAGTGAAGCACATTTTACACTGTCAAGAATGAGATCACACTCACACAATCATAGGATCATATAATAGGTTGGAAAGAGACCTATAGAGATCATCTAACCCAACTACCTGTTCAAGTAGGTTCCCCTTGATCAGGGGGCACAAGAATGTGTCCAGGTGGGTTTGGAAACCTCCTGAGAAGGAGCCTCCACACCCTCCCTGGGCAGCCTGGGCCAGGGCTCCCTCATCTCCACACCAAAGAAGCTTTTCCTTGTGTTTAAGTGAAACTTTTTATGTTCCAGCTTATGTTCATTACTTCTTGTCCTGCTGCTAGACACTACAGAAAAAAACGTGCTTCCCCATCTTCTTGATATCCACCCTTTAAGTACTTACCAGCGTTGATGAAGTCTCCTCTCAGTCTTCTCCAGGCTAAACAACCCCAGGTCCTGCAGACTTTCCTCATAAGAGAGATGCACCAATCCCCTTAGCATCTTGCTATCCCTGCACTCACCTCTCTCCAGCAGTTCCCTGTCTCTCTTGAGCTGGAGAGCCCAAAAATAGACACAGGACTCAAGATGAGGCCTTACAGGGGCAGAGCAGAGAGGGAGAAAAAGCTCTCTTGAGTTGCTGGTCACATTCTTCTTGATGCACCGCCCCCCCACCCCAGGATGCCATTGGCCTATTTGGCCACGAGGGCACATTGCTGGCTCATGTTTTGTTTGTTATCAACCAGGACTTCCAGGTCCTTTCCACAGAGCTTCTCTCCAGCAGATCACTCCCAGTCTGTACTTGTGGGGTTGTTCTTCTCTATGGGTGAGATTCAAGTAAGATCACAACCATGACATTAACCAGTTTACTTTTACCTCACATGCCCTCAGAGCATCCTCCATGACAGTGAAGAGATGCATGATACTGTGCTGTGTTTTCAGGGCATATTCTCAAAGATGAGAATTCAACCCTGAGATGTGTGAACAGCAGCCTCATGTGCAGACATGGCACCCCAGCGAATGTTGCACAGCACAACAATGAAGTCCTTTCACGTCTTTGAGAGGGATATCCTGAATAATTCAAAAGTAGACAATGTATCACTGGGTTTGGCATTTTCTAACTGCCACAGCTATTCTAGCATTTCAGCAGCTAAAGAGCCATCTGACCCATCAGTTCAGCAGCTCTGGATTTGTGCACTGCATCAATTTGTGATGGAATGCCAGCAGCTGAACACAATGTTCTGTGCAAGCTGGCAGAGAAATCCTCTGTCAGAGACAGCCAGGCATGTTTCCCTGGCACATGCACACTGTGTGGTCTCAGAGGGATAAAGGAGGGGGCTGGCAAAGGAAAAATGGCAGCAGATCCTGCAGGATTTCAGAGCTCAGATCTTCATATTGATTTGCAAGCGGGATCATCAGGCAATGTAAACACACACTGCTCCACAGAAGCTGCAAGTGCTCCATTGAATTATGTCAGATGACAGTGAACAGCTGCAGATATAAACTCCCGAAGTCCTATTGCTGAAGGGAAAATACTTTGGAACAGTTCTTGTGCTTCTTTAAAGAAATGATTGTTCAAGGCATTGGAGATAAGACTACAAACAGTAGATTGGTCACAGTTTGGTTCATAATTACTTATTAGATTTTTTAATTTTGTTCTTTATCCACTTCTTATTCTCTTTTCAAATGGATGGCTCAAACCATTACATAAGTTGCAATGTGCACTGACTTCAGTGAACAACTGGATTTGGGCTTCTCCACCATGTCTTTTCTTTCCTATGTCATGGTGACTCATATTAAGAAGGCAAAGAGTGTGCACATGCTGACTGTTTTCTTTTTTTTGAGCAGAAAGGCATTTTCTGCGTTGTCTAAAACAAAGCAAACTTTTGCATCTCTGGCATTTTCATGTTGAATGTCCCAATATTGTATACTGAGATGGTCTAAAAGACTTGGTTAGAGCAGAAATACTCAGTTCATGTTAATTGCAGTTCACTGGATAAATTTATGGAGGTCAGCTGGGTGGAAAGCTCTCTGCCGGCTCCAGGCTGCTGTGGGGACAGGCTCTGAATACCAATCTCAACCAGGCAGGAATTGCTCCCCAGCTGCCCAGCTGCAGAGAGGCTAGGAGATCAGCAGAGAAATAAGGCCAGTCCTGCAAGGAATGTAGGAAAAAACATGTGCTCAGGAATTTGGTGAGACTTTGGGGACTTTGTGTAGCAGCAGAGGTGCAGAGACCATGACTGAGATGAAAGAAATAAATATATTCAGTTTCAGTTCTCAATGACCTGGAAGAAAAAAAAATCTCAATAAGATCTCTTTTTTATTAGGAGAAGGGTAAAATTCCCAGAGACAATTTCAGTTCTGGAGAAAGTCTTTTTTATTCAAGTGAAATGAAATTTTTGAAAAAAAAAATAAAAAAGCATTTGGTCAAAGAAAATGATACTTTGTAGCTGCTATGAGTCGAGCATAAGAAGGGAGTTAAGCTTTAGAATGTTGTTGTAGTGGATCAAATGTAAAGCCTGAGGTCCTCAGCATTCAGCTTAATTTTAATATTCCTATATTTTTGGAGTTCCCTATAAATTTGTTTTTCAAAGCATGTTCATGCAATCTAAGGAAGAAGAATGTAGTGAATGTAGTGATGGAAATGGTATTTTGTGTGTTTACCAACATTATTTACCAATATTACAAGCTTGAATTTTGTTGATTTACCCCAATATCCTAGTTGGGTTCCAGGCAGCCTGCTGGATTGTGAGGAGAAACAGCAACAGCTTTGCAAACCTCCTCTCAGTCCTCTTGGCTTCAGAGGTGAACAGGGACAAAGTTGTTTTGGCTTTGTCATGTCTCCTAAGTTGGCACAATAAAGTGTGTTTTCCACATATGAAATGTTAACTGGTACAAAAAGGAATAATTCTAAACAGCTTTTATTTAGATCATGTTCTGATTGTTTGAGATGTGAGGAATTTTCCCTTGCACACTATTTGCTTTTACCCCTGTACAGCTAATATTCTACTTAACAAAGCTGATACATAAACTACTTTGAATGGCTTTTCAGCTGTTAACATTGAGAGCAACTTAATTAAGCATGGTGAATTGCAAATGACCTTGTGGATCTTGTAATGCTTCTGTAAGGCTATTGCCATCCTGCAACAGCCACATATTCCTCTATACTGTTTTTTCTTTCACCTTTAATAGCTGTGAATATAATTCAATAACGAATAGCTATGTAACAATCTAAGTGCAGGCTGTGACTTGTTCAGAACAGTGAGGTGATTATGCTTTGGACTGTAAGAGGTTTTTTTATGTAAATGCATGAATTAATTAAGAGATGTGGAAGTAAAAAAAAAACAACAAACCCAAACCAGGAAATAGTAAAACAATATATGCACAGTTTCCCCTTCAAACAAGGACGATATGTGAGCATATCATGATGATATGTGGCTAGACATGTCATGGAATCATAGAGTGGTAGGGTTGGAAGGGATCATGTCTTAGCAGTTTGTGGTCTGAGCAACTGAAGAAGTGAAAGCTGTGATTTTGAGGAAGGGCAAAGGTGGCTTAGAGGTCAGGAGCATGGGGAAAAAATCCTCCCAGTACACTTGAGACTCACAGCAATGCTGTGCCTTAGGACTAAGGTTTGAAAACTGGATGATACGCTGTCATGAAACGGATGGAAGAAGAATTTCCCCAAGTTATCTCAGAGATTCCAAAACATAACAAGTAAATATAATTTCTGATTACATTAGATTCTTATACAATGAGTTTCATGTGGGGAAAGAAAGGAGGAGGCATAAACGACAGGACTAGACTGTGAAAATCTGCATCAATGAGCGATTTTACACCTCTAGATCTCTTTGCCCTGCTTTTAGGAAGGAGAGCTGTCATTTTGGTCCCTTGGGATCTGTTCCCAAGAACCTAAGTCCTACATACAGGATTGTACTGTTCTGTGTGTTTGTGCTCTGCAACATCTCTCTTGCTAATTGTGGTATTCATTGTAACTCCAGGTTGCTCTGTAGCATTAAATTCCCATTTTTTTCATGACAATCCTGTGTCTCTTTGAAAATCAAATCACAGCCCTTGTCTTGTCTGGGCTGATTCATTGTGATTATTGTGCCTTTGTCCAGCTCACAATCCGATACTGACTTCAAAGCTCTCACAGTCCCTTGTAGCTGCCATCCAAAAGTTGTATGAGTGTGTTCTTTATCCCATCATGCAAACTGTTAAGAAAGTATTCAATAGAACTGAACTCAAGACTAAATCCTGCAGGAATTCATTTAAAATGTCCTTTAAATTTTACAACAGAACGTTTAACATGCTTACCATATGGTGGTTTCACATAAACCCCCACTTTTCAGCTTCAGAATATGTCATGTGAAACAGCATAAGAGAGACATCTTATTAAACGTGTCTTACAGAAACACAGTAAAAAATATAACACAAAAACTCTTCAGTATTTGGAAACTATCTTATAATGACTCTGAGTCAAAACTTAAAAGGAAACAGTGCACAGTGAGGTAGTGGTTGATGGGAACCTGTGTGATTATCTCACCAGATTTGATCCCAACTCAAGCCCCATAGACCTGTTCCTTCCAAATATAATGGTCTAAAGCTTGCAGAGCTGCTGGCAGTATAGCCTAGGGGTGTGTTTTTCAAGTGAGAAATACAAAGCCAGCAGTTTTTAGAAATACACTATTAGCTGTTCATGATTTCAAAACTGGATGACAAACCATCCTGGTTAAAAGAACAGAGGGCTATGATATCATGGCAAAGGAAATAAACTCAGAGTCTGAAAAGGGAAGTCTGTGGAAGCTAACAGGATTAAAGATAATGAACAATCATTAGAAGTATTAGGGGAAAAACCTATCCAGGTCAGGTTTTGCACATAGATTACTGCTACATACAGTCTGTAAACCTGTAAGTGGTGATGTGGAAAAGGAAGAATTGTTTAGTAAAATTTTCCATTTTAGCATTAATAAAGGAGAAGTTAACAGTGGAACATTAAATGTAGCACACTTGAATCTTAAAGAAACTACCTGAGGATCACTTCTAAATTTGCCCATTTTTCAGACACAGAGCACCATCAGATATGGGGTGCTCTTGGATGGCTGGCCACAGACAAAAGGTCAAAGTGATGCTACTAGTGAGAATTTCACCAGTGTCAATCATGTTGATAGTGGCTTTTGCCTTCCTCTATGTGTGGGTCATTGATCTTATATCTCAAATAATCATGTCTCCTCCAGTGAGTTCTGGTATGCCAGGGTTCTCTGCTTAGTCTCATGGGAACAAAAATGGTGTATCTCATGTGACCTTTCATAGGTTTTGTGTAGAGGTACAAGTGAAATGCAAATGTTTGTAGTGTAACAGAAGATCAGAGGACATGGACTATGTAAAACACCTTGAGTGCCTCTATGCAACAATCTTCTTTGAATATTCATTCCCAGCTTAATTTTCATGCACTCTATTAATGGAAAAATAGGACAAAAAGGAAGCTTGATAGGACACACATTTACTAAAAATATGATTCTCTTCTCTATTAAAAAAAAAAAAAAAAAGCTCATTAGTCCATATCCAGATGGTGATTTTTCTCTCTTGCAGGATTTGGAAAGGAAGTCATTGACCTACACTTTGACATCCATGGAGAAGAGACTTGGGTTCTTACTTTGAACTTACATTCACCTCCATGCAAATACTGACAGTAAATCACAGACACCAAGGGACATGGGCTGCTGGAGAGAATTGTTGTTGGTGAATTGATTGTGTCCGTCTGGAAAAAATGTAGACAAAATTGGATGTCTACCTTTCATAATTGCTTAGTAGCACTTTCTTGTCTGTGTATCTGTCATGGTGTTACTTCCGTGGTCTTTGTGACTCAGAATAATTTCGTGAACTCCCTGAGGATCATAGAATCATAGAACAAAATCATGGAATCACCCTGGAATCTGGTACAGCTCTTTGGAATAAGCTTGTACTCTAATATGACTCCTATCCTTATCACGATGAACACAGAAATTAAAACTAAACTAAGGACTCAGGAGATGATGTTGAAACAAAACAAAAATTTGAGAAACTTAATTTTGAGACCTCTCAGTCTGATATGCATAGGACATAGATATTTGACAAGATCACAGAATCACATAATGATAGGGGCTGGAAGAGACCTTTAGAGATCATCTAGTGCAACCCCTCTGCTAAAGCAGGTCCACCTAGATCAGGTCACACAGGAACATGTCCAAATGGGTTTTGAAAATCTCCAGACCCTCCCCTCCTTCCTCAACAGTGAAATAGTTTTTCCTTATATTTAAATGTAACTTTTTGTGTTCTTTCTTCCTTCCATTATCCCTTGTCCTGTCACTGGATACAACAGAAAAAAGTGATGCCCCAACCTCCTGACACTTACCATTTAGATATTTATAAATATTTGCAAATATGAATACAATTTGAAATGATGAATTGGAATATATAAAATAGTACTAGAATATAAATATTATATTATAAATCCTATAGTACTAGAATCTAAATCTAAACAAAACAATTAGTCTTGCTTTTAGTATGAAATGCAGTTTGCACCATATTAAAATTCTGACAAGCTCCATCTGCTTAAACTATTTAATTACACAAGGTATCTGTGCCTGAGTCATTAACAGCATTATAAATAATGTGATTCATTAGCAGTGGTCTACATGTGCTGTTTGTTTCTTTTTTCCCTGAGATATATATCAGTCACTTACAAGGATTTGTAGTTTGACAATCTCCATCTGGGCTATTCTAATAGAATATTCCAGGACATATTTGTTCTATTTCACTGAGTAAGGCATGTTGCAATCTTTCTCTGAGGTATGGGAACAGCTTTATAAATGCTTAGACAGATGTGTAGTTTCACAGTATTAGCAGAGTTGCATTTTTTTTTCCAAATAAAACTCTCTTTTTACAACCACAAGCAATATTCTCAGTGTTTGTGTTGGTACTGCTTCAGTCAACATTTTGACTCTTCTCAAGTTCAGTTTGTACCTTTGCAGATAGGCAACTAACTAATTAACTAACTAACTTGCATTCTTGTGGACAGGTGGTATCCAAAGAATATGAAAAACTAGAAATTTCTTCAAGATGTTTCATGTCAGACATCTGGATTAAACAAGTGAACAAGTTAATTTCAAGAAAGGACATTTGGTACGTTGTTTCTGTTTAGGGTTACCTCTTTGAGTATTATAAATTTAACCATGTTAAGACCTCAAGAGTTTTTTATAGAAGTGCAAGGCATCACTTAATTGAATGTTGGTAAGGAATGGTTGCTAACTAAAATCTTGTCAGGGGTCTGTTCTCATACACACCTCTTAATCCATTCAGCATCCTGTCCATGGCAAACCTCATCCAAGAAGAGTGTTATTCTCTTACCTAACCATTTCTATTGGCTGTGGTTGAGGACTGGATGCTGCAGTAGGTGAAATTTTGATCTGAAATGATGCAGTTGAGTTTTACACAGGTTATCTGATTTTTTTTTCTATTGCTGATTACAGATATTAACACATTTTTAGTGTCATGACTGATTCATTGGAAGTGTAGCCGACCCCACATCAAACTAGGACTGACCTCTGGTTCCCTTCCAGATGGGTTTTTGGTCTAGGTCTATACAACAGGCTAAAAAGGGAAGACTAAGAGTATTATTTGATGAAGAAGGTGACAGAAATGAAGTTGAACAGAAATTCTTCTTACAAATACAATGTATTTTTGTTCCTGAAGCTAGTGAGAAGCAGGATCCCTCATGTCTTAGGGTTTAAAGACACCTTAAGCACAACTTTAGCCTAAGCTGATGCAGCATATATTGCTCATCACAAGATACATTCTTGAGGAATGGTAACGGATGAGACAGAGACTGAAGATCTCATTTTGTCTGCTGCAAACATGCCCCATACTCTTGCCACAGTTGAAAGCTGCTTTCTGTGGAGACTGCATTGCACATAGACATTCCCATAGCTTGTCCCCGAAGTCCCATGTTTCAAGGAGAGATACCGATATTACAAAAGATGTTCATCAGTCTACAGTCTCAAGCAATCTCATGCCTATTAATCTCTGGATGTACCTATTAACTTCCAGGGGAGGCTCCAAGCAGTTTCACAGCCGGTCTGGGGGTCATTGTAAGAGGCAATGTTCCTGTAAGTGATGTTAGATGGAAATTTTTCCTTTCTGGAAAAACCTACCCATTGGAATTGTTGAGGAATGAAGGGGTGGCAAATTGCATCTGAATCATCACAAATAATCTATTTGCTGTGTAAATGCAACATTTGTTTCTTGGTAAAATTGACACACTTTTCTGGTTATTCTTTGAAATATTAGAGCCCTTTCTGTCAAAAAAGAACAAGTAATGATGCTTTCCAGGAGCTGCCACACAATGGACAGCAATGACTTGAATCCACAACCTCTCAATAACACTAAGTCAAATGTCTTGGCTGGATGAATATTTTGTTCTGTTTACCTGATGAACACAACACCTCCACAGATATTCTTCCAAGAACATTTGATGTGTACGTGCTTTGAGAACCAATGGAGAGAATGCAATAAATATGGTAACTAGCAGGTGATGAGAAATCTGATGAAAATAAATTCAAAACAGCTATGAAGACTAAATGAATGTCTCAGTACATGTATAAATCTTCTGCTCTTTATTAAGTCCTGCAAAGATTTATTAAATTTTGTGGGGCTTAAGAAATACAAAAGAACTGTAATAATAAGAAAGAAGGAGTTTCATATAACTCACATTTTAATAATGGTAAAATGGGTTGATTATATCTTTTCTGATATGATGAATATTACAGAATATTATATAAACTAATATCAGTGAAAAATGTATGCAACTCAAAGACATGCAGGTGGTTCAACTTGAAACAATAAAAATAAATAATTTTATAGCCTAAAATAACTTCGGCATCAAGGTTCCTACTTTAAAAGTATATGATTATAGCATTATTTTTATCAAAATAACAACTTCCCTTTTTTTGTGCAATCTAAACTTATTTTATATTGATGTACTTACATGAACAGTGTAAAGTTTTTCTTCCCATACAGTGTAAATAAAACTTTGTCATGTTTATTCCCAGAGTGATAATGCAGGGTTAGGACCAGATATGAGCAATGAGCATCTGATTATAGATATGAGCAAAAAACAGTATCCCTCAAAACAAGAGAAGATAATGTTGACAGCTCAGCACCTTGAGAGAAACTGAGGCAGTGTTCAGCAGCCAGTGTCATGAAGACTACAGCCAAAGAAATCCTATCTGAGGAGGCAGTAAGAGGAAACAGCAACTTTAACTAGCTACAGTCAGCTAAGCTGTGAGGCAATGACTGTACAAATAGTGGTGAAAGTATGTGGTTGAATAATGGTGAGTTCTTATATGTGTTTTACCTGGAAACATCTCCTGGAGTCCTATGTTAGAGGAAGATGCTGTGTACTCTGAAAAGACACCATTCAACAAGAACGTGCACTTGATCAGTAAAAAAAAATAATGCTGAAAAGATAATATGGAACTATAAGGAAAAATGACTCCTTGAAAATATCCCATCAAACTGAGAGAGAGCAGCTATCAAGCTGATTTTTCTGTGTCCTAATTGTTTTATGTGAAAAAATTGGGAGGAGACAGATTCTACCCTCAGACACAAAGTAGATACACTGCTTTCCAGCTGCTCATGTGTGCAGACTTAGCCAGGACTTTTGAGTAATCTCCACAGAGCCTGCAGAGAGAGAGCAGGTCACCTTGCAAGCCTTTCTTTGCTTGAGGGTAGGAACTTATCGACTGACATGCCAGGCCTTTTGGTAGATACTAACACTCTAGTCACCAAAAGAAGGTGACAATTTCAAGCCTTCACTTATATCACAAGCAGCTTTAGATTTTAAAATATAACCCAGTTATTAAAAATTCCTAGTAACAAGAAAGCTTACTGGGTGACTGTGGGACTTCTTGATAAGGAAGGGGAAATTAATTGATTGATGGTGAAGTAGTTGGAAAGTGAAATGATGTGGTTTTGATTTGCCTTTCTATTTAAAATACAACGCAAAATTTCTTAATCCAAGGGCACTTGTCATGGGAGCTTAGACTGAGGCTCTGACAGATTGAAGTCTCTGAGGAAGTGATGAATTAAAAAAAAAAACCCACAAGAAAGTCAAGAACAGTAAACCCTCTGGAGTAAAAATTCCAAGGGATCTGAAAGAAGTAAAACTGTAAAAATAATAGAGATGATAGGAATTAACATCACATTTCTTTGCTCTGCTGAGATATACACATGAGGACTACAGTGCAAACTTCTTTAAAATTACTTACTTACAAAGTAAGCTATGGATATTAGCATACTACATTAATATCACTGAATGCATATTACAGAATTATCTCTGTCTGGCACAGAGACACTTGTTGTTTAAACATTTGAGGAAAGTGGTTTTTCGCTGTAAGATCTGAAGGTTGTTCATTTTCCTGTCTTCCTCAGAAAAGCATGAAAACCAGAAAATCCTAGAGTAGGTCATTGCTTCTCTGCAATATTGATAAGCAAATTTCCCAAAGGTGATTTCTAGATTTGACTATAATTAAATGTGTGCTTTTTTGGAGACTTGAATAATGAAATGTATCCTATAATATCTGTTTATGTGCTAATGATGTGTTCCTGTAATGTATGTCATGCAAGAAAAAAATTTAAGAGGTGATTTCATAAACCATTATATTTGTTATACAAAGAGATTTTGAATGGATGAACATACAGAAAAGAAGCCAACAATATAAAAAAATCTATCTTAGTGAGGACAGCCTGTCATCTCTACAGATGCAAGTTTACAGAACACTCCAGTGGGAACAAGCACAAGAGTTAATTTAATAAACATGTGAACTGTTTACAGAATTGTACTTATTTTCTCTGAATTTACCATGAAAATAATTTGAAAAAGTGTGCACCCTCTCAGATGGAAAGAGGAATGAAGCTCTGCTGACTATTTGGCTAGTGGCCTAATCCTGGTAAGAAGGTGCAAGTCTTGTCTGAGTAGCTGCTGAAGTTTGTGAGGAGGTGATTTGGCTTATTACAAAATCTGCTAAAAACTTTATGGATTAAGGATGATCATAGCAGTGGTGTCAAGGACTTGATGGGGAGTTTTGTGCGGGTGTTTTCTAAAAAAGATGGTAGTTATTGGTCTAAAACCTCCTCATCTCTGGGAGGAGAGGCAACAGAGAGGCTCAGCTCCCATGTTTGCCCTGTTTGCTCACACAAGGCACGTACTGGCACTGTGTTGTATTTTTTGCAGCGATTGTATGGACTGTGCATAGTCTGTGTTGAATATATTTATAGAAGGGATTTCACAATGAAGTGCTGAAGTAGCAGGACATTGAGCTCAACAACACAGGTCATGTGCCACCTGTGTAATTATTAATGCCACAATGTTAACGTAACAAAACACAGAGAAGACATAATTCCAGTGTGTTGTTAGTGCTTATCCCATATGAGCCTCAGAAACTGCTTTAACTCCATTGTTCTTCTATGCTTTGGCATAATTAAGTTTCATAATTGTCAATATTCATGTTTTCCTGTCCTCACTGGCCTCTACCATTCCCAATAGACATTATCTGGGGTTTGGTATGACAATCAAATATATTAGTTATGTGGTTTATTCTGCTTACCTTCTTGATTAAAATCTGTTGATTAAAAGCCTTTACCCTAATAGAGCTAGAAAATGTGATTGTTCTCTCCCTTTCCTACGGGAGAGACAACATTTACTAAATGTACTTTTGGAAACATCAGCTTTCCATGGCTTCACAGCCAAAACCCACAAGCCTTTTGAAATGTTCTCCCATCAGAATGAATTAAAGGATCTATAGTATGAACTAGTTGCCTTATTTCATAACCAGAAATGAAGGGGAAGATCTGGATGGGAATATCAAGGCTGCGTGGACAGCAGCAGGGAGGTAGGATGCATTTGTTCAACAAACAAGCCAGCAGACTGGCCTCTTTTGCTGCTGTGAAAGTCTTTAAATCCCTGTGATCACAGTATCTTCAACAAAGCTGGGAGAGACAGATGGCAGAGAGCAATAAGAAACTTACAGCTTTCTACTGTGTTGGACTCAGATTCTGAACCCAGCATTAAAACACCTGCTGATGGGCTGCTAAGGCCTGTCTTCAATGTTAGCCCTGGCTCTGACTCATGGAAGTGTATCATCTGTCTCCCCTACCAGGAAGGACTGACACTAGGCCCTTCAGCTGATGCAGTTGAACATGTTTGTGGAATTGACTATATTGCAAACAATTCTCCCTACACCCAGTGTTTTCCCCGTGTGTGCATATGGATGTAAGAAGAACCACAAAGCCCATAAGCGTCACTGAAGCTGTGGGCTGTGGTGCAGCACCTGAACTCCCCTGGTCTGTTCTGGATGCTGGAGAATTTGAGAGACTGGATCTAGCCTGCTCCAGAAACAATAAGCGTCGCTGCCTGGAGGGATGTAACAGCTTTGGTACATCATCAACCAACAGTTGATGGTTCATTACATCCTGTAGACAGACAGAATAGAAATCTGATCATAATAAAACTCTTCTACTAAGATAAGAAGCTATTTTAGCCTGAGGGTCCTACATAGTCTTCCTTCACTTCAGTAAATAATAAAATAATCTATCATTATTAAGTATCTAAAAATCAAATGTGAAAAGGAAAATATTTTTATCATGGTTATTTTCAGGTTTTATATTTATTTTCACAAGATTTTGGAAACTGATACTGGTTAAATGTTATTCTTGTAATGAAAATTCATCCAGCAGCTATTTTAACTCTAAGGCAGACAGCAGCCTCCTAAAGATTCATCTTGGCCTAATGCACAAAAACAGCGTAGAACTCGAGCAGAATTTTCCAACTGTAATGCTGAGAATTTTCTCATTTATTATCTGTCATGCATTTTTTTTCTGTTGTTACTACTGCTGATTTTTAATGCTACCTTTGCAATCAGCATTCATTTTTCCCTATTTGTTCATTAATGCCACAGCCTAGAGTTTTGATCTCAAAGTTGTTCCCATGGTGACAAATGGGTACTGTGAAAAAACTTAATTGTAATATTACTGCAAGGACCAGACAGGAACTCCAGCTAAGTGCAAGAGGAATAGCTGCTGTTTGCCCACAAATATCCTAATAACCAGTGATGAATGCAAAGGAAATGTAGGTGATTCAATAGGTATCTTGAATAATTAATTGCAATTTTTAACCTCCCAAATGTGGTAATGATTTGTCTTTATGTGGAGAAATGATGCTATGTGATGTGAGCTGTAATTCCAGTGCTATATTACTGAGAGGCTGAGAGGTGCAAAGAGTTCCACCTAGACTGGTACTCTGTGCTTTTTCTATGTGTGTACATGAGCCAAGTCTGTGATGTCCTGGATTGGTGAACCTTTAGAAGGTAACTTTAGTGGAGTGGCAATTCATAGCACCAAAACACAACTTCATTCTTGCTTTATTATCATTCACTTATTGATCATGCATCTCCATGGAGCCCTTCAGACACAAATCAGGCAAAGTCCTCTAAAACAGGTGCCACCTTGGTGGACCTCCCTGTGTTGCAGTTACAAATTTGTCTACATGAAACTACAAGGTGAGCTGAAGTTAATTAAAAAACATTGATCTGCTAAAAAATCTCTGTGGATGAAAACTGTAAAATTTTAAATGAAAATTGATTTCAAGGTTGGATTTTTTTTCTTTGTCACAGGAAAAAGCAGCAAAGAAGAGGGATTTTAAATGGCTTTAGGAGTATGCAGGTAAAGGAATTGTTTTGACAAAAAAAAAAAAAAACAAAAACAAAAAACAGCAAAACCCTTCAAAGGATCTTTGTGTTCAGGATGGCAGAAAATCACAAGCTGTAGGACATGAGGGCCTTTCAGATCCAGCACCTTTTTGGCACCAGCCCCAGTTTCCAAAACCCACTTCCGCTCATATGTCTGCAGCGTGACAGTGGCCAGTATGTCCATTCCTATATTTCTCAAAACCCCCCACAACAATGAGGATATTTCAACATATTAATGCTTCGATATTATAAACTGCTTTGCATTTTTTTCCTCTTTTCCCATGTCTGAGGAGGATATTCTCTCAGCTGCAGAGTAGTGAAACAGTGGGTTTTCTTTCCCATGTAAAGATACAGGATCTAGTATTTCACTAAGAATGTTCTGACTTGTTCAGGGATTCAACTCAGTTGCATCAAGCTCCTGAAGAAATGTTACAAACATTCACATGGCCAAAGGGTGATATTCTACCAGTGCTTTGTAGAAAGAAGTGTGACTCGGTGGGAGAAGGAAGATAAACTATCAAGGGCCAAAGTAACATCTGCAGATAGCCCTTTTAAAATATTGAGTAGCAAAAGGCAAGCTTCATGCTTTTGCTTTAAGAACTGCACTATTAATTCATTGATTCTGAGGAAAATGTTGAGTTATCCTTAGCAGAAAAAAATTGACCTAGAGTGTTCTACATGGAGAAACCACTCGTGGGTGAGGTGTTTTCTTTATACCTTTTCCTTTGATTTTTTTTCCCCCTAGGCATTAATGTCAGCTTCCAGCAATTAATTTTGGAGCATTCACTTTGTATCTTTCAGAAATCAGTACCTCATGATCAGTAAAACGCTGACTGTTTACATCCTACCTCACTATCTTGTCTTTGCAGCAGGTCTGCTGCTGCTGCTCCACCTGAGTCAGAAAAAGGAACAGGCTGGAGAGACACCAAGAGAGGCTGAAACCTTTTTAAGGTGAATACAATGCTAAAGTGACTGTAATGCAGGAATGTAGAATTTGGACACAGTTATATTCCAAGTCTTCTGCATTGAACTCTAATACGTGATTAATTACCTTATAGACTATATCTAAACCATGTTTTCTAATATGACAGAAATTACTTTAAAAAAACATATATTTCTATTTCTTTATTTAATATTCAAGATTACTCATTACAAATTGCCATGGATTTCTACTTGAAATCCTCCTTTCACAGTGGAAATTCCAGCACCCTCATTGTGGGCCACAGTTTCTCTTCAGCAGCAACACTAATGTAAATCTTCATCCACAAAGGGTATGAAGCTTCTAAAATTTTGTACTATTAAATGACTTTCCCTCATATCTTCTTTTGTAGGAAGTGCTTTCTGTTTATGAAGCATTTGATAAAATGTATAAACATCAAACTCTACAAGTTCTTTGTAATGAAGTTCTACAAATGGGAACTGAAAGCAAAGACCCCAGTGCTCTCCAGGTTATGTCTAGGAAAGCCCAAAGAGTTCATCTGTGCAAAGATCTAGGAGCAGAAAGCTAGAGTAGAGAGTGCCTTTTGTATTTGATAGAGAAAGTGAAGCTGTGCTGAATTCCTCTGAATGAATCCTGAGAATGAGATACTGGCCCTGCTTGAGGGAGCACAGCTATACTTACAAAGACTACCCAAAACTTGTTAAATTATTGTTCTTCAGAAAAGCCTTTCCACAAACTCATCTGTCTACAACATGCACATCTGTAACATGGGGAGGAAGCCTGGGAAGTTGGCATTAGATTCCTTTGTCTTTCCTCTCATGTTTTTAATCAGTTGGTGAAAATTTCATAGTGACCAGTTCGTTATATTTTTGGTTACAGTCTTCCATCTGAAGCTGTATTGCCTTCATGGCTCATGCTTCTCAGGCTACTGGGATTGCCTTTGCTTCAGACTCCTTCCCCCTCAGTGCCCCAGAGCAAATATTGGTCCTTCCTATTCCATTAACTGAGGCCACTGATGTTATTATGCATGGTTTACACAATGATTCTGCACTAGGTCGGAAGAGAAAAGGCTCCTGTTAGGTTTCTGTCTCACCATAGACACCCCTAGCCCATTCAGCATCTGTGAGAGGACTAGCTCTGTCTAAAACTGCAGAGGCATGTTTTAGGAACAAGACTCCTGATTCAACCAGGATATCAGCAGAAACCTTTCTTGCTCTTGTGTAAGAGATATGGCCTCTTCTTCAGTTCAGCTTGACATTCCACTCTTACCCACGCATGTCCTGTGCCAGTTCTCAAGGACAAGTCACGCATTTGGTTCATTTGTTCCCCAGTAACTCCCACACTTGAGCAGCAGTTCTGCTCTCCCTCCCTTCCCCAGTAATTGCTCCCTCTCCTTAAATTTATCCATCATATTAATTTCTTTCAGGAAAAATCTTATTTCCCTAGTAATCTTCTGTTCATCATTCCACTGTTGTGCCCTGACCTAGCAGAAAGCCCTCATTAGTCTGCCTGGCTCCTCTCCCTCATCTTGGGACAAGATAGCTGGCACCCTGTTTGTAAAGGATAGGTTTTGAATGCTAATTTTCAAAGAATGAGACAGTTCGATATTCCTTTTGCAATTCTGATAACTGTATCTTGTTAAAAGATCAGCAAGTTGAAACACACTTTATTTTGGTACATGTAGCTACTTGACACCTGAAGAACAACCGGTGACTAACATCTTCAATGAGTGTCTTGACAGTGTCTCAGTTTTGGATGGGATCATTATGTGATGCAGTCCATGATGATGCAGTTCTACACCTTTTAAACTCTTAGTTTTGAAAATATACTTTCTGCAGCAATAGTCACTGCCTCTGGCCAATTGTTAGTAAAGACTGTTTGGCCTCTGAATCACTTTTTTAGAAAAATATTAGTATGTTTGATCCATTTTCTGATAGCTATGTTGTTACACATTTATGGTATATAAAGTGTAGAAATATCCATTTACTCAATGGTAAATATAAGAAACAAACATGTTTTATAAATTTTCATATGGATTTAGAAGAAATCTCTTCCTCACAATCTCATTTCTGTGTCCTCTCAGGAAAACATTAGACAACACCAACAGGACTACAACACAGGTTGCATTATTGCTGGAAACTCATGGGCTAAAGAGGATCTCATGGCTTTAGGCAGCTATTAAAATTTGTAAATTAATGCTATAATTCAGTAGAGGTTGTCAGTGCTTGCAAACAGGAAGGTCTGGCTTTAAGTGGCTTCCCATTTCCTCTTGTCACATCCTTCATTCTTGAGGTTTTTTTCGAAGAGACACTTTACATGAGTAAAACTGGAAAGTATTTATGATCTGGTTTGAATTTTCCTTTCTTAACAGATCCCTTAGCTCCTACCCGATAAGAATATGTGCACTCACGCATGTTATTTGAAAAACAAAGGAAATGGGAAAAAAGCCTTACCGACAAAGTAAATCCAACACCTGCAGATGATGACGAGAGACTGGTTCTGGTTCTGTCACAGTTGACCTTTCTGTTGTCCCATTGCCACACTCTCCAAACTGTTCTGCTTGCCATTTTTCAGATGAGTTTATTTGGATTTTGGCAGTCAACAAACTGGAAGTAAAAGTAAATTGCAAAATCAATGACAGCTGAAGTTGTGATCAGTGCTATATGAACCCATCTGCTGGAAACTTTGAGGCCACCAAATATCATGATCATTTGGAGGAGACCTTCTTTGCACCTGAGTTCCTTTCTTCAACTACTTATTAAAAGAATGCCTCAAAGGATTAACTGGCTTATGTATCCACCAGCTCAAGGCAGCTGGTGGTCTTAATATAAAATAGACAAATGAGCCAAGTCCTATATTGTCCAGATTTTGTTTTATGTCTAGTTTCTGAATCCCCTAGCATTGCCTCTGACTGTAGGAAATAATTGACCAGCTGTTCTTCCAACAGATGCAACTGTATAGGCTGCAATAACAACAACAAATCTATTTAGGAATATGAAAGATGGCAGTTAGCATAAAGAAATCATTAACCTCCCCCTTTCCATTGTGATCTGCATCCCAATCTTTATACCAGATTAACAGTGATCATAGTAACAGCACTATTGGTTCTAGAAGCTCTTTGAACACTGAAAAATATCATAAATTGAAAACTGAGAAACTGATTCATCCACATCATTATATCCACATAATTTTGTCTTTAGTGTACATCTTGAGGATGAGGCAGTGAAAGAAGACACCATCTAGTAAGTAAATCCTGAGTGCTGACAAGACAGGTTCTCATCATCCCGTGTGACTTTGTTTTCTTCACCCTTTCCATTTTTCTGCTATGCCTAAATGTTACCTTTTGTACAAGAAGTAAAATGCGCAAAACTAAAATGTGAGATTACTTACTGATAATTTTGCATAAAGAAATTTTAAAACTTGGCAGAGTTTTGCTTTATGAGTGAGGAGTGCTTTAGGAGTGCTGCTTGTCTCTAAATGGCAAATCTGACACCCTTCTAGATCGGTGGCACCAGGAAAACAAGTCCGTGCCTCAACCAGCTCCTGCACCATACCTTTCCCCAAACATCCTCATGGAGCACACCTGAAAGCAAGACCATCTGGCAGTGAAACAGTGGAATGAGTCTTGGAACAGCCCCCTGGCCCCCACACTTTTTTTTCTTAAAAACCAGGAGAGAATTACAGATCAAAGGAAAGCAAATGCAGCTTTGTTTAATCTTGATACTTTTGTAACCATCAGCTTCTGCCAAGCCCCTTAGGACTCACATTTGCCATGGGAGTTAGAAGCCTAAATATATTTTTGAGGAGTTCGGTTTAATCTTTCTTTTCCACTGCAAAGGTTGTGCTCATCATCATCATCATCATCACTCTCCCCAAAACTTTTTGGTGCCTAAGCTGTGAAGTCTCCAAGAAGAACTACTTCTTAGAGTGGAGGGGGCTGCTCTCTGAGTTTGGTTACAGCAGGACAGCAGTCCACTTGCACCACACAAAGCCCATGTAAGTCAGTGAGCACAAGCAGGTATGAACAACACAGAGGAGGTAAATGCTGTATCTCCACACTTGTCCAGGATCTGCCATGAACAGAGGTCCCCTCACAAACACGGGAATGAGGAAGTTAGAGAAGCTCTTGCAATGTTCAAGGACAAAAATTTGACACAGTTCTGAACAGTGTTCCCAAAGCATCTGCTGCATGGGGATGAAAGTCACCATGGCGAACACGGAGCAGGAAGCAGGGAAACAAGCGTATGACATGAACCTGTGGGCCCATTTGCTTTGTTCCAGGCAGTGATCCGAGCAAAACCCCCTGACGTCCCAGGAGACCCCAAGGCTCTCTTTCCAGCTGTCTTCAGTGAGGCTGGCATTTCCATTACTGCATCCTGACAGGCAGCTCCATGAACATGCTTAGGGGATGTGGCTGCAGCAGCTATGGCAAAATAATTTGCTCTGCAGCAATTCCCTTGAAATAGCTTCCTGTGTCCTCCCATATGGACACTCCTGGCTGGAATAAATTTGCTTTGCTATGATCAATTAATGCACTTGCTACCTGAATGAACGAAGCACTACCAGGGGATCTACCCCAGAAAGCCTCTGTTGTACACTCACATTCCAACGAGCTCTGTGCAATGCTGGCAGTAATACAGGACTATATATGTCACTCTATACCAGCTTTACATGAATGGTCAAGCAAGTAAAAACACACCTGTCAATTACTTATCACACAAGACAAATAGCATAGCATTTCTACAGGGTTTCCACACACCAAGTGCCTAGTACAGTTGTAGTTACAAAAAAAAAAAGGTTATTCCTGCAATGAAGTGCTTTCAAAACCCCAATAGATATGACAGAATTTGTGAGAAAAGAGGAATTATTACACCAATTTTCCCCTTATAGAGTTGAGGACTAAATAGAGTAAATAACATGCCAGGCAGTCAGCAACAAAGCGCAAATCCTTCTGTCATTTACAGGCCCAAAATGGGGAGCTGCCAGGATTCTCTTTTGAAACCAACCCATTTACAGACTGAATTGTTGTTTATTCCAAGCACACAGTTTTGCCCAATATTTCTTTCTCTGAGATGCTGGAAAGCACACCTCAGAAAGTGCCCAATCAGCACTTTGATAATGAAGGTCACTTCTTTTGCTGACTCCTGTTAAAGGGGTCCCTGGGTACCATTTCAGTTACAGGCAGTTCAGTGAGCAGACATGCCTCCTTTTTTCCCTTTTAATTTGGTCTCTCTTTTTTTTTTTTCCTTTTTTTGCAGCATTTCATAGTCCAAAGCACCTGTTTAATTCAGTACTCTCTGCATAGCTCTCAGGCAGCTGTATGATTAGCCCCTGAATGTATTTTAAGCTGATATGTGCTGAACTGCTGTGGTCTTCCATAAATTCTTTT
Source organism: Urocolius indicus (assembly GCA_013401255.1). Classification (NCBI taxonomy): domain Eukaryota; kingdom Metazoa; phylum Chordata; class Aves; order Coliiformes; family Coliidae; genus Urocolius; species Urocolius indicus. The sequence continues at coordinate 103,669 of WBNH01011133.1, read as the reverse complement.
GTTGCTATGAGAAGCAACTACCCATTTAATAAGGACAGTCTCCATTAATTCTATGATCTCACAATGCCCCAACACATTTTTCCAGGAAAAAAAAAGACACACCTTTCACCTTAGAATTTTAATAATAAAATTATTTTTTCTTGTCCCACTTTTACCTTCATGAGAACCCTGTTTCACTGTGATAGACAAGACATGATACGGTTTACCTCATGCATCTCAGCCCACCTTCTGTCACTATGTGTCACTCAGATTATGGTCAGTTCAGAGAAGAAGGTGATCAACCTATTAAGCAGGGAAAGATAGAAGTACTGACCCACTGTTCAAAAAAGGAGATAATCCTTCATATGAGAATGGACACCTAATCCAAGCAGAGGAGGAAATTGAGGAAGAAGAGAGCAAAAGTGCAGCCAGGTTAATGTCTTTCAAAAAGACCCAAATCTGTGACAGGAGACAACAGAGAGGCAGTTACATTATCCTCTTCCCTTTTCCTCTCCAAACCATTGATGCTTGAGCTCTGTGCTTTGCAGAGAAGCCTGTAAGCTGGACCTCTCCAGTTGGCTTTTAACATCTTCATAGTAATGCTTAGTTACAGTCCAACTCCCAGCAAACTACTGACCATGCTTGCAGCTCAGCGCAATGTGGTGATCCAGGCACAGAGCCTGGTGAATCATTCATGTTTCCAGGCTGAAAGCACATGATAAAGAATATTAAAGAAGTGCTGAAAAGCAATGCACCTTAAATCCTGTAAATGCTGCAAGTAAACCTGGAGAGAGCTGATGACTCAGCTGAAACCTGGCTTTGGACTCTCTCAGGAGAGGAGAGCTTGCTTAGAGACCATTAGGAAAGACAAGAAAAGAACATAGCTAACAACAAAGTTTTCAAATGAGGATGAATGTGTTAATCAGTGGTCAGTGATGAACTTTTGATGTGCCTGGGAAGAGCAGATATCTCATGCATAAAGTGTAACTGCTGTACAGAGCTGTCGTCAATGTGATGTGCTTTGCATTTGCATCAGGGTCTGACAAATCTGCTTGTGTTTATTCCAAAATACAAAAATAACCCTGCATCTAGTTTCTGGGACTAAGCTGCTCATGACCCTCACACACAAAAAAAGCCTCATCACTTTGAATAAAGTGATTCAAGAACAGTATGAAACAATTAAAGTGTATACAGAAAAACCAGGTCTTATATCTGGGAGAGGGATTGTTTTAGGTTTGAAAAAGGCTTATGCATAACTTGTAACATGTTAGTATTACGAGACCTAAGTCATGTTTGATTGTGTTGGGCTCTGTACATACACAGGTAATGGCACAGATGACCTAAGGAGTGTGTGTTTTAAAAGGGTAAATAACATAAATTAAATAAAGCAAAAAAAAACCCCTGTTAATCTTCCAGAATTAAACCACACATTGGAAATCTACCCTTCCCATTATTTGAGGTTTTCTTGCTTTTGAGCCTGATTTTCTATCTTGGTCTTTTCTGGAGACCTAGATATACTGCTGCTTCAACTTTAATCTAAAGCAGTAAACTACCACCCAGTCAGCACAGATTATGCTTAATCATCACTGTCCTACACGATTTTTTTCTGTCTTTTAGACAGAGGGCTTTAATCAAAACAACTCCTAAGCTCTGAAGTTGTGTTAACAAACTTTCCAGGCAGTGGGTCACTTTTTGGATGAGCTGTCACTGCTGGATCTTCTCTGCACTCTTGGTTAGTTGTCCTGGACTTATGATGCATGGCTGAAAGACAGCATTTCTGCTTGGCTATCTTCCTGCCTTTCCTCTCCTCTTGAGGACAGGTTTTTGTTCCAAAACAATGCTTCACTAGTCCTTCAGCTGGCAGCTGGGAACAGGAAAAGATCAGGGAGCTGATCTCTTCAAACATTTCTCACACGACTTTGCACTTGCAGCTTCCATGAGATCCAATACTCCCAAGCATTTGACCCATTTTGACTCCTACAAGTTCAAAATGTACAGTTGTAGATAGCAGAGGTTATCTTCAGGATTCTTGAAGGGCAAAGAGTGTGAACACACTGCAGGTCTGCATTGGATTTCTAGCTCCCTTCCACATGGTACTGGAATTTGATCTTTTAATCTTCTTTTAATTTCTGGCTCTGGCAACTGCAGTGAACTTGGCCTGGTCTCACAGCACATGGGTCACTGTCCTGTTGAGTATCCTGTGCTAATGCTCATCTAATTTCATAAAGCTGAGGCAAGAGGCTAAATGAAGAGGATTTGTCTACTTGAATTGCTGAAAGCTCTCACTGAATCATGTACTGTTATATGTAAGATTCTTCTCAGATTTTTTGGCATATGGGCAATTTTGTGGTTTTTTAATTGAGATGTGTGTTTCAAAAGTATGGGAAATGTGACAGATTTCCTCATTCCTGTAGATTTATGAGGAAAGGAGAGGGATGGAAATGTGATGAGGTAGAAATTTAGCAGATGGAGGAGGAAGAATGAGGACATATATGTTGCTCTTTTTGTGAGTGTTTTTATTGCCTCTTTCTATGCATACTCAGTGAAGATCTGTTAGAAAAAGTAGAAAGACAGCCATAACAGGCGTGATGAGATGCTGCAAAATACAAGAAAGCAGCAAGAAACAAGTACATCCATCGAGAAATTATAATGGTTTACAACAAATGAGGTAACATCTTGAAACCGTCTTTGGCTTGTCTAAAGCTCCCTTTGTAGATGTGCAGTTCTGTGTGTCCTTGAATCTTAAAAATCAAAACAAGATTAATTTTTGCAAATATTTGACTTTTCCACAAGTTCATGCCCTCTTGCTTTAATATTAAACACCTATTTTATCATAGATAATAGTACTCTGATTTACAGGAGCATCCAGCAAAAGATGCTCTCCAAAGAAACTACAGTAGAGGTGGTAAAGATAAACCTCTAAAATTTAAAATCACTTAGGATGTAACTGAATCAACTGAAAGAAAAACAGCCCTAAACTTCTCCATTTCTTTATAAAAGTTGTCAGTCGTACTAAAACATAATATTTAGCCTTTCAAGAAAAGTCTGTTAAAGTGCTGACACTTCTACTTAATTCAGGATATTCCCCTAAAAATACTGTTTGAGAGGTTTAAAATGTTCCACCAGAATCTCATCTTTTCCAAAATTATATTTATTATACAGTGATTTCTTTGTGCTTGGAAGAATTATTCTTGATTTTCTTTGATTCTGCTTTACATCTCATAATATTAGAAATTGGTCTTTATTATTGGTAATTCTCCTGACAGTGTTGAGCTGATTTTTATTGCTGTTAACAGCCCAATGTGTAACACATTAATGGTCCACGGCTTTGCCTTAGGAAGGCTGACTAATGAACCGGTTGTTTATGGCTGGTAATGATTGATTTGTCAGTGATTATGTTGCTTAATTCAACAGTGGCATGAATCAAAGATGACACTTTTTTCTTTTTAGGCTGTCACTTGAGCTTTAGTGCTCTTCACGACAATGAGTGTTGAAGGGTGTTTATTGTGCTGGCCTTTCTTCACGTTCTCTTCTTACAGTGCTGCCATAAACTATTCTTTAGTGTGTGTGGCTACCAACATAAACAGCTGATGACTGAATTGCACAGGGAAAGAAAAGATCCCAGATATTAACTTCATCATGATAGTCAGCTTGGACGTGGTCTGACTCATTCTTGGAGCTCAGCCACGGGGTCAGGTTCAACACGGTGCCAAATGCCAGCTGATCCAGAATAGTTAGGCATATGGTGAGCATCTAGGCAGCCACAAACACACTAATTCCACTCCACTCAGCCTGCAGCAAAGTAGGTTTACGCAAGTCAAATTACACCATGGTGAAAGGTGCACCCGTGAGCAGCTCCTGAGGTTCAGCTGATGTGTGCTGATCCATTTTGCCTCCACAACTCAATCAGGCTTCTTGGCAGCCAGCTATGTCAAAGTCACTTTACACAGCTTTGACGGCAGGAAGGGACCATAAAAGCAGCATAAATTATGGGTTTGTGCAGTTTCAGTCACTTTAAGGATCATTTAAATGCTCATTGAGGTGTAAAGGGAACCCAGTGTAGCATGAGGTCTTAGAACCACAAGCACCCTTACAGCAGCCTGCTACTGTGCATTAAGCAGTGAAAATCATGCCTCCAAAATGTCCCCAGTGATGATATGTAGACACTTCCCAGAGACAGAGCTCCTGAAGAGCATGGCTTTGCAGTTCTGATCTAATGGGGATGCTGACATGTTCCTCAACTATACCCACCTCCAGAATACCAAAGACCCTTCCTACAGCGCTCTCTTCACATTCAGGAACAGAATGGGCAGTGGGGATGGCCATGCCTGCAAGGTATGGCTGCAATGCACCCAGTGTTGGGCATAATTGATTTGTAGTTCCCTGTATTAGAGTGATAAAATCACAGAGCTGGTTAGTTTGGAAAAGATCTAAAAGATCATCAAGTCCAGTAGTTACTCCAGTGCTGCCATGGCCACCAGTAACCCATGTCCCCCTGCACAACTACACAGCTTTGGAATCCCCCCAGTGATGGGGACTCCACTGCTTGCTTGTGTAGCCTGTGCTTGGGCTTGAGAACCCTCTCAGTAAAGACATTTTTCCTAATCTCCAATCTAAACCTCCCGTGGCACAACTTGAGGCCAGTTGCTTTTGTTCTATCACTTGTTAATTTGGGATACAACAAGGAGTTGCAGAGAGTGATCATGTCTCGTCTCCAGGCTGGACAGAGAGGGAATGCCAGAAACCTTTTGGAGAATAAGATCTGTTCATGTCTCCCCAGTCAGCCCCACGGAGGGTATGCACAACTAGAAAACAAGAGGACAGCCCCAAGTCTGAAAACTTTGCTTTGCTGCTTTCAAAGGGCTTTGCCTTCTGGACAGTATTACCCAAGTCTCATGACTAAATGTCATTAATTTTTCTCCACATGACTGTAGGCTAAATAAAATTACTTATCCACCTGTTTGACACACTCACAAAAAATTATCTCTGATGTAAGTATATAAAAGACATTGTCACCTACATATCATCAAAATCAAATGTTCAAGTGGTTTTGAAAAAATTCTTTGCTGAAGTCTAAAAAAAAAAAGAAAGCTTTTTTTTTCCCAGCATCACTGCTGTGGTTTTGCCCAGCCCCCAATGAAGCACCACGACAGTCTCTTGCTCACTGTCCCACATCCACCCCCACCCTCCTTAGGATGGTTGGAATGAAATGTGAAATGGAAGGAAAAAAGATAAACAAGGTTGTTGTGGATTGAGACAAGGGCAAGGAAGGCTCACTGCCAGTTACTGGAATTTGGGAAAAACAGACTCCAGTACTTGACCTAGAGAAGAAGGTAAGGAAAGTTTATTCTACTACCTATGAGAAACAAACAAGAAAAAAAAAAGGCAGAAAAAACAAGGCAGGATGATGAGAAAAATGTAACCAGCACTTTAAGATCTCCCTCCTCCTTCACTTCTTTCTTCCCAGGCCCATCTCACTGCTCCCGATATCTCTACCTCCTGCCCCCTCAATGGCTTGGGGGGGCAGGGAATGGGCGATGTGGTCAGTCTCTCACAGATGGGCTCTGCCGCTTCTGTCTTCTCAGAGAAGGACAACTCCTGACATTCTTCCCCTGTTCTGATACAGGGTCCCTCCCACAGGACACAGTCCTCAATGAACTTCTCTGGTGTGGGTTCTTCCCAGCATCTACTCATCTGTGAATACAGAGTCCATCACACGGGACATGGCCTCCTCTGGGCACCGTCACTGACCCTGGCATGGGGTCTTATAAAATTCAAACAAATCTCTGTTTCGCCAGTCCTCTCTACAGGATGAGAGGGAGTCTCTGCTCCCGCACACCTCCTCCTCTCTTCCCTTGCTGACCTTGGGGTCCTCGTGGTTGCTTTTCTCTCCTCCAACTCTTTGCACTACCACCAGTCAGCAGAGAAGGAAGGGCAGAACAAAAAGGAACACGAAGAACTCTCCTCTTTTTGCTTTTTCTTATAAAGTGATCATGGAGGCACCTAATTGGCCCAGCCCCAGAATTGAATCTGGTTCAGAGCTGGAGAGAGTTTTGAGCAATTTCTTGCAGCAGCCATCTTTACAGCCCCTTCCCCATTATCAGTTATGGCTCCACACAAAACCATGAGAATTCTGTTATCTCAGATATATAGCTGGAAATACTCTTCACCAAAATAAAGACTACAATACTATTTCAGCCAGCCAGATTCAGTGATTCTGTTATCTTCTGTCTCTAGACATATAATTGCAAGAAGATTAATAGCACAGTAAAAAAGACAGCTTCTTCATTCCCAGGGCAGCATAACCTCTCATACTTCAATTACACAAAAAAAAAAGACAATTTCTTCACAGACCAATGTAGCTGAAATTATCAAGAATTAACCAGGATGGAATTGTTTTGGAGACAGCCTGTTTCTGCAACAAACAACCACCCACAAACTACCAACTTATTTCAGGCTCTTTTTTTCTTTGCCAAAAAAAATCCTCTTGTGCCTGCTTGCAAACTTCCAGATTTGATGTCACATAGAATATTGGTAGAAAGTTAAGACAAACTTATAGCTATAAAATAACACTTTTCCCAATGTTGTTAAAGTGACATCACTAATGAAAAATGCTATTTTCTGAACGAATATAGATCTGGGAGTGAATTATTACATTTTTTTTCACCTTTTGCTTTGTTCTTGTTTTTGTAACCCATGCCTTTGAAAAAAAAAAAAGGTTACATATTTACAAGCCTCAGAGGCATCTGATGAATTCACACTTCTCTCTGACCTGTTTCCCAAAGGAATATAACTGCAGACAGTTATAAACTCAGCATATTCTTAAACTTGGACACACTTCAGTCAGTCTAGCAAATATATATATAAATATATATATACACACACTTTTTTTTTTTTCCTGGTTTTAAAGAGAAATGAGATAGCTTACGGGTCTGTGCATATATACTCATGTATAAAATCAACTAGTTGTTAAAAAAAAAGTGTAATTGTAGTAGAAACACTGGAAATGAATTGACAAGCTGATGAAATGCTGTGTCAAACCATACATTAGTGATTTTTTTTCTTTTTCCTGAACATAATTAAGATTGTTTAAATTCAGAGAATGGCATCAGAAACCCTATTTCAAGTTGCTTATTAAAACTTACTAGAATTATGGAGGGAAACAAATACCTCTCTTGCAGCTGTGCATTTTTGATTAGTATATACGAGGATTTGGCCAAGGAGAGTGTTCAGGTGCTTCTTTAATGAGCTATAAGCCAATATGCATGATGGGCAGGCTGGGAATGCCAGGAAAAAAATGATACCAGACGTGTGCAGTGGCAAAGTCCCATCTTGTTTTCTGCTCCACTTTCAGCTACATTTACTTCACAGTGACATTGCCTAGAGCAACTGTTAAATTTCCCCACTGTGCTCACTCCCACCCAAACCCATACTCATCCAGTGTTGCAGCTCTGCCCAGTTTTGCAGTGAAGTGAGTAATTCACCTCTGTTAAACACAGCAGGACCAAACTAAAAAGGGTTTTCAAGGCCAGCTCTGACCTGGGACTTATTGAAGTTAACATCCTGACTTGGACTACTTTGCACTGCTTATGGGTGTATTTGTACCAACTTCAATCTGAGGCAGCAGTAAGACACTGTGTCAAATTTTAGTCATTTTAGCTTCAGAAAAGGCCACCCAACCTGCGTGCAAGCAAAGCCCACCTTTCTGTTTATGCTTGAAAGTCAAAGGGGACAGGCCAGAGTGTGGTGAAAGTCAATGATCCACATGATCCACAGAGATCAGCAGAGAGAAGGAAAGCCGGGGAGCTAAAGGGAGAAACAAGAGACAGAAAATCAGGAAGGCAACCCAGTGAGAGCATCACCAGGAACAGAGCAGATCTCTCCTGGCAGTGACAGCACACTGCATTATTCAAAGCATGAAAATAGCCCAAGGAAAAATATTTGGCAATCCAACGAAGAAAAAAAAAAAAAAAGGAAAGACCGAAGGATTTGCTCTGCTGCAATTTGAAAGGAGAATAAGGAAAAAGGATGAAGTCTGGATTAAATGGCACTGGTAGGTTGGATCCATGGCACATTTCATTATCGTCAGGCCCCTGGGAGCACTAATATGCTTTAATAATCTCTGATCAGCTACTGCCATGCACAGTCACGGACCATAGTGTTCCCGACCATGGCTTGCAGGTTGATTTCCCTGCTTGACTTTGGACCACAAACTTGTCTGATGTATTGAACCTCTGGTTAAACCTCACCTAGGAGCTGTTGCCATCACCATTCTGCTCACCTGCTCCCTACCATGGTGGGATAGGCTCTGGCTGTTGAGCTCTCTATGCTGCCTATCCTGCTACCCTTGGCTCACCATCCTTTAGGAAGCAGCTGACCCATGCTGCTGCCTGACACTGATGTCGGGGAGGCCTGGGAGATGCTCATCTCACCACTGATGAACTTGAGGTTGAAAACTGAGTATTGGTTTACTCTGGTGGATGTATCAATTCTCTTGATGAGGGGACAGAGCGTACCCTCAGCAAATTCACTGATGACACCAAACTGGGAGGACTGGCTGATTCCCCAGAGGCTGTGCTGCCATTCAGCGGGATCTTGACCGGCTTGAGTGTTGGGCAGAGAGGAACCTCAGAAGGATCAACAAGGACAAGTGCACCAGTACAGGCTGAGGATTGAGCTACTAGAGAGCAGCTCTACAGAGAGAGACCTGGGAGTCCAGATTGATAATAAGCTAAACATGAGCCAGCAATGTGCCCTCGTGGCCAAGAAGGCCAATGACATCCTGGGATGCATCAAGAAGAGTGTGGACAGCAGGTCAGGAGAGGTTCTGCTCCCTCTCTTCTCTGCCCTGGTGAGGCCTGATGTAGAGTCCTGTACCCAGTTCTGGACTACTCAGCTCAAGAGGGACAGGGAACTGCTGGAGAGAGTCCAGCACAGGGCCATCAAGATGATCAGGGACTGGAACATTGTTATGCAAGGAAAGGCTGTGGGAACTGGGGTTGTTTAGTCTAGAAAAGAGGAGACTGAGGGAGTATCTTATTAATATTTACAAGTATCTAAATGGTGAATGTCAGGAGGTTGGGGCATCCCTTTTTTCTATTGTAGCAAGCAACAGGACAAGGGGTAATGGGATGAAGCTGGAACACAAAAAAGTTCCATTTAAATATAAGAAAAAACTATTTCACTGTTCAGGTGAGGAAGCCCTGGCACAAGCTGCCCAGGGAGGGTATGGAGTCTCCTTCCTTGGAGGTCTTCAAGACCCACCTAGACACGTTCCTGTGTGACCTGATCTAGGTGGACCTGCTTCTGTAGGGAGGTTGAACTAGATGATTTCTAAAGGTCCCTTCCAACCCTATCATTCTATGATTCTATAAGCCTGGATACATGAAAACAGTGGAAAACTACCTATCCTAGAGCTAAGTAGCAAAAGCAGTTTTCTCTCAAAAATCACAGCAGATGGCATATGCTTCTGTTACCCATGATCAAATAGACATAGCATTTACCTTGGATCTGAAGACTGCTGGGTTTTTTAAAGATTCTGGCTACAAGCACCATCATCCTTCCAGTTAAATCTCCTCTAATTTGCAATTCGAGGTTATCTAAAGCGAATCTTCTAGATAAATCAGTTAATGTGCTTGCAGTAGAAATCTGTGGGTGCTGCTGGAGGCCAAGACCAATAGGCTTAAAAAGTCCATGTTAAGAAACATTCTTTCAAGCTCTGGCTCCACTTCAGAATAACTCTGCAGAACTGGTTTCTGTTCAGCTAAGTACTCTCTGCTCCTTGCATCTGGAAGCCTACATGGATGGAAGCTCTTCTACATCTCAGTGAGAAACAGCACCAAACAGTGAAACTAGTGAAATTAGCATTTGCAACTGTTCATTTCACCCTCTCCTTCTCCAGCAGAACTTGTGAAAAGACTGTCACACAGAAATCCTGTTTGTGAAGTTCAAGGAAAGTGAGCTAGCTCCATTCAAGCCCCTACAGAATTTAACTGAGGAATCAAACTGAACTGGGAAGCGATTAATACTCCCACTTACCAACTAAATGAGCTCTGTCTCCAAGCATGTAGCTTCTCCATTTCCAAGACAGACACCGTGTCTTTTGGCCACCAATCTACACATTTAACATTCATTGATGAGTGTTGTTAAAAAAAAAAAAAAAAGATAAAAGGCTGTAGCCTTTGATTTTCAGGCTGTTTCCCTATTTTCCAAGCTCCCTGGAACTCTGTCTTTCTCTTAAGCTTTTTGTTGCAGTTTGGTTTGCTTTTTTCTGCATTACTCTTTCTCCAAAAGTCATGATTTATTTATCAAGGATTGAAATAAAAAATTGGAAACAATGTAAAAAAAAAAAACCATATAAAGGGACCCAGACAGAAATAGTGTGTGTTCCACCCTAACCATCAGGGGCATCTCTTCTTTGTTTCTCCTATTTTACAAAAATAGGTTTTTTCTTCTTTTTGACAACATTTACTGAACTGAAAGCTGTAAAATGTCATATCTGTAAAATGTCATCACACCCTAGAGTTTGGTTGGGTTTTGTCCCCCAACACAGTAATATTTGACATCTAGAAATAACATTTTTGTGCCATGGAAGATATTGTTGTCCAGGAAACACAAGAGTAAGGACACAAATGAGGAGGAAAGGCCCAGAGCACAAGGAAAATGGGGTATTGGCTAGGAGGCAGGGACATGTAAAGCGTGGACACCTCATTCAAACCCTGAGCAGTCCGGGCTGCCAGGATGCTCGTGTTGCAGAGCAAAACCATCTGTTTCTGACTATGGGAACCAAAGGCAGTAGGCAAAGCAATCTGGACTCCTCCCACCCAGAAACCAAAGAGACTTTCCTCCTAACCTTGCTCAGCCCTAGGATACAGGCCTGCAGACTTTCTTGGCTCTGTTTGAGTACTGGTAGTGTCAGGCACCACAGATTCATCTGTCCTGGCATGCAGGAGCTGACCAAATCTGGAGAACTTAAAGTAAAACTCAAAAAGCAGTTCAGTCTCCATTTGTGAAAACTTGGTGACCATCTGCACTCTCACACAACAGCATTATTGAGCATCCAGTTACATGGGTCCATAGTTAGCATTATAAAGACCAATATTTAGTTTCCACATAGATGGCTTGATGGAACAAGTGACACATCAGAGCCTGAGGGTGTGTGTGTTGCTGGTTCTGAGAAGTGCTTCTTGTTCCAGGACAAAGGGCCATTGCTCAACTCATCTGTGATACTTGTGGGTACGAGCTCACTTGCTTTTCATGACTTCCTCTGGTATCACTTCCCAGCAAAAGTCCATTGTCACATGATGCCTCACTTTTAAACTGAATCTTCACCAGAAAACATGCCCTGCCTACAAACTCAGATAAGATCCATCCCCTAACCCATTTTTAGTCTATTTATAAGGCCAGTGGTATCCAAAGCACACTTAGTGAGTGAATGCTGTAGTTGAAGAAGCTCTAAAGATCATGTGATTGTGCTTTTTGCTCTTCATTGACAAGCAGGACCTACAAGCTTGTTGACATGTAAAGGATTAGATCCCAGGTTAATTGCAGAATCACACAGAATCACAGAATCTGAAGCATGGGAAGGGTCCTTGAAAGATCATCTAGTCCAATTCCCCTGCCAGAGCAGGACCACCTAGAGCAGGTCACATAGGAACTCATCCAGGTGGGTTTTGAATGTGTCCAGAGAACCAGACTCCACAACCCATGTGGACAGCCTGTGCCAGTGCTCCCTCACCTGAACAGGGAAGAAATTTTTTTATTATGTTTCTCTGGAATCTCTCATGTTCCAGCTTGTACCCATTGCCCCTTGTCCTATCATTGGACATCACTGAGAACAGCCTGGCTCCATCCTCCTGACACCCACCCTTTACATATTTGTAAACATTAATGAGGTCAGCCCTCAGTCTCCTCCAAGCTGAGGAGCCCCAGCTCTCTCAGCCTCTCATCATAAGGTAGATGTTCCACTCCATCATCTCTGTGACCCTGCACTGAACTCTCTCCAGCAGTTCCCCATCCTTCTTGAACTGAGAAGCCCAGAACTGGACACAATATTCCAGATGTGGTCTCACAAGGGCAGAGCAGAGGGGCAGGAGAATCTCTCGCAGCTTACTGCCCACAGCACTTCTAATACACTCCAGGATGTCATTGGCCTTCTTGGCTATGAGGACAAGTTGCTGCTTTATGCTCATCCTGCTGTCCACCATGACCCCCAGGTCCCTTTCCCCCACATTACTCTCAAGCAGTTCATTCCCCAACCTGTACTGGTACATGAGGCAATTCTTTCCCGGATGCAAGACTCTACACTTGCCAGTGTTGAATTTCGTTAGATTTCTCCCTGCTCAACTCTCCAGCCTGTCCAGGTCTCGTTAAATGGCAGCACAAACTTCCGGTGTGTCAGCTACTCCCTCCAGTTTAGTATCATCAGCAAACTTGCTGACAGTGCATACTGTTCCCTCATCAAAGTCATTAATGAATAGATTGGACAGTACTGGTCCTAGTTCATGGCTTTCTGTGTCACTGCATGGGCCCATTTGGTCATACAGATAACATATTATTACTCTGAAGGCTGCATCTTCATTAAGAGCATGCCTGGAGGATGCTTAGATACTGGAAAATGAGTAAAAATCCAGAGTAAAATCTGAATTGTGAAAATTCTGTTGAATTTTTCCTACCATTAAAGGGGGGAGGGGGGAATAATATCTGAAAGTAGGCTTATAGAGTTGTAAAAAAAGGATAGTACTGGGCTATTAAAATACAAATTACTGCTAAATCCCAAGGAAAAGGGGATAAAGCCAGGTATGCTACAACTAGATCTAATCAGCAATATCTAATTAAAACTGGTATGTAAGGTTTCAATGAGCATTAGCAATGGTTTAAATTCAGTCTGACATTCATGAGCTTTCATCAGTGCAACCTTGAGAATATGTGGAGATACATGTATATAAAAAACTTACTGAATGTGCTACATGTACTCAGTACAGAGCAAAACTACAAGGATTTTAAATAATTCTGGTTCATTGGATTAGCTCAGTCAAATGGAGCTTTTGCTTTTGTATCACTGCATCTAAATAAGATCAGCATGGGGAGGGGGAATGGAGACAGATTGAACGCATGGTTAAAGTGATGCTCAGAGAGGAATTACTCAGATGACAAGCTCTGAGATCAGAACACTCAAAGGATGGCTGCATGGTGGGAGCGGTGACAAAAGACCAGCCCCAGTGAGAGTACTTTGAACTTCTGCATGCTGCAAGTACAAGAAGTGTCTCAAAATCTCTGCTTTCTGTCTCACTGACATTAGTTTTATATAGCTTCAACTTTTCAGAGCTACACACACACCAGAAAAAAAAAATCCTGTTCTGTTCTACCATTTAAATCTGTTAAGTCAATCTCAAAGCTGTTATCACATTTATGCTCCTGTGAAGCAGGCTGGAGATGGCACTAAGCACACAGCAGGATCATGCTGGTGGTGGATGGGGCAAGTCAGAAGCCAGGAGCTGAGGAAAGGGAGAAGGACCAGCAGGAGCTGTGTGCTGAGGACGAGTGCTAAACTCCAAACACAGCAGCCCAAATTAGGCAGTGCTTTTCATTTGATCTCTCTGAGTCTCCATTTTTCCATATGTAAATGAGTTAAAAGAAAATGTTTCATAACCTTGGCATTTATTAAAAAAAACACATCTACGAAGCATTTTGACCCTTCCACTTCCAAGAAATTGAGACCCATTTCTCATCTAGAGCCAGATCTGAATTCTGCCCAGCAGATGAACTTGGAAACCATTAGCTGTGTAAAGAGCATATAGTAAACCACAGCACAAACGCTGAGTGAGCACTGATGCTTCTGTACACTTCAAAGGGTCCTTAGAGGAGGAAAAAGGGACTGTGTCCTTAAATGCTGTGGCACAATGCGTGTCCCTCAAGAGGAACAGATAAAACGCCTTAAATCTGCCTCTTGCTTCCTGAGAGGCTGTCTCTGTAACTTTCACCTTTGGCTTTTAAGACAGCTTTTGGGTGGTACACATGCACACACATAATCAAAGACTCCTAGTAACCTAGTCTGTCCTTGGCAAAAATAACATTTCCTCCTTTTTTCTCCTGTTATTTACAAGGAGCTTGAACCCTCTATCCTGCTCAGAGACCAAACCCTGAGTCCCCAGATAGTCACTGCTTTGTTTTCAGGAGGTAATAAACTCCTGGGCTCCAGTATGGAGAATTATAGCTGTTACTGCTTCTCCACAAAACCTAGCATGGGAAAGCATTTGAGGTCCTATTGATTTTACCAAGCAACTTGAAACAACAATTAACCTTTCTAACTATGCATCTTTCTTTAAAATGTATCTTGGTTGCTTTTCAAAGTTTACTTTTAAAAATTAATGAATCAATGCAATTTTACATGTATTGAACAATTTTAAATGTCAAGGTTGTAGTAGGAAAGAACACTAAAGAGATGCAAATCTTGTTATTCAGCACATGGGCACTGTTTTCTTGGCTACTTGACTCTGAATACTCTGCTCTCAGCTTCAGTTTCTGTCTTTGTAAGTTTTATCTCCTTTAATTCTTTTTAGTGAACACAGTAGATGTCATATGCACTTATAACACCTTGATAAACATCCTGGTTTTATTTAGAAATGTGTGTACTTATACACATTTATAGTTACAGAGATGAAATCTGTCACACAAGGTATTTATTATTTAAACAGGGGCTCAGCACTTGGCTTTCCTACAGGGATATGAATACAGCTACTTAAGGCTGAAATTTACAGGCTCCGCAACAAATTCAAAATCCTACCAGGATCCAGGACCTACTTAGATCTTCATCTTGAACCAGCTTTTGTATTCCCTAACCTCTCATTAACAGCGTACCAGAGATTTCTTGCACCTTCTCTAGTGTCTACAAGACAACAGGCACTTCACAGAGAAAAAACTAAAACACTGCATAAAGATATTGTAACATCTAAGCATAAGAGAAAGAAAGGAACCAATGCAGTAATATTCATGTCAATTTTAACCGGTTTTTCTTTCTGTCTACAAGAACCCCCTTTGCTGAGGCTGCTAAACAGCTGGCACATTTATCTGCTGATTAACCCAGGGCAACAAATCGGTGGGGGTTTTAACCACTTAAGGCAGAATGGCACAACTGAAATACCTAGATTACTTGAAGACAGAAGCACCTACCCATGCAGATTTGATGCCAGCGAACAGACGTGTCTTAAGACTTGAAAACAGTTAAATTACTGTTCACTTCAGTGGCAGTTTGTTTAATTGAAAGTACAGAAACTACCAATACAGTGGTAGTTTGCTTAATTGAAAGTATAGTCTGAAATTATCAACCAAGTCCAGAGCTCTCAGAGTCTCAGAACTACTCCACTGTGTTTGTGTTGACACTATGTTCGGGTTGAAGTTTGAAATGCAAAGGCAAAAAAAAAGAAAAAGAAAAAGAAAGAAACAAACTCAAACTCTTTTCTCTATCATAAGGAATATATCGACATTAGTGGTGTGAAATCATCAGTTCAGTTATCTATATTCTTTGAAATGAAATTTTAAAAAATCAAGCTCCATTCAAAGTACCAATAATCTGGTGAAATGATCTCCAGAAATTCAGTGGGATGCAGATGAAGGCAAAGCAGCTTCTCAGAGGATTTTGTGACATAAAGAGCCTCAAGTCTACTCTCTTTCTCCAGTAAGAGTCCACGTCTTTCCACTGGAAAGATTTCTTGTCACCTTCTCATTCTTCTCTGATCTCTGTAAGCTTCGTTTTTTCCTTAGCTGCTTCCTCCCCCTCCACAGGAGATGCAAGGACCATTCCTATCCCATGTCATTCCTGCCTGGCAAGTCTTGGTGAGACAGACTGATCATTTTTTCTGTGATCAAACACCTTTGAGACAGGAAAGACAGAAAAAGCTTTTTTTGTTTCCCTCCAGAGGGACAACACATTATCCACATTCAGGTGACTTTTCCTGGAGACCATAAACTCAAAACTCTGAGAGAGGATCTGCGAAACTTGATGGTTAGGTTATTTCAAATCAAATTTCTGTTATTTTCATAGAGACTAAACAAAATATTTTCCTCTAGTCTCACTCCTGTGCCCCAGAAATACCAAAGGGATGTCCAGCCAGCAGCAGCAGCACTGGCCAAAGGCACCCTGCTTCTGCCCAGTGGCGTCTGCAAGGTGTACAGGTACAGCACACAGGATATAGCCCCCACATATGACTCTGTCTCCTAAAGAAACATCTGTCTGCCTTAAAAATATAAGGAAATTAAAAACTTAGGCTTCAGAATGGGGAAATAAAGCCTACATGAATCTTAATAGCAGGCTAAAGTGGCTTATAATTAGCTCATACTAAGCACTGATGAAGGAAAATTCTTAAAGAAAAAGGAAGACTGAGTTTTAAATTAATTAAGGTGATAGGAATGATCTGCATTTACTTGTCCTATAGATTAGTTTGCTGACTATTTTTTTTTCCTAGAGGGCTTTTTAATTATGCATAGAAGACTCATCAAATACAGATGAAGAAGGTCAGAACAATTAGTATAAAACAAACACTTCAGCATAATGCTCCATAACGATTATTTTCGCAACAATCAGTTAGCAAGCTCCAAGAACGTTTGATGCATTTTAAACTAAGTCATTATCAGATTTTCCAAATAATCATAACAATGATTCAGCAAATCACCAAGCTAAGCTCCCTGGGTAAGGCCATTTTCTTTCAACTATATGTTGGAGGGGCATCAAATTTTATTCACACACTGAAGGAGCTGCAACAGCAATCAGGCTCAGAATGGAGATATCTGAGGATAAAGTAAATCGGTACTAATATATAGATTTAGTTTACTGGTTTTGCATTCTCCAATCTTTATGAGCAATTTCAAGTCCAAAAACTGCATATTTTCATGTTTTTGTCACATTACATCTGTTCATGTAAACCTGACATGGCAAGTTTCTGATCCTGGAGGATCTTCTGGAGGTAGAAATTCCCCTCTGTGTGGCAGAAGCCATGGCATCTTCACGCCACGGACAGGGTCTGCTCAGCTCAGCCCCAGTTCTCTGCAGTGCTGAGGAGACAGTGAGAGCAGTCTGCAGGCTGTCTGTCTGCTCTCTGTTGTATTCACACAGTGAGGAATGAACAACTTTTGCAAACATCAAAGCCAGCATTTCTTTAGTTTTGGGATCATTTTCCAATGTCTGGGTCAAATTCCTGAAAGCCTAAATTTTCTCCTATGGTAGTTTTGGCATTTGTAGACCTCTCTTGCTCACTTGCACAGATAATTCCAAAATGTCCTCTGCCATCCCTGCCTACCTTCACCCAGTGTATTCAGCCATGTCAGATGGGACAGTTAAATAACAGCAAGAAGGAGAAATAGGAAGCAGGACTGTAAAAGAGATAAAATCTTACGTTTCAAGCTTAAACTGGTTTAATTTCACCAACTTTGTGCTCAGCATTGATGAAGACAGAACCCTTCAGTCTGTGCTATTGAGAAACCATGTTCCTAAATGGTTTGTCAGGTTGTAGACTGTTAAGTTTTAGTTCATTTTTAAAGAATGGTCTTGGCTGTTTCACTGCTAGCTGCTTGACTACCACACTCTAGCACAATTAACACAATAGCAATCTTTCTCTCAGTCACAGCTCCTTCTCTATAAACACAGGGTTGTTGTCTATGTTTCCTACTTGAAGCTCTCCATTTGACACAACCTTGCTGTACAGGCAGCTTCTTGTCCATGGGAAGCACTCAGCAAGTTGGTAGTGATTAGGGAGGAAGCCTATCTAGATATCCCATGTAATAAAATCACACATGGGGGCTTTGAGGTGCAATGGGTATCAGAGACACCTTGGAAATGGAGTCAAACCTCCCTAGCTCCAAAGCATATCAACATCTGTTTCTGTGCCATGCTGAATTAAGGATGTGCGGACTGGAGGATGGCTATGAAAACTCCTTCAGTCTTTTCTATCAAAACATGGTTTCAAAAAAGTGGAGAACCACAATGCTACAGCTGTCAGTTCAGTGGCTTTTCCTATTGGCACACAAACCCCTTTTGACCTCCCACCACAACCATTATATCTCCCTGGCCCTTGTGGTGCTGCAGGTGCTGTACTCAATGCTTGAGCACTGTATAGAAATAATTTTCCCGGAAGATCCAGGGTATGTTTAATGCCTGGATGTCTGAAGTCCTTTACCTGGTGGTCTTGAGCTGTGCATGTGTGGGATCCATCACTGATACTGTGAGGCTGATGGGTGCACAGGAGTCACAGAAAAAAGAAAACTTTTTCAGGAAGGCAACAACCCCTTGGGGTATGATGACTTTCACTCTCCACCCACCTATCAGGCAGAGGGGACATATTTCAAACACCTGAGAATAGAAACAACGGAAAATGTCTCCACAATTCAAACTAAATGAGTATTTGTACATTATTAGTGCTACAGGAATGACCTTTTTGTACAGCAATGTTATGAGTGAAATCATGCCTTTAGGGTCTACTCCAGAGCACACGGGAACTTAATAGGAGTCTGTCCATCAGCTGTAGGGGACTGTGTTGGACCTTTATAAACAGGGTTGTGCATTTTAAAGGTGAGGAGGACAGGGGACAGAGGGAGGGTGGGAGAGAAGTAGGTCCCAGTCACTTATTTGCGAACTGCCTCTCATGACTTTTTATAGCTTGTACAGTCTTGAAAGAGTTTAGTTTGTTATTGATTTATGCCACATTAATAGAAAAACACCATAGGAAACGTAAATAATTTGTCAAATGGATGTTGTAACTCTCCTTGATTAAGTCTATAGCTAAATTTTGGGAATTAACTTATACTCTTGCTTATAATTGGCTCATTAGCCTTTCTCTCGATTTTCATTAACTGCACCAAAACACCATGGTAATGTTTTTCTTAAACAAAGGGAATATAGCAGCTGTCTGTTCCTCTGCACAGAGCATAAGAAGGAGCCAGCCACAAATCCTTCCCCATGCTTCAGGGGGAAGGGCAAAATCATAGAATCATAGAACGGTAAGGGTTAGAAGGGACCTTTAGAGATCATCTAGTCTAATCCCTCTGCCAAAGCAGGTCCACCTAGATTAGGTCACACAGTAATACATTCAGGAGGGTTTTGAAGACCTCCAGAGAAGGAGAGTCCACATCCTCCCTGGTCATCTTGGTTAATAGCTAATAAAATACATGACATTCCTTGAGAAGGTTCCTTTGCTTCTGAAAATCCGGATTGTCCCTGTAGCCTCCTCTCTTTCCTTCTGTGTTCCTCACATTCTCGCCTGAACTCCACCTCTGTGTAAGGCTCACCTTTGCATCCTCTTGACTGTGAGCAATAACAGGTAGCAATTAACATATCAAACCTTCTGGCTAATACATTCTTAAAGACCATGTAGAGCCTTCCTCTTGGAAGACACTTGTCCTTTCCACAGGGAATGGCACAAGTTATACTTGGGGGATCTAAAGCTAAATGACAATTTCCACAAATAAGCAAAGCATCAAAGAGACATTCCTGTCTCCCTAAGGAATGTGCAGCTCCATCAGATTTCAGGGAAAGTCTTAGCAAGTATCTCTCTTACTATGAGCACAACAAAATCCTGTTCTCAGAAATGCAAAGTAACACAGATGAATTCAGATCTGCATTATGTACGGTATATAGTCAACAGTAAATAATTTAGGACCTCATTAAATAGTCTTTATTATCAAGAAGAAGGATCCTAGGAAGTGTAGTAAGAATCAGCTTGGAGGATGACGTGTCAACTCATAAATCAGACCACCCTTCAGGAGATTAGGTCATTCCCAAAGTGTGGATACTGCATGTTTCATAAGTGGTCTTTCCCCTTGCTCCAGTTTCTTTCTGACCCAGAACTGACTTCTAAACTTTAATTGGTGGAAATTCAGTCACTCACATTACATCTGACTGGATGACTTAACACAACCAGCCACTTAACATGCAGATTTTAATTAATACAAATAGTAGTCAAAGCAAAATCTACCAGCTATGCAGGTTGATGTTATTTTGACCATGTTAAAACCTCATAACTTTTTCCCCTAAAATATTTAGTGTCAGTAAATCTCACACAGACAATAGTTAGCAGAATTGCAGCCCTTCAAGCTTAGAAATTGAACAATATGCCTGTTCCTCTATAGATAGATGTTTGTAGAGGTAGGTTACAAGTATATATAAAATCAAATCAAGAACAGAAGCGATGCACCTGATACATCGAAAGTCATCATCACCAGCTTTACCTGTACATGTAAATGCTGCGCTCTTTGCTTCAGAAGATATATTTTACAGACAAAGCTTGATGGGTTAATGCCTATGTCATGTTCTTTTCTTATGTGCTTGGCATAGGTTTTCTCTCCAGATCTCAGGCATCTCATTGCTTTGCTTGTTATTTTTGAAATACAATAATGAGAACGTTGAAAGGAAAGGTGAACAGAGAACACTGACAGCTACTGAACTGTACAATGAGGAAGTGATCAATCCAGGTTTGGTACACTTAATTTTCAGACAACATAACGAGTAATTTGTTTTGCTGTTCTTTCAAGCTTTGTTGTCAAGGATACAACAATATCCTCTGTGTCAGAAGATTAATCTGCTATGAAGAACTACTTTTCATTGCCATTTACTCAATCAAACTTGACATGAAGGCAGCATCTGTCCAATAATTTTTTACTTAAGTAAAGTCATTATTCATAATACCCATCTCCACAACAAAAACCATAAATCTTTCTGAAAGCTAGCTAGAGTGACATTGAATGCTACTTATTTTTGTCAGAGAAATGTCAGAAGGAAGAGCTTTGTAGTGGGCATTCACTGATATTTTCTCTTATGATTGAGGTGAAGGGTTCAAATGCAACATACACAACAAGGGAGACAAAAAGTTTGATGATCTATATGCACGGGACCACCATAAATGTGGCCACTGAAGCTCACAGAGAAGAGGTGGGATGGTCATACACAGCTTGTAAGCAGCATCTCCATCATGCAGGCTACATATCCAAGCCCAAACACACTTGTTTCATGAGCTATGTCCTATAATGGGGCACATTATAGAGTGAATCTTCCTAGATTTATGTACATTATTGCAAGCTGCTTCTGTTTAAGAAACAATCAACCTCATCTATGAGCTCTGGCTGGCACAATGTACTAAATATCTATCAGCTACACACATAGCAGAGCTATAATCTTTCCATCATTCTCTGCTCATTTGTTTGAAAATGAAAATATTAGCTGTTCACTCCTTGTTTCTTTTGAAGCACAAATTAGAATCTAAGGATAAGTTTTATGGCAATTATGTGGCTTGGACAGCATTTAACCCTCTTGCTGCCACGGGTGATGGCACAGGGAAGCTAAAACACTGTAAAGACTGTTTTTTTCCACAAAACCATGTTTTTTGAGACAGTGTCTCACTACACTAGGAATGATTGAGATATTTTCATTCTTAAGCAGTTCAGAAGGCACAGATAGTAGAATTTATCAAAGGAATATCTTGCTAGCCAACCTGATTGTTTTATTTCAATAGACTTATCAAAGCAGATTCAAGTCATCTATATTATATCTGGAGTGAAGTGGCAGATACTGTCTCAGAGAAATTCTACCTTGGAAACTAATTAAATTGGTTTAGACAGAAGTACTTTCATGTGGGATGGAAATTAATTGAAAGACAGCATACAAAAGGTAATGATGAATATTAATGTGCTGAGTTGGTGGCAATATTTAACAGTGAGATTTTTATCTACTGTGGACACGGAGGTATTACAGAAAGACTTTAAATTCCATGTGATTTCAATTAAGAAAAATAGTTAAATACACGCATAGGCTCGAAAGGACACGTATTCAAGCAGATGTGTGAACTTTTAAAGTGAGTAGAGATGTACTTGCCATGAACAGCAGGCAGATGTTCAGAGTGAGCACTGATCACTCATGGCTCAGGTCTCTTCTTCTTTTGTGACTATGTGCTGTCCACACCACTAAAAACGGAGCTACTGAGGACTTTGGTGGATCTTGATCCTCTTGGACAGTGTCCACACTGCAAACTGCAGGCATGCAAATGCCTGGGGAAACTTCAGTCTGTAAATGAGTATACAATGCATGGAAGGGGATCAGACATATCACCCCTTCACCTTTTGTTTCAATGTGATGTACCTGATTATATACCACATAAAAGAGTAATATAGACACAAATACATGTTCTTCATGACAGAAGATAAATTCAATTATTTCCACTTCTTCAGAAGCTATTAAAGAAACCCATAAGACTGAAAATATTTCTGTTTCACTCTCTTTTCTGTTACTCAACTCTGTATGGTCACATGGACATGTAAGTTTCCATTGAATTAATTCTAGGACATTTTAAAATTATGATATGAGGAGAAGTTCCATTTTACTACTTTGCATTAAAAAATTAAAAGTTAGTGCACACTTAAGTGCAGATACCTTCATCCCTCAAAGATAACTATCAGAGCAGTCTCTTTGGCAGAAGATGAGGGAAATAAAACAGGGTCACAAGTCTCATCAGTCCTCCAAACTGTTAAGACTTTTCTTTGAGCCAAGACTTGTAAAGGGAAAACAATCAGGATTTCAGAAACTTGCAACTGGGAAATAAAAATTTTATGTCTTTTGAATTCTGCTAGTACTACTATGGCTGAAAAGCAGAAGTTGATTCCAATTGTGTGAAAGCATTTTCAGTGATCATGGTAAAAAAATATAAGCTAGTCCTCAGTCAAACACAGAAAGTCAAGTAATTGGTAAAAGCTTAAAATAAGAATGTTATTTCTCAGAAAAGAAAAAAAAAAACACAAAAAAAAACCCAAGAAATAAAAAAAAAAAACATAAACTCATAGCATTTTTTTTTATCTGAGACCAAAGATGGTCTTGGTCTCCTGAAACTCATAATCCGCCATTGACAAGGTCCTCATCTGAGAGATGGCAATGTGTCAGCAAATTTCCTGAACCTTTAGGGAAAAGATATTGAAGGTGGCGAGCAAGGAGTGAGAGCCTCAGAGCAGCTTTGTGATGCACAGCTCAAACAGGTTTGCTGCAGAGTGCTTTTTGCTGGATTATACACTCAAAAACCTGGCATTTTGCATACCTCCATTTGCTAATTACCCACATGATGGTACTGCAGCCTGCTTTGGCACACCTCTGGCATTTAATGTCTTTAAATATTGACAGATGGATGGTTGTCTCCTGTTACTCAATGAAAGCTGGGAGCATAATGCTAAGCTGCTTAAAAGAAAGGAGATCACCAGCTAAATCCATTTCTTCCTGACTGCTAAATGTGGAAGTACCTTCTCATTGCTTAAGGGATATATTTTTGTTGAAAATCTGGCTCCTGAACTAGCAGTGCAAACACTCCCTGGATGCTCTTGCAGGGAGCCGACTTTCTTATTCTGCTCAAATAGTTTTTCCATCTCCTTATCCGATTGTGTCACCTTGCAAAAGAATCTATTTGGTTCTTTCATTGTGGAAAAAAAAATAAAAAAGAATAATTGGCAAAGCTTGCAACTTATAGGGAAAATAGTTAAGCACCTCAAGGTGCAAACTTACAGCAAACCACGTTGTCTAAAGCATTGCGTCTGTCCAGACTGGCTATTGATCGGAAGAGACAAAAAGGAAACACAGGCACTGAGCAATAAAGAGGGTGTTTGAGCCTCACCCAGCAGGTAAGTGGCAAAGACAAGAAGAGCATTCAGTGCTTCTGCCTTTCTCATGCAGTGCTTTGTTCCCTGGGTCAGATCAAAAGGGTGTTTAATCGGAGTTTTTAGAAGCCTTTATTTTTATTCCTCAGAAAAGACTGATCGATTGTACAGCTATGAGCCTAGAAGTGCCACTGAAATGACATTCTGACCTCAGAACAGGAGATACAAGGGGAACACTTTATGACAATTATCAGTGTTATACCTATAGCTGGTCATAAGATTCTGCTATAATCAAATGCATTTTGAATTTAAATACACTTTAAACTGTTTGGTGTCTGTGCTGGGCTTTATTAGGCCAAACATGTTGAGCCTGGCAAGTGCCTGTGCCTAATCTCACCTCTGCTCTGGGAGAAAGCACCTTTTCACAGTTGGCATGTTCCTAACAGTTTGCAGAGTTTCTCCGCTGTTAATTGACTCAGTAGAAATTACCAAACAGAAATCTCCGCTGTTTTTAATCTGGAAGTTTACAGTGTGCAGGTAAATGAAGATGGAAAACAAGTCAAGGAAAAGCAAAATTAACATCACTCTTCTAAGAACGTACAGACATGAATATGTATGATACATTACAGATTTGACTGATGAATGACCCATAACTCATCAGAAGTAATGGCTTACACTGAGTAATGAAGGTTCCTCTTTCAAGATGAAACATTAGTCACTTAAATGCCTTCCACAATACAGTGTAAAAAAAAAAAAAAAAAAAAAATCTTTGGCTATTTCAGCACAGTTTTCTTTATAATTATATATTTAAAAAATCTGTTGCTTATTTAAATATGCTGACCCATTAGTAGAAATAAATACTTCAGCCTCTATTTCCTTGCATCACCTTTGCCTTTGTTGTCATTACTTTGTCAGAGTTTGGCAGTTATTTGTTCGAAGCTCCACCTTAAACAGGAAAAAGAACAGAAAAAAAGCAGGTCCCCTCACAAAGACAGTAACGAAGAAAGGGCACAGCCAAAGGAGCTAGGGTAGTGCTAAGACCCAGTTAACAGCTTAAGTGACATGACTGGTTAGTCAGATGTTCTGGGTGCTAGTCAGATGTTCTGCTAGTCACATGTCAGAAGTTGCAGGCTTTTTCACTATATTCAGCAGCTTTTTGTTCTTCTGCAGCGGCTCAGCCAGAACAATGAAAGTGGAACTGCCTAAGGCTTTGCAAAATAACAGATCGGATCAGGTAATCAGTAGAAGAGATGGTTCCTCCGGACTTGCTCAGCGTTGATAATTGGACAGATCCAGGCTTGTTTTTTTTGATCAAGAGGTATATAAGGATTTTGTCCACACAAAACCTTAATGAAATATGATGCATTATTTTTTTCTGTGTTTGCTCTGGAAAGCAATGACAGTTCCACAAAGTTTTCCTAATCAATTTTATGTTTTGGTATTTTTATTTAATCTGTTTGCCCATTAACTTTATATAAAGCTATCCACATCATCATGTCCACCTGACCTCCACCATCACCAGTGCTTCAAAGCAAATATCACACTTCTCTTGAGCTGGCAGAGGAGAAGGAAAACAGGCAGAGGAGCTGGGAAGCCTCCTACCTTCTCTGTGCTCTATACTACTGAGCTTCTCATGAATCTTTCCCTTCTAAACTATTATGATTAGGCTAGAAGATAGAAAGAAAGACTTTGTCTCATTGCTACGATTCCTTAAATGATGATTTTTTTCTAGGTAATTTTGGAAAGGAATTCACCAAAAATTGAAGAAAGTGTCATCTGAGGTCAGGTTCTCTGCTTGGGTTTGCAAAGCAACACTGGAAAACCAACGGCATAATGGTTTATTGCTGTATTGTATTGCATTTGCTGTTTGATGGTCTGGTAACACTTTAATACTCTTGAATGAGCATTTAATTTAGATTTAATAGGGCAGCTTCTCTGTTGTAATTAAATATCAATTGATTGTTAAAAGAGCACTTGCTAGATTTAATACATGAGAGATAAACCTAGTTTGCTGTATAATTAACTCAAAACACAATAAAAGTGAAATTAAATTTCTAGAACACAGAACTTGTAAAAAGTTGGTGGACATGAGAGGAATTAAATAAAAATTATGTTTAAAATGGTGTTTAATACTGATTACAAGAGCTTTTCGTTAGCCTGGTTACCTATTGATGATTGTGACCTTTGATGTAGAGATGCCTTTGAGATGGAAATCAAACAATGAAAGTGACTGTTCCCACTAGGCTTGCATGGTATCAAGGGACAGTTTTCTTCAAATATGTATAGAAATAAATGTCAGGCATTTAATGTAATTTTAATGGTTTTCTTCTGCATTAATAGTGTTTATCATATTTGCTCTTTAAAAATTCAGCCTTTTAAATATTTAACTTCACCATAATTTACAAATAGGTAATTAATCTCTATTCTGTTTTTCTTGCGTTTGCTTCTGCCACTACTCTTGGATATTTTTTTTAATAAGGTTGATCTCTTAAAAATAAAAACAACAACAACAAACGAGGCAGAACAATGGTTTTGAATGTTAATCCTCAAAAACCATCCATGTGCAGAGCATTAATGCTACATCAGAATCAGCTTCCACCAAACTAGAGGAAAACAAAAACATAACTGATGAGAGCATCTTAGAAATTCATCTGAAAGATACACTGTCATTGCTCTGAACTTCCATGACACATCTAAGACTCCTTTCCGTTATTCTTTTTCTCATTACATCACCAAGACTCTCAGCAACTGTGAAGTTCACACACATCTAGCAATATGCCTGTAAAGCAGAGACCATGCCTGGAATGCACTTTCTTCCCACCAACATATGCTGAACACCAAAACCAAACAATAACATAGCTCAATATTGATATCATAGAATCATAGAATGGTAGGGGTTGGAAGGGACCTTCAGAGATCATCTAGTTCAACCCCCCTGCAGAAGCAGGTCAACCTAGATCAGGTTGCATAGGAACTTTTGTTCTGCATAGGATCCTGGGCACAGGATCTCATTCTGCTGCATACCTGGCATCTTCAATCACTTTTCTTCCACTCAAATTTAAGGAGGCAAAGTTTTTTTAAGTAAGTGCTATTTAAAATAATGCAGTTGTGATCACATTGTGGGATGCCCTCCATGAATTGATTTTTGGTGGGACATGATGCAAGCAGAGTGAAGAAATGCCTGTGTCTACTCTCCATGACCTTCACAGATGAGACTTGCTTATCCCAGCCACAGCTAAGCTGCGTGCAATAGCTATCTCGTTTCATGACAACAGATCCCAGACAAAGGCACAAGCACATTGAAATATTTATATATGTGTATATTTGAGGGCATGCCTTCTTTTTTTTTTGGAAATTTTACCCTATTTTACACTATTGTAGGTGTAAAAAGTAAAAGCAACCTTATTTTTTAGTCAACTCTTTTACAAAAAAGACCACGAAAACCCAAAAAGGGTGTTTTATTTGATGGAAATGAAATTGCTAATAGCAAGAAAGTATTTCGGGGTGCTGGTACAGAGTTCCAAGGATGGCAGAAGCAGGAAGAAACCTGAGATCGATGCTCAGACCAGTGCAACTGGCAAACATGACATTAATGATGACTTGCCACACAGCACCTCTGGGTGCTCTCACTTTGGGAAGAGGGCCAATGGCATCCTCGGATGCATCAAGAAGAGTGTGGGCAGCAGATCAAGGGAGGTTCTTCTCCACCTCTACTCTACCCTGATGAGGCCTCATCTGGAGTACTGTGTCTAGTTCTGGGTTCCTCAGCTCAAGAGACAGAGAACTGCTGGAGAGAGGCTAGCACAGGGCTACCAAGATGCTGAAGGGACTGATACATCTCTCCTATAATGAAATACTGTGGGACCTGGGGTGGTTCAGCCTAGGGAAGAGAGGGAATTCTTATTAACACAAGTATTTAAAAGTGCTCAAGAGAGACAGAGAACTGCTGGAGAGAGGCTAGCACAGGGCTACCAAGATGCTGAAGGGACCGATACATCTCTCCTATAATGAAATGCTGTGGGACCTGGGGCGGTTCAGCCTAGGGAAGAGGGGGGATTCTTATTAACACAAGTATTTAAAAGTTGGGTATCAAGACGATGGGGAAGCACTTCTTTTCTGTTGTCTCAAGTGACAAGATAAGAGGTAATGGACAAAAGTTAGAACACAAAAAGTTCAACTTAAACATAAGGAAAATTCTCTTTATTGTAAGGATGATGGAGCCCTGGCTTAGGCTGCCCAGGTAGTGTGGAGGCTCCTCAAGAGGTTTCCAAACCCGTCTGGACAAGTTCCTGTGTCCCCTGATTGAAGGTTGGGATGGATGAGCTCTGAAAGTCCCTTCCAACCCCCACTATTTGGGGATTCTGTGACTTGCTTTTAATTCACTTTTTTTTTCTCCTTCTAAGCATGAGAGAAATATAAGTTAAAAAACCATTCCAGTGAAAGGAATGCTGAGCAGCAGTGAGTGCAAAGAGGACAGCCTCTTCAATCACACTATTTGCCTTTGCCAAGATAGTGCTTTCTGATGAGTCCAGCTAGAAATGAAGCAGAACACAGTAAGTTTTCTTGCAGCCGTCATACCCGGGCCAGAGAGCTCTGGTTGTATTTATGTTTTAGAGGCGTAACAAGCCCACATTTACAGCACACCAGAGCCAGCTTGGAGGATGTGGATAACAGTAGGCTTACCCGCTGGCTGACTTTTATTAGAGCTTGAAAAGGCAGTGAGCAGGGAGCTGGGAAGCAAATATTACTACCTAAGAGATGATGGCACAGTTCAGACCACGCTGAAAATAATGGAGCAAATTCATCACCACTTGAGCTCTGCTGGCAGCTCTTGCTCCTCTGTGCCCATCCATTCCCAGTGGTAACTCACCTTGAGGAGTATTTGAATGGCTGGGATTTTTGAGAGGAATTGAAAACATGGCAAACGTTGGTAGATCAGAAGTCTGGCTGCAGGCACACTGCAATGCCAGTCTGCCTGATTCACGGTGCAGCACATTGCAGTGCGTGTGTGCCTGTGCCTGCACATCCAATCTGCTCTCTTCCTGTTGACCCCCTCCCGTGCCTACACTGGCCAGATCCAAATCATCAACCACTTCTGTTCATTGCTGTTAATCAGCCCTCAGGAAGGCAAGGTTTATAGACATTGCTTTTATTTAGCCAAAATACCCTGGAGTAAAGAGACAGGTTTTGGATCTCCTGCTACAAAGATGGCTGAAGCATCACTATATCTTTATTTTCTTTGAAAAATGTGCTTGTCCAACCAAGCCCTAAAAGCCTGGAGATCAGGCTTGCACATCCTCTGCTATAGAGAAGCCTTAAACTGGATAAAGCCTCCAAATTCTACAGTAATATAAATATTGAATAATGAAAAGAAAATCTTCATTAAGGGAAGAAATGCCCTATAACTACTCAACACAGGACAAATGTTTAACTGAGAAAGGTCCTTCTGGATTACTGGAGAGAAAAATTGTCTCATTCTGCTACATGGACAAGTGGTTTTTTTCCTAAATCCCTTCCCAGTTCAACTGTGCAATGTGAAAGCTGAAATGAAGCAAAGCACTTACCTGGCACTGCTTTTAGCACAACAACGGTATGCTTAGAAGTTTATATTTGAGTTTTAGGTCTTATTTACATATCTTATTTCTCTCCCAAAACACTTGTGGAAACTGAGCACCAACTTTCTGTAACTCACAGAGTACAATTTGCCAATATGTAAATCTTTCTTTCACATACCTCAAAAATAGCAAAGCTTAAAGGCTTTGCAGCTGAGAGCAAAACTGATCCAGCTCTCTGGAGAATCAGTGCAAAATCTCCCATTGACTTTTATAGGCATTAGAGCAGACCCTCAGCTGACTTTATTATCTACAAAGGGAAAATAATTGAGATTTCCAGAAAATTGGCTCAGCGTTATTTTAACACTATAAACAATTCTGCTCAGAAACAGTAGACTTTGCATGTTTTTCTCCCAACCCAAAGATAAAACTCTTCCCATAAAAAATACTTTGCTAAAATGCTTTTTGGAGAAGGTCCCATCCTTGAAAGTTGCATTTGCTAAAGATATCTCAGAAGTGACTTTCTCGTTTGAAATCCCTTCATTTCCAAGAGAGTGGTAATTGCTCATATCATTACTTTCTAAGTAGGCAGTAACTTTCTTTCTCCTTTCCTTCCTCCTGCCAAAAGCTTTCCTCACTTCTGTCTTTATAGTTACTTTTGTCCCCTCTCAACCTTTTATTATAGCAAGGAAGTAATTAAAACCCAAACTTTTCCAGCATTAGCACAGCAGGAAGAATATACATCAAGAATATCGCATCCAGAAAGTCTAAAAATTAAAGGAACAACAATAGTTACAACCAGAAGCTTTGTCCTTCTCCTCCAGAGGCACAGGGCTTTTCAGGTTTATCTGCAGGCAAGCACAGGACGATGAGCTTCTCCTCGTAAGGACAGGAAACGCAGTTATTTGTTCAAATGCAGCAAGTGAGTGCTGAAATTTTAGTGAGAGAAAATAAAAACCTCTATTTTCATAATACATGTAGGTATGCAACTACTCTGCTTTCTTAGCCTGTGCTAATTTAGTAATCTTTTTGTTTGCATCCCCATTTGCTTATTTTATTTCTTTTCAAGATAGAAACACTTCAATAACCAGGAGGACTTTTGCTAACCAAACTCCAGGAAAACTCTCTCCTTCACCATCCTCCTCCTCCACAATCATTTACTGTGAAAATGAGTTATTTACTTATTTGAATATCTTCATTTTGGTACTGTTAACACATCCTCACTGAAGCGTTACCCCAAACCTGTTGCATTTTCCTCTGGCAAGTGAAGTTCTGAAAACACACACACAGAGCACAGCTGAGCTGCACGAATCAATCGGTGCCAGGATAACTCCTGCTGCCTCTCAGATTTCCTCCCTCACCTTCTTCTCTATTTAGAGCTCTGGAAATTTTTTTGTTGCTGAAGAGCTTGGCTGTAGCCTCTCCACTAACAAGAGCCTTCATTAGCATTCACTTTACATCAGCAGAAATGAAGCTTCTTTTTTTTTTTTCTTGCAAGAAGAACAAACAAAAGCTTTATTATTCCCTGCATTGTCTGCAGAAGTCAGACAACTCTTTGGCTTCAATGAAGATCAAATATTAATGCTATACTCCAAGTAGGATTTTTGAAGCTATCAGCATCTCATGCTGGAGAAAACTCTTTACAGAGAAGTCCTTTAAAGTGTGTGATGCTTGTAGATGAAAAACAGTAGGTTGTTGAATGTAATTTCTGAAGGAATTGGGGGGAGCTATGATAGGCCATTCAGAATCCCCTAAAAAATAATCAGCATGGAAATCAGTGGGGACAGGGATTCATTTTCAGACACAGAGCTTCAGAAATGAGCAGATGAATAGGCTGGGGTTTTCCTGGCCCCTGGGGTGCACCAGCCACGGTACCAGACTGGCATTTCAACCTAATCCCATTCCACAGCTGCTGGGTTAAGGCAGAAAAGATGTGAGAAACAGTGACAGCATTGTCAGCTTCACTAAAAATCACCTCCATCAATTCGTCAGCTTTGGGTGGTGACAGTTGCTTCCAGAAAATAATGTTTTCTTTTCTGTTGCTTTACATTTTGTTGCTTCTTAATCCTTACTGGTGGAGGCAGACATTCATTTTGTTTATACTCACACTGAGCTCTGTGACATGAGGGATCTGAGGGACAAGTAAGAGGGAGGAAGGATGAAAACACAAAGGTGGGATGGTCCTCCAGCCTCAGAGAAGAAGTAGAGGGAGTTTTCCTGGAGAAGTGGGAGCATTTTCACACTTTGGACTGAGTATTTTCTGTTGGCTCACTCCTAGAACAGCTAAGTGTTGTCTCTCGTTGGAGAAGGGGCATATGCTCCAGAAACAAACAAACAAACAAACAAACTCTACTGGAGCCCTACAAACATCCTTGAAGCAGAAGACACTGCAGACATCTACCAGCTGTTGAAAGGAGGGAAAAGAACCTCCAATATTCAGATGAAGATTAGTTCCCGTCTCCCCTGGCATTGCCAGAGGAGACCCTGGGTTGGGTGGTCACGGCCAAATTGGTGACAGCATCTGATCTGGTCACACAATAACCCAAAAGGGATGAGTCACAATCTTCCCTCTGAAACAGAGTCTGGTGGCACTTGATGCAAAGAAGTAAGGCCAGAACCCTCAGCCTTTACTCTTGTAACCACTATCTGAAATGGAAGAGTTCCATTTATTTCAGTTCCATTTATTTTTTTTCCCAAAAAGAAACCCCATTCAATACAAATTCCTGTTGTACCTTTCTACTTGTATAAAGATTTGGGAGCTCATATCAGGAGCATCGTTCTGAATTACCAGAAGCTTGTGTGCCTGAACACCTGACTGCTCATCTTTATCCAGTGCAATTGTCTGGCTATATCTGCTGTCTAAAACCATTTTGCACAGAAGAGTAAGAACTCATGATGTCTAAATTAATTTGTTATTCATGAAACAATCACCTTCAACATCTTCGCCAACCCTGGTAGAGTAAGCATGGTCACTCAAGTGATCACCACTCCATTTTCCTCCTCAGTCTGCCCACATCAGCTGCTAAAAACTCTTAATAAATACTATCTAAAGCTGATTAAAATACAACAATGACTGTGCTGGGTCAGATCAAAGGTCTATTCGGGCTAATCTCCAGGCTCCAAGCATGGTCATGGCTAATCCAGCTTCTAGCTTGGAGATCTGTTTAGCAAGAGATATGACAAAAGTCACTGCATATGCTACAGAGCCTGTTTGAAGGACACTAGAATCTCTGCAGAACCACTGACAATAACACAGAAAAAAGTTGCTGTGGGAAGGGAACTTCAATTCATCTCACTCCCACCAATGGGATGCTGGTGCCAGCAATAGATGCCCAGAACATGGAGAGGAATCAAAGATCAGAAGCAGAGCTCCTGAAGAGTAGGCACAAAGAAATTCCAGACACTCCAGCCAGAGGGTCAGCTCCTCCGAGGACCCAACTTAAATGCCTCTATACATACTCACATAGCATAAAGATTAAACAAGAGTTGTTGGAGACATGTGCATGTCTGCCTTTTGTTTACAACAAAAGTACTTTCAAATCTTTCAAGAAGGGACTGTAAACACAACACACATTCCCACTCAGAGACAGACCTCTAGATGTATTTTATTTCCAAAGTACATTTTCATTAGGCTGACTGCTAATTAAAAGGGTTTTTTACATTGCTAGATTTACAGATGGATTTCTTACTCCTCCTGCTTTCATTGTACATTACAAAGAAATGGGAATATGTTCTTTCAAAGTCCTTAACAATGCCTTACAGCTCTGCAATATCCAAGATCACAGACAAATAAAGCAAGAACAAAGTTATAGCGAACGTAAATATTAGCGGGAGATCACACTTCATCTTCTCCTCTGTGTGCTCCAGAGAGCAGGGGCTGAGCAATGGATATACTGCTCTCAGTTGTCAAAACCCTGCAACTGCACACACCTGCAGAGCAATTACCTGTGTGCTGCACTGCATCATCTGCAAACTTCAGCAACAAAGGAGCCAGATTGTACACCTTTTAATTTTTCTGCTATTGTCCCCAAAAAGTAGCCATAAAGCATGATGAAATATATGTTGATAGGGGAAATCTGATAACATTAACCCTTTGATAACTGCACCTACACAAAATGCTGCTGTGCATTTACGTGCAGGAAATCTGCATTTTATACTCCAACTGTTATTTTTTACTGAGGACACAGTTGATACAGGAAGAATTACAGCTTTAGCAGTCTCAGGGAAAAATAAAATTTCTACTCTAAAGCAGTGCTTCTGCCTTTGGGATGACTCAATTGCTCTTCTTCACCACACAATCTCTGTATGTGAGCTTAGCTTTTTTAGACCCCATGGTGTTATATGAGCCTTGAAAATGCTAACAATGTGGTTTTGCAGCACAGAATCCCTTCATTTCTCCATGACCCTTGGTATAGTCACTAGAGTATCCAGTCATAAAATCATTTTGTTTGGAAAGGTCTTGAAGCTCATTGAGTCCAATCCCTCATGCTGCCAAGCCCACCACTAACCCATGGCCCTCAGCACCTCAGCTCCACATCTTTGCAATAGCTCCAGGGCTGGGGACTCCCCCACCTCCTTAGGCAGCCTGGCACAGGGGCTGACAACACTCTCAGGGAAAAAGTTCTTCCTCAGCTCCAANGACAGCATCTGATCTGGTCACACAATAACCCAAAAGGGATGAGTCACAATCTTCCCTCTGAAACAGAGTCTGGTGGCACTTGATGCAAAGAAGTAAGGCCAGAACCCTCAGCCTTTACTCTTGTAACCACTATCTGAAATGGAAGAGTTCCATTTATTTCAGTTCCATTTATTTTTTTTCCCAAAAAGAAACCCCATTCAATACAAATTCCTGTTGTACCTTTCTACTTGTATAAAGATTTGGGAGCTCATATCAGGAGCATCGTTCTGAATTACCAGAAGCTTGTGTGCCTGAACACCTGACTGCTCATCTTTATCCAGTGCAATTGTCTGGCTATATCTGCTGTCTAAAACCATTTTGCACAGAAGAGTAAGAACTCATGATGTCTAAATTAATTTGTTATTCATGAAACAATCACCTTCAACATCTTCGCCAACCCTGGTAGAGTAAGCATGGTCACTCAAGTGATCACCACTCCATTTTCCTCCTCAGTCTGCCCACATCAGCTGCTAAAAACTCTTAATAAATACTATCTAAAGCTGATTAAAATACAACAATGACTGTGCTGGGTCAGATCAAAGGTCTATTCGGGCTAATCTCCAGGCTCCAAGCATGGTCATGGCTAATCCAGCTTCTAGCTTGGAGATCTGTTTAGCAAGAGATATGACAAAAGTCACTGCATATGCTACAGAGCCTGTTTGAAGGACACTAGAATCTCTGCAGAACCACTGACAATAACACAGAAAAAAGTTGCTGTGGGAAGGGAACTTCAATTCATCTCACTCCCACCAATGGGATGCTGGTGCCAGCAATAGATGCCCAGAACATGGAGAGGAATCAAAGGTCAGAAGCAGAGCTCCTGAAGAGTAGGCACAAAGAAATTCCAGACACTCCAGCCAGAGGGTCAGCTCCTCCGAGGACCCAACTTAAATGCCTCTATACATACTCACATAGCATAAAGATTAAACAAGAGTTGTTGGAGACATGTGCATGTCTGCCTTTTGTTTACAACAAAAGTACTTTCAAATCTTTCAAGAAGGGACTGTAAACACAACACACATTCCCACTCAGAGACAGACCTCTAGATGTATTTTATTTCCAAAGTACATTTTCATTAGGCTGACTGCTAATTAAAAGGGTTTTTTACATTGCTAGATTTACAGATGGATTTCTTACTCCTCCTGCTTTCATTGTACATTACAAAGAAATGGGAATATGTTCTTTCAAAGTCCTTAACAATGCCTTACAGCTCTGCAATATCCAAGATCACAGACAAATAAAGCAAGAACAAAGTTATAGCGAACGTAAATATTAGCGGGAGATCACACTTCATCTTCTCCTCTGTGTGCTCCAGAGAGCAGGGGCTGAGCAATGGATATACTGCTCTCAGTTGTCAAAACCCTGCAACTGCACACACCTGCAGAGCAATTACCTGTGTGCTGCACTGCATCATCTGCAAACTTCAGCAACAAAGGAGCCAGATTGTACACCTTTTAATTTTTCTGCTATTGTCCCCAAAAAGTAGCCATAAAGCATGATGAAATATATGTTGATAGGGGAAATCTGATAACATTAACCCTTTGATAACTGCACCTACACAAAATGCTGCTGTGCATTTACGTGCAGGAAATCTGCATTTTATACTCCAACTGTTATTTTTTACTGAGGACACAGTTGATACAGGAAGAATTACAGCTTTAGCAGTCTCAGGGAAAAATAAAATTTCTACTCTAAAGCAGTGCTTCTGCCTTTGGGATGACTCAATTGCTCTTCTTCACCACACAATCTCTGTATGTGAGCTTAGCTTTTTTAGACCCCATGGTGTTATATGAGCCTTGAAAATGCTAACAATGTGGTTTTGCAGCACAGAATCCCTTCATTTCTCCATGACCCTTGGTATAGTCACTAGAGTATCCAGTCATAAAATCATTTTGTTTGGAAAGGTCTTGAAGCTCATTGAGTCCAATCCCTCATGCTGCCAAGCCCACCACTAACCCATGGCCCTCAGCACCTCAGCTCCACATCTTTGCAATAGCTCCAGGGCTGGGGACTCCCCCACCTCCTTAGGCAGCCTGGCACAGGGGCTGACAACACTCTCAGGGAAAAAGTTCTTCCTCAGCTCCAATGTAAACCTCCCCTGCTGCGTCTTGAGCCTATTTCCTCTTGTTCTGACATTCATTACCGAGGAGAAGAGACCAACCCTCACCTTGATACCACCTCCTGTCAGATAGCTGACTAAACAACCCCAACTCCTCAGTGCTCATCTTCAGGCTGACCAAGGTTTTATGGGAATTAGACTGGACAAGCAGAGGACAAGGAGTTATCTCTGCCTCTAAGCACTGACAGTGCAGGCAGACCCTCAATAAGAAAAAAAAAAATGCCTCTATTTCTTAGAAGCAGCCGCAGTGTGGCACAAGTGAAATCAAGGGCTCCTGTCAAAAAGGGATACCATTTGTGGAGAATACATGTATTTACCTTTCACAAAGTGATCGCTAAAACCCTTCTTTATTCCAACAAGATGTCACTAACATCATATAGGCACCAAAGTTTTTCCTATCTCCTGTGTCTGATCTGCTGCCACTGATATCGTTGTCTAGCAAACAATAAATAGCGCTCAAAATAATAAATGAGTCTGTCTTCCAGATGGATATGTGCAAAGTGGGCATTCTCACTCTGACTCCAAGAGATGTCTCAGCAAGATATCTTAGAGTGGGAAAAACTCATGCCCTGTCTGCAGCATTTCTAAATATTCCCATTACTGAGACGTGTCCTGTGCTGTAACCCCCTTCCTTGTGGCATCACAGTACAGGGGATCAGAGTGACTTCTGCTTGTGAAGACTGTTCTGGAGCACAGCCTCCAGAAAAATAAGAAATGCAAATAAGACTTTGNCAAGAGTTGTTGGAGACATGTGCATGTCTGCCTTTTGTTTACAACAAAAGTACTTTCAAATCTTTCAAGAAGGGACTGTAAACACAACACACATTCCCACTCAGAGACAGACCTCTAGATGTATTTTATTTCCAAAGTACATTTTCATTAGGCTGACTGCTAATTAAAAGGGTTTTTTACATTGCTAGATTTACAGATGGATTTCTTACTCCTCCTGCTTTCATTGTACATTACAAAGAAATGGGAATATGTTCTTTCAAAGTCCTTAACAATGCCTTACAGCTCTGCAATATCCAAGATCACAGACAAATAAAGCAAGAACAAAGTTATAGCGAACGTAAATATTAGCGGGAGATCACACTTCATCTTCTCCTCTGTGTGCTCCAGAGAGCAGGGGCTGAGCAATGGATATACTGCTCTCAGTTGTCAAAACCCTGCAACTGCACACACCTGCAGAGCAATTACCTGTGTGCTGCACTGCATCATCTGCAAACTTCAGCAACAAAGGAGCCAGATTGTACACCTTTTAATTTTTCTGCTATTGTCCCCAAAAAGTAGCCATAAAGCATGATGAAATATATGTTGATAGGGGAAATCTGATAACATTAACCCTTTGATAACTGCACCTACACAAAATGCTGCTGTGCATTTACGTGCAGGAAATCTGCATTTTATACTCCAACTGTTATTTTTTACTGAGGACACAGTTGATACAGGAAGAATTACAGCTTTAGCAGTCTCAGGGAAAAATAAAATTTCTACTCTAAAGCAGTGCTTCTGCCTTTGGGATGACTCAATTGCTCTTCTTCACCACACAATCTCTGTATGTGAGCTTAGCTTTTTTAGACCCCATGGTGTTATATGAGCCTTGAAAATGCTAACAATGTGGTTTTGCAGCACAGAATCCCTTCATTTCTCCATGACCCTTGGTATAGTCACTAGAGTATCCAGTCATAAAATCATTTTGTTTGGAAAGGTCTTGAAGCTCATTGAGTCCAATCCCTCATGCTGCCAAGCCCACCACTAACCCATGGCCCTCAGCACCTCAGCTCCACATCTTTGCAATAGCTCCAGGGCTGGGGACTCCCCCACCTCCTTAGGCAGCCTGGCACAGGGGCTGACAACACTCTCAGGGAAAAAGTTCTTCCTCAGCTCCAATGTAAACCTCCCCTGCTGCGTCTTGAGCCTATTTCCTCTTGTTCTGACATTCATTACCGAGGAGAAGAGACCAACCCTCACCTTGCTACCACCTCCTGTCAGATAGCTGACTAAACAACCCCAACTCCTCAGTGCTCATCTTCAGGCTGACCAAGGTTTTATGGGAATTAGACTGGACAAGCAGAGGACAAGGAGTTATCTCTGCCTCTAAGCACTGACAGTGCAGGCAGACCCTCAATAAGAAAAAAAAAAATGCCTCTATTTCTTAGAAGCAGCCGCAGTGTGGCACAAGTGAAATCAAGGGCTCCTGTCAAAAAGGGATACCATTTGTGGAGAATACATGTATTTACCTTTCACAAAGTGATCGCTAAAACCCTTCTTTATTCCAACAAGATGTCACTAACATCATATAGGCACCAAAGTTTTTCCTATCTCCTGTGTCTGATCTGCTGCCACTGATATCGTTGTCTAGCAAACAATAAATAGCGCTCAAAATAATAAATGAGTCTGTCTTCCAGATGGATATGTGCAAAGTGGGCATTCTCACTCTGACTCCAAGAGATGTCTCAGCAAGATATCTTAGAGTGGGAAAAACTCATGCCCTGTCTGCAGCATTTCTAAATATTCCCATTACTGAGACGTGTCCTGTGCTGTAACCCCCTTCCTTGTGGCATCACAGTACAGGGGATCAGAGTGACTTCTGCTTGTGAAGACTGTTCTGGAGCACAGCCTCCAGAAAAATGAGAAATGCAAATAAGACTTTGAAAGTCCAAAGTGAGATGGTGCAGAGACCTGCCATGCAGGATGGTACTAGGAAGCGGGAGCTACGGGCAGCCTATGGGGCCAGTACTTCCACAGGATTCATAGAATAGAGGCTTTGCTATGACCCAAATATCAGCCATTTCTCAGTTAAAAAAAAAAAAGCTGGATCTGCAGAGCTCTACTTCCAAATGTGCATTGCTATGTAGGTAGGCAAAGGGAATGATGATGAACTGACATCTCCAAATGTTGTCCCTGCGCATTTTAATCACAATGTTTTAGCCACTTGGATTACAATGAATCACAGAACGTCACCCTTGGGACTCAGAACCTCCTAAAGTATTTTGTAGTGAGGAGTGATCAAGACAGAACTGCAGCAAACAGTAATATTCTAGTGGAATACCAGTTCTCCAAGGCGCAGACCTTTTGGGAATTCCTAAAGTGGATTTACAAGCTTTAAAGCATCTTTCCATCCCTGCATTAGGAAGACTCCTCATCCCTTCACAAAAAAACAAAAGGATACACATATATCTTTAAAAAATTACATATTTTAAACATATATATGTAAATATCTCTGTATGGAGAGAGAAACAGAAGCTGAAGGAAGAGGAGAAAGAGAGATCGCAGACCCGGATTCAGCCCAATAGCCATGTTAAGCATGTACTTGTTATGGCAACTTCTCTGCCAGCGTAGCACTAATATTAAGAGAAACCTGGCTCCTAGCAGTATGCATGAGTGCTTCAATGACCTTATGATGACATTAATTTGTTGTGGCTTCTTAAGGTAGACTTCAATTATTGCAGATTTTTTAATACTGCTGGGGAAAACACAGAAGCCTGTCAACATTGGCTGATTTGAAATGTGATGTAATTATCATCAAGCCTTAGTAAAGGATTTTAAATTAAAGACAACTTGGTCTGTAAATACTTTGTGTCTAGATTATTGTTCTCTTTTCCTAATGGCTTTTGGCATAGGCCTTGTCAGTGGTTTATTGTACAACCCTTTGGCTGTGACAGTGTCTCCTATGAATAAATCATACACTTCACTAAGCACCAGACGACGGCAAAATGCAACAGCAGATGAAATAAGCAATAAAGAACCATTACAGCTGCCTGTTCTCCTCTGCAGGTTTACATCACCATCTGATTTAATTTCCTTTTTGTAAAGGCACAGCTCACTGCAATGCCATTATGAAATAAAATCATAAATGTTCACACAGGCACAAATGAAAAGTGAGGCACCTGCTTGCTTATGAGGTATTTACTCCCTCAGCAATGTTGTTCAGCATCTTATTTGTACGCTTGGGTCAGAAAGAGGAGGATTTACACATGATAAAATATCTTGGGCATATTACTACCACAGCTGCAAGATGCTAGGCCTGTGTATATGCTGCAGTTTAGACCTGCTTGAATCACATCAAAGAAACGTAACTAGCAAGGGAAGTGGGTGTAAAATAGGCTACACATGCATTTCTGTTCTGGACCCATTAATGACATGGAGCTTACCTAGCTGTTGAGATGAATAATGTAAATTGTTGCTGTACCGTTAGCAAGGACCAACCCTGCCCCCTAAGCTCAGGACTCCGCATGCCACATCACAGAAACACTAGCTAGCTCAAGGCTCTTCCTCAAAGCATGCAACAAGGCTACATAACAGGACACAAAGGATGAGAAGAGCAAGCACGGGGCTATAAACCCCAGATATAGTTGGGGGTATATGTTTGTTTGCTGCCTGACTCCTTCCAGCTTAATCCTTTCCTGACATGTCAGGCCATGCAACGGGTCATCTAGGTAACAGCCAAGGTAAAGCTTTGGAGGACATAATCAGGTACGACAAAAAAAAACCTGTCCATAACAGCTCGAGTGGTTGTTCTGCATTCTTGTGGAAAGGTAGTGCTTGGCAGAATTGATTCAGGTCTCCAGTTGGTTGCCACATTTCTTTTCCTAGTCATCCTTTGTAACTGTGAGTGGCTGTAACCAGATTGGCCTTTTTGCTGACCACATTTGTTTCAGAACAGCCCTGAGCAGATGTGCAGCTACGGTTTGCCACAGCCTGATACCATTCTCAGCGCATTGGTTCTGTGGTAGCTCAGGGGGCTACAGGAGTGTCTTCTGTGAGAAGGTGCCAGAAGCTTCTCCCATATCTGACAGAGCCAATGCCAGCTAATGCAAGATAGACCTGCTGCTGGCCAAAATCAAACCAATTAGTGATGGTGGTAATTCCTCTGTGAAGAATTTATTTGAGAAAGGGGATAAAAGTTACTGCATGGGACCAAACTGGGAGTGGAGTGGGGAGGGAAAAGTGTGAGAATGTGAGAGCAACAGCTTTGCAGATCCTGAGGTCAGTAAAAAAGTGGAGGAGAGGAGGGCTCCACACTGGAGTGAGTGGATGCCTGTGGCCCTATGGAAGCCCATGCTGGAACAAGATTTCTGGTAGATTTCTTGTGACCCTGTGGGGGACCTACACTGGAGCAGTTTGCAAAGA
The DNA here is from genome assembly GCA_013401255.1 of Urocolius indicus. NCBI lineage: Eukaryota > Metazoa > Chordata > Aves > Coliiformes > Coliidae > Urocolius > Urocolius indicus. The sequence goes on along the minus strand of WBNH01011133.1, from coordinate 62,592 downwards.
ACAGCAGTCTGTGGGAAAGACTCTCATTGGAGAAGCTGGTGGAAGAGTGTCTCCTGTGGGAGGGATCTCACATTGGATCAGGGGAAGAGTGTGAGAAGTCTTCCCCCAGAGAGGAAGGAACATCAGAGACAACGTGTTCTGAACTGACCACAAGCCCATTTCCCTATCTCCCTGTGCCACTGGGGAGAAGGGGGTACATCATTCAGGTTAAGTCTGGGATGAATGGAGGGTGGATGAAAGGTGTTTTTAAGCTCTCTTTTTCTTTCTCGTTATCCTACTCTGATTTGATTGGCAATAAATTCCCCAAGTCAAGTCTGGCTTGCCTGTGACAGTAATTGGTGAAAGATCTTTTCCTGCCTTTATCTGAACCTACGAGTCTTTTGTTATATCTTTGGTTCCCTGTCCAGTTCAGGAGAGGGAGTGATAGAGCAGCTTTGGTGGGCATCTGGTGTCCAGCCAAAGTCAGCCCACCACAGTAAACAGATAAAATTGTATCGAGAAAAACCCCAACAAAAAAAATCATCGATTTACTGAGATGTTTAAATATCCTCTACACATCTTTCCTCTATATTTCCTCTCCAGAGCAAAGTACCATCCATGACAATCCAGTTGTGTTTTCAAGGGAAAGCGATGAGGATAAATATGAGAAAATGGGTGACAGACCCATGCAGAGTCTCACCTTTACCCCTGCACACAAAGCATCTGCCAGCCCAGCAGGCAGCCAGCTCACCAAGAACCGTGCCAGTAAGAACAAATACCTGGCTATGCATGAAAATTTGGACTTCTCAGGCTTTTGCATGACATTGGCAATGGATCTCATGGAGCATGAGGAAAGGGACAATGGCAGTGTAGGGTTATCTTCCTTGCTCCCAGAGAGCATCTTATGAAAGTCTGTGATATACCTTAGTGCTAGAAAAATCTCATCTGACAGTGTTGCCTCTCCTAGGCTGCTCTTCCTTCCTATAATGAAGAAAAGTGTCCCAGGGAGAGTTTTGGATGATACATCTGGATTTATTGTGAAGGCTCTGGTTCTGGTCTGGTTACTCAATTACAACAAGCATCTGCTTCATTTGTCAGACTCGTGCAGCCCATTGCACACATGCTCCCTGGGCAACTGCATTTCCATACCCACAGTCAGCTGTGGTATTTGCAAGGGAAGGTTTTACCTGATTGCTGGAGACAGCTGCCACCAGAGCCTTTAGTTAGCAAAGTGCTGGAAAAATACCTTTTGGTTTTTTTAACATACATAATGTAGCTATGGTATGGTCAGGAGCCATGAATTCCTGCCACAATTTAATGCCTACCAATGCAGAAGTTGTTTTTTAACGTTACATCACTGCTATTTTCATCACTGAAACCTTCTTGGTGAACATGTAAAATTCCCAAAGAGCTTCTGTACATAATTTCCATGTAAACTCTCTGCAATGGGAAACTAGAGCTCTAACATTTGTCCAGGAAGATATTTTTGGTTTAGAGTTAAAACCTGAACGCTGACCTTTCAAGATATATTTTTTTTATCTAGAAAGCTGATAGGGATGAGCAAATGGAAAGTTCACAGCTACATACTGATTTCTATTTACCAGCAGCTTCTGTTAAACTAATAGAAATCCCAAGAGTCTCAGCTGCTGTAAACAGGGACATTTTCACTGACAGCACCTTCAACACAGAGTCCTGCTCTTCTGGGACAGCCCTTTGCTCCAAGAATTAAGGTGACTCCAGATATAATTTCATCCCTCACCTTGCTAGTTATTTTCCAATCTTGAGACACCCTTTCCAATCTTCTTCACAAGTAACTGCTAACAATCATCTGGTGAGTTCATTGAGAATAAAATGGTGCTCTCAAACCAGACTGGTTCAACCACATTTACCTTATGCAAATACTATATCAAAAGCCTTTTCCTTCTTTCAGCCTGAGTGCTTTTTTCAGCAAAGAGAAGCAATTGGAGTTCCAGTCAGCTCTGAAGGCACGATCTGCAAGTCTCCCCTCTGTGTTCATCCAGTCCTGAATCAAAAGTTTCCTAGGCCTCCTCTTGTAGCTAATGCAGCTGCACTTCTCAATGCCTTTCTACCTGACCCTTGGTTTGTGCTTTTGTCTTTCTGCTTTTACCTCTATGCTTATAGTATTCTCCTACGCTCTGCTTTTCAGACAGCTGATCCACTTCTTGCTTTCTGTGCAATTCCTTTTTTCTCAGTCAATAAAAGAGCTCATGATTTCACCACTGAGGTCTCTACTACCCATTTTTATTGCTCCTCTGCAATGGGACGGATTTTACCTGTGCCCTTAATATCAATTTTAAAGAACTGCCAACTTTCCTGAACTTTTTTTTTTTTTTTTTTTTCATTTGGGCTTGTTTGCCAAAGGATCTTACCTGCTAGTTCTGAGTTTATTGGACTTTTCCCTCTAGAAGATCATGGATGGTTTGTTGGGTTTTTTTTCCATTTGCTGCACTTTTCATTCTTCCCTAGCCTTCCCACACTTTGTGACCTCTGCATTTCATGGTCATGCTTATAAATTACTTTCTACCTTCGTGTTCTCAGTCAGTTTTTCTTGCTGCTCAGAATCAAAGCTGGAAGTTTTCTTATCCAAGGTGCATATTTGAATATTAGCTCTAACACCTCTTCTTGAACAGCTCAGCAGTTCTTCAGCAGGCAGCAAATGCCATCCTCAGGACTGGAAAACTCTGCATGACTTTAAATTTCACATAAGCCAAAAGACCTGGTCAGGGATTTATCAAATAGCTCTTTGTTTTCAATAAGCTATCTGCTACCAGGGCATCAGCCACAGATCATGGCCAAATGCAGCAAGCTCAAGGTATCCTCTCACATCCTCCACCCCTCTGTGGGCTCCTGTCTTCAAGGCTGGAGAGAAAGAGAAAAATCCTACAGTTTTGCTATCCCACCTATGGATAATAATTGTGCAGGTACTTGCAAGCCTGAGGACTCTAAAACATTGATTTGTTGATATGTTGGAGAACTAAGAAGGGGTCTTCTGTGGTTTTGGAGGAGATGGGGGAGGAGGGTTGCCTGGTACCCGTGGTATGGTTAAGCCACCACGAAGATTATCTCAGCAAGTCCTTAGTCACTTGTAACCATGGAAAAATTGACAGCATGTCAACATCAGCCCATGGGCCAGTATGCTGAGTATTTGGAATCAGAGCTCAGGCCAGGCTTCAAAATCACTCAGTACCTTCTTAGGTGTATAAGCCAGAAATTAGTTCCTCTTAAAGTCTGCCTTTTTTTTTTCCCCCTACATTACTTCTAGGTGTTACTTTGAAAATACACGGTGGTCGTGTAGGAAAAGTTTTACTGAAGAGGGAGAAAGGAACTAGAAGAGAGAAAATCTCAGTTTCCCCACAAGCATCTATAGCTTCAAATTTCTTTCCACTACACTACAAAAAAAAAAAAAAAAAAAAAAAATTAGGCATTCAATGAGGAACAAACATTGGAGAATAATAGCAGATGAAGCTGAGCTGTGCTACTGACCTGATACACAGCTTTGGTTAAATTACTTTGTCTATCTTTCTAAATGCAGCCTTCTGCCTGTGAAACTAAATGTCTGCTCTCTGCAGAGAGAATCAGTGAGGATGCATTATTTAGGGACCACATAATATGCTGTGTTAGAGTGTTATAAAGCTGATTCCCACAAAAATTACTGGAGACATCAGGATTTAGCATCAAAACTTTGAAGCCAATTTCCTAAAAGAGAGATATTTCCAAATAGAAGATACCACATAGTGGTCTGGAGAGAGAGAAAAAGAAGTTTCTTCCATGACCACTTTTTAAAAACTGAGAAATGTTTTTAGGTTTAATTTCTCATTTCTATTGCTCCTCTCACGTGTTTCCAGAGTCAGAAATAAAACTACATTCTGCAACAGTTAAAGTGATCTCACTGCAAATAGGTGTTGCAACCACGATAATTGCTTACATCTAGGAGACAAATTTTAAATTATTCCAAACTTACAACACAATTCAGCAGCTCCAGTAGGTTGCAAAGCAACCACAAAGAAAACAACGAAGAGTTTAAACAGACAATGCGTTTTCTATTCTGGGTGGCAGAAGAGGATTGCAAGTTAGCAGGGTTCTGCTCTTGAAAGACTGTCTTTTGTAACACACACTTATAAATTTTTAAGAGCATCTCATGTAGCTATGAAACACCAAGCACAGAAAGTGCATTTGGCAGAAGCCTATGAATGTCAGCAAGATGTTACAGCTGATGAAATCAGTCACCTGTTTTACTTCCTGCTGTTAACTCCAAAGCTTTGAGTGCTATAGGAGGTCAGGTATACTAAGAAATGTTTGATTTTCTTCTCAATAGTAATTATAATAGTGAATGCCCTTTAAGATGTCAGGATCTGAGGACAGAAGGGAACATTTATTTGCAAAATGATATATCTCACGTAAGTGGCAGAAACCAGAAATCTATTTTTTAATCTGTTTTAAAGACTTTCTGTCTTTAAAGCTGTTTTAAAGACTTTGCATACAATTTACAGTCCCATAAGTACTAATAAAGAAATATTTGTTTGGTCAGTCCTCAGATCCACAGCTTTAGCTTGTGGGTGAATGAATGAATACAGAAGCTTCAGATTGGATCAAAACTTTTCTTTTTTATTTTTGTATGCAAATTTAATTTGAAATTACAACTGTATCAGAAGACCTCCCTTTAAAGATTTCTCACTCTCTAATCTAGCTGTCTCTTGTCTCTACCCAATCATCACCAGAACCTGCTGTCATCTTCTCCTGCTACCTCTCTGAGCAGCCCTGCCCCCAATCTGGCTCTGTTCCTTCCCTATCCTGGGGAATCTTTGGCTTCCAGGATGCTGGAATCATGCCATGTTGAAGACTAGACATTGAATCTAAGCAAGATCCTAAAAATCAATCCTGCTTCGATAAATCTGGATCTTCACTTCTTCACCTGCCTCCCATCCTCTCTTTAACTCAGAGCTCCTCATTCATATTCTGAGCTCACTCTTCTTTCTTCTCCACCATCTACCTACTGCTGGACGCCTATTTTTTTTTTTTTTTTTCAGAATTTTCTGTCTGCATCTTTAGGCACCTGATGATCTTCACAAATCTGGCCCACAGTCACTTGATGTTTATATTTCCCAGAGAAAGCTCTTCCTACATATTTTTTCCCACCTTAGAGGTTTTTAACAAATTGAAAGATCTAACATAACCAACTTCCTTAGAAGTCCAGACTAGAATAACTCACACAGATCCAAAATACACCATTACCCACACAGCTTTGGCTTCTACATCACCAAACAATCCAACTCTTACCAAGGACAAACATTTCCCAGGAAATTGAAGGCAATTAAATGGCTTTATCACTGCTGTTTAGTGACTATGTGCTCTCTCTCTGGCCACATTCCTTGCTATTAATAAGGCAGATGTGATTAGCTTTGATGCACACACTGATTCATAATTCCTGCTCTGTAGTGCTGAAGCTGCTCAATATACAGATTTCTGATTTGGAAACTACTTTTTCTACCAACGGCCCTAGTTTAAGGTCTGCAAAAACCCTAGAGCTTCACTAACTATTTTTATTCAAGCAACTGAGGCTTTAGGAGAGCATTGCTTTCTGTCTTTATTACTATCTGACAACACCTGCAATTGGAACTATCCCAAAGCCACAGAAGTCACCAGCAGCATCTGACATCTTTCAGTCACTCTGCATGAGCACACAGGGAATCTTCCCTCCAATTCTGACTGATGGTCCAAAACCAGCATTTAAAATAGGGTCTTTATTATTTGGTCATGCATTTTGCTCTGGATTTTCTCAAATTCCCATTAGCAGACACTCAAACCATTACATTGGCTTGGCGAAATAAGTGTTCGTCTCTACAAAGCCCATGGCGCACATTACAAGGCTGTTTTACCTTCTTATACATCCTTTTCATTATTATGTTGAATCATAAGGTTCCCAGGGAAGGGCTAGCATCTGGGTAGCTTTGGAAAGAATAGAGGCTAAAAAAAGCTGTTCCCGTTTCCTATTCTGGAGTTAGTAAGTTGGATGTTTTCCTTCTTTTATTTTATTTTTTTAAATTGATACCTATTAGAGCTGCAGCAGAGAAAACTACCTAAACTGGCTTAATAGATGGCTTTCTAAATGCTAACTCAATAATGAATTTGACCTCTCCTCTGAGTGCAGGAACCAACAGGGCCTTTGGCATCAGACAGTTTTTCTGCTATTATTGAGAGATGTAGCTGTGAGCAGCTATACACAGAAAATGCTGTGAACCCAACTGGTCAGGAAATGGTTCTCGCTGCATGAAGATATGAATTTAAATGAAACAGAGAATAGTGGGTGCAAGAATACTAGCCAAGTATGGGGAGACTGGATTTGCTGCTCAAGGTACAGGCTGGTGCTGAGTCCCTCGGTCCACCAACTTCACAGAATCCCAGAATGGTAGGAGTTGGAAGAGACCTCTAGAAATCATCTAGTCCAATCCCCCTACTAAAGCAGGACTACCTGTATCAGGTCCTGAGAGTAAGACCAAGGACAGTCAAAATTGAACTGACTTTAACTCTCCTTCAAGCTGATGCCAATGTTGGGGTTCATTTTGCATTATTTCTCATGCTTGAGCTCCAGGAAGCGAATCCTTTGTACAGAGGACTCGCAAAAACATGTTCCCAGGAAGGTTTTCATGATCCTAGTTGATTATTCAGAGATCCCTGAGTACAGTGTCTTAGGTATGTGCAAAGTTAACAAAAGTGTCACGCACTTCAATTAATTCAAACTTACATGAGTAATAAATACATCATTTGCATTATTACTAACACATGCAATTTAGAGCCATGTTTGAATATGAATCTAACATGATAGCTTTAGTAAGTTAATTAGATAATTGCTAAACATACTAATTGATTTTTAATTACAGAGAGTGAAGCTTGCAGCAGAGCCAAGACTGGCAGACTTTTCCCTATCATTAAAGAACAAAAGGAACTTCAGTAATGCTTCAGTATCCACAAGCTCCAACATGTTCTGTTTTCTGTATCTTTTTCTCTAAGTAATTTACACTGCCACCAAGATTTCCCCACCCTCTGATTTTTCCTATTTTTGAGATCTTCAAAAAGAGAAAAATCTTAAAAACACCCCAGGAGAAACACAACTGCACATATTAGCTTAAACAGTTTTCTGCCTATAAACAGAAGTTCAGGACTTACATCAGCTGCTTCCATAGGAATAACTTACAGTTTCCATTTTTATTTAGGATTTATTAACTCTTCTAGAACCATATATATTCACCCTTTTGAAGTCATCTCCAGTTCTTGCACGCAACAACCAGCCTCCGCCCGAGGAGCTGGAGTTGCAGTCCATCAGAGAAGCATATGCACAATCCTCACAGTTTAGGGCAGTGGCACACAAAACATTGTCATCACTGAGGTGGCTGAAAAGCTTTCCTCCCCATCTTTCAGATCAGACTTCAGGAGAGAAGACTTAAGGTGCACAATTTCTGTCTGGATTGCGATTCCAGATAGGTCTGTCTGTGAGAAGCCTCCAAGGACATGCTTTTGGGTGGACTCATATCTCCACACTCCCCAAGAAGAGAGATGGGAGCCATCCAAACAAGCAGGCAAACACCAAACATGAATATGTACCCTGAGATGAGCCTTGGTGGTGGGGCAATACCAGAAGCACCTAGATTTTGAGCTATCCCTGCTGTTCACATGCTCCAGCAGACAGGAGGGCCGTGTTCTGCACCACCACAATGCAATGTGATAAGCTTCTTAAGAAGAGCTTGGGAATGAAGGTTCACAATGTAATGACCAGCATCCTGACAACGAGCTCAGAGATCCTTTGCACAGCGCTTCTGAATCCCTCCATCCTCCTTCTGAGCCATCTTTCAGTGCTCCTCTCTGTACTCCAGAGGAAGCCTAGAGACATATTCACCTCTGCTGGGAAAGAGAGATGTGATCTTGCATCAAGCAGGGAACCCGAAGAGTTGCCACCAATGTTACATTTGTGCCAAGGGTTACTACCCCACCAAAACCAGCCAACTTTTGGCATTCAGCTGCACCATTGAAGCAGAGTACTGCCTTATCTTCCACCACCCCAGTCTCAACTTCTGAGAGGTGGAGACCTCCAGGAAGGATGCACAGCTCTCCTGAAACCTGCCCATGGTGCCAAGGAGTCGTGTTTAAAAAGGATTGTTGCCATAAAACCAAATCAACTGCTGTCTATATGTAATATATGCTACTACCAACAAAGTCCCTTCTTGTATTGCCCACCAATGCGCTGGAGATCTGCAAGCCCATCCTTTGGGCCACCTTTGCTTTGGCAGTCACCCCAGAGAGAATATTTTTTTTCAGTGACTGAAAGTAAGGCAAAAATAAATAAGGAATCTTACACTAAATATTGAGATAACAGTAAAGTTCTCTAATATGCTCAAAATCTGTAGATAGAAACAGCATCTCTAAATAAAAACATCATTCTCTTCAAGACATAAAACAGATCTCTGGATCTCATCTCTGAACTAGCAAAGTGCCTGCCAGAGAGGGCAGAAGCAGCATTCCCCACCCCAAAATGAGCCTAATTCACAGTTTCCTTAAAATTCCTTAAGATTTCTCCAGTCTATATCCTCCCACCTTCCTACTTTGTGAAGGAGATTTGGGATGGGAAATGAGGGTTTTCTCCTTCCTCAGCTCCCCTACACAGCACCTGCATGATCATAGAGCTGTTTCAGCCCAGAGATGACATCAGGTTGAATCCCCATGTGTCCATCTATTTACTGCTCCTCTTCTATACTCTGGCTTAAACCACAGCAGCTGCAGATCTGGTCTTTACCTGTGCAGATAAATCACTGCTTGAGAAGCACAGCAGTGCTGCAGATTCACAGTACAAAGCTGAACCCTTCATTATGAAGACGTGCCATACATTTTTGTATGCATGCAGATTTCTCCTCAGTGAGTAACAGTGCCTGCACTGATGCTCACAGATGCTCAGCACTGGATGTAGCAGCCACAGCTAGTCAGATCCTGACCCTCCTTCACTGTGGCAGAAGGATGAGGATTAGATCCTCCTCTGCTTTGCACAGCTTGGTGCTATTTCAGGGAACTTGACCCTAAACTGAACTTTTTCAGATGGTGCAGCTCACTCCAGATTTCTAAGTGCCAGTGACACTTCACAGTCAGTACTGAAAAACGAAATACAGCTGTTTGCTGTCACTGTGTCCAGGTCAATGCAGGGAACTGGGTGTCTTGAGATGTGTGCTACTCCATGCAAATGAGGTGAGATTTGATGGGTTTGGAGAAGAAGTTCTGGCATTTACTGGATTAGCATAAAGCCCTGGTGTCTGAATTTCACAGACATGTTCAGGGCAGCTCTCTTACAGCACAACAAAACACTTGAGAATACACTTACTTTTCCTTTACAAATTGGGCATTTCTAGACTTGTTTGTACTAGTCTAAGAGGGATTATGCAACTTTGGTATTGGAAACACATATAAAAGATTTTCAGAGGCACGTGTCTGAATCCTTAAATGCATCTTAAAAGTTATTACTACAATACTGTAACCACATCCAAGAAGGTAAACTTCTGACAGGATATTGTCAGTCTATTTCTTTTACTTTCTGGCACAGTTCCAAAAATTAGATATCCAGGAGAAGCTCTCAAGCATTAAGAATCCAATATTCACATTCCAGACACATTTTTTTCCTCATTCTCATGTAAATCTTTCCAGTAAGATTTCTCCCAGCTCAGTGCCTCAGAGGAATGCCCAGTGGAAATGCCAAGGACTAATTATGCACAGCCTTTCCTTTAGCTCACAGGTCTCCCTCATGCCCACCCAAAACCTCCATCTGTGAATGCTCCAAACCAGTTTGTCCCAGTTCAGCTGCATGGATGAGCTAGTGCACACATGTGAGACTTGACCTTTGTAGTCATCCACCAAAACTGCCGTTAGACAAAATAATTCATCTAATTCACCACATCTGAAAGGAAGAGGAGATGACCACAACTTTGATGGGGAATTGAAAGGCTCAGTGCTGCCTTCATCTCATTACAGTGAGCTGCAGGATCCCTCCTACCAGAAAGACTGATTTTGCTATAGCAAATGAGAATCTGCCATGGCATTACCTAAAGAAATTAATAACATACCAGACCTTTGCTAGCCAAGAAGGGAACTCAGCTAGGATGCTTCTCTATAGCCAAAACAGGGACTGAAAGTGTAAAAATGAAAGGTTCGTGTAATCACCCAGGCCTTGCTGAGGCCTGTGCTTTAGTCTTTCATTCTGTCTTACTCCAGCATCCATCCACACCATTCCTGACAGTCACTACTTTATACTACCACTGTCCAGGCACTTTTTTCACCCTTTGTGGGTCATAGCTAAACATTTGTGCTTATGTAAATATAATCCCCTTGTAAACACAAATTGTTACATGTGAACAAAGCAAACTACATCTGCCAAGACCCAAATGCTACATTTTATCCTAAGCCATGGGATCAAGCACTGGAAAGCTGGAAGGAAAATGATGCTCTAGACTGTTCTTTGGACTCACTTAACAACTGTTTAGCAAAAAAAAAACAACCCTATATTTCACCCTCACCTTCCTACCTCTGCAGCAAAGACCATTTACTAAAAGTTTGTGTTTAGCTCCATTTCTTCCAAATCCTCTAGGCAGCATGTGTGATAACTTGCTCTGCTCCTCATCTTTCTGTCCAAACATCTTTCCCAAGACTTTCTAAGTTCAGCCTGCTACAGCTTGACAACAAGGCCTGACAACACTTGTGTTTCTTGTGAGGCAGCATCCTGTGAGATGTAGGTGCCAAGGGCTGTGACATCCTGTCCTAGCCAGCCACCACACCACGGATGTTCTTCACAGGTGGAGCCAGCTTGCAGAAAGGCACAGGTAAAAATAGCAGATCAGTTGGCAGCTAGGAGCAGAGAAAAGAATTCTTTGTAACTTGACGTGAAAACAAATGATTGATGCCATTTGCTGGAGCTGCATGTGAACAAATACATTTGCTGTCAATTCCCCTTCAGTGGGAACATCCCAGGTCTGGCAAGGCAGAAACCTCAGCCTCCTGGGGCAGTTCAGCTTGGCGTAGCTGTTGCATTGCAAGCAGGGCTGAGTGCAGCTGGATAGGGTTTCTTTTAAGCTGTAGTTGAATAAAAATAAACATCACAGGCAGCCCAGGGGCAGCTGACTGAAGGAAGGATGAGGCACAGCAACAGACAGTTAATGTAACTGGGATCCGCTGTAGCTTTGCTGTGAGGGACACAAGGACCATCCACAGCAGAAGAAAACTAGCACTGCCTCAGTCCATGGATGCTGCAGCAAGGGGATATTGAGCACCTCCTATGCCTACCAAGTCCCTTTTTGTTGTTAAAAAATTAAAGCAATGATCAAACAGATCACCTGTGGTTTAACTGGTACACAGGCACTTAGAATCATAGAATCATCTCAGTTGGAAAAGATCTTTAGGATCATAGAGTCCAACCTCTCCCCTCATACTGTCAAACCCACCACTAACCCATGGCCCTCAGTAGCTCAGCTACACAGCTTTGCAATAGCTCCAAGGATGGGGACCCCATCAGCTCCCTGGGCAGCCTGTTCCAGCACTTAATAACCTTCTTGGTAAAAAAGTTCTTCCTGGAATTTCTTCACTTGGACGTGTGCTCAGCAGCCTCAGGGCAACGCAGGAGGGGCAATGGTACAGTCAGCACTGTCCTTGCCTCCTGCTCTGCCAGTGAGAAAGCAAAGGGGAAATTAAAGTTCAGATGAGGCCAAGAGGGGCAATGCAGACAAGGGCTCCATCGTGCAGTTGAAATCATAAGACAGTCAAAGTTTTATTACAGGGAAAATGAGAACTATTTCAGAAAGCTTCAACAAAAATATTGCTATTTGCACCTCAAGGGAAATCCTTTTGCTTTCTTTTATGGCAGACAGTTACCTAACACCTGGCTCTATAGATAGGAAAAGGGCCTTAGCAGAATTTCTTTGTTTTATTTTTTTTCTTGTTACAGTTTTTTATTCTTTTCTTTCAGAACAGTGCACTGCTTTTTGGAGCTTTCATGGTGACAAAACTGTTTGAATAGAGTGAGAATCATGACATAACTGTGCTAAAAGGGCAGTGCCCCAGGAAATTTCTGGCATCTCAGAGCACCCACCAAAACTTGGAAAAAAGAACACTTGTAAACATCATGTTTGAGATTCTTTCCAACTACAGCAATGGAAGCTTTGAGCATTAGTTTCAACAACAATGAGATTTCAACTTCAGTTTGTAAAAAATAGCATTTGCCTTATTAAAACTCTTGAGTCACACACAACTGTTTTATAAATTGCAAGCAAAGCTGCCCTTACTGATGAATGAACTACAAAAGGATTTATTGAGACAAGGTCTGAAACTCTGGCTGCTTGGCTGAACTGCCTGGATTGTACTCTTGTGCTGAAGAGTGCTATCATTCCTGTCAAACTGCTGCCAAATACCAAAAGGTATGAGATTAACTTCACCACCTCGACTGAACTGACAGTGCTGTTAGGAAAGGAGATGATACAGCACCCTACAATATGCTGAGGTGTTTGCATGGAGCATTGCACAGGTTTTGAGGGCAGGAAAGCCCTGTAGAAAGGAGATCCAACATGCCCTGTGACACTAGAGGTAAGCCCACTAAAGTCCACTAGATAACACATATATGCAAGATTCATCAGACAATTTCCTGAGTGGAAGGGATTTCCACCTGAATATTAGAAAACTGAACTAGAAAAGATTTCAGTATTGTAACTTTGCCTCAGAAAGAGCACATGAATGTCACTATGCAACTTCTGGAGACAGTATTGGTATTTTTGCACAGATAGAGGCAGACAGAAGTGTTGTTTCTTCAATATTTTCCTGCAGCATTTTGCTCTTAACTACTAGTATTGTAATGTGTCAAATGTTGCACAGGTAGAGGACATGGAAATAAGAAACTATTTTACCATGAGGGTGACAGAGCCCTGGCACAGGCTGCCCAGGGAGTGGAGTCTCCTTCCTTGGAGGTCTCCAAGACCCGCCTGGAAACGTTCCTGTGTGACCTGATCTAGGTGAATCTGCTTCTGTAGGGGGTTGAACTAGATGATATCTAAAGGTCTCTTCCAATCCCTACCATTCAAAGACTTCAACGACATGAGAAGGTGCAAATCACCAAACTGGGTCAGACAGGAGGTTCCCTTTGCCCTGCTTTGCTCCTGGCAGTGGCCAGCTGTGGGTGATTGAGAAAGTTAAGGAAAGGAAAGTGTACTGTGATAGCCCTCAACTCATACTCTGAACCTCCAGCACTCCTGTCTACCACTCTCCTCAACAGGAGGTTATACCTGGATCTTTACTTTTAATTGATTAATTAGCATGCTTCAGACACTGTATATTACTGCTACCACTGAATAGCTGTAGAAGGTAGATCCTCATATACCTTATGTTTTAACAAATAAGCCCTCCCAAGCCTCAGTGTTAGATGATGTCAGTGAAAAACATCTGAATTGATTAAACACTGACCAACAAGTGGATCTTAGAATAATGATGGCTGTGGAGAATTAGGGAAGAGCTTTCTAGCATCCTCAACTAGAAAGCAGCATATGCTCTATATTCATTAATCAACTGGAAGCACAACAAAATAGCAAATCCTTTCCTTTTTTTCCTTACACACTCCCAGGAAGATTAACAAAACAATGAGAGATTTGTTTAGGGCAATATAGTTCATGTAGCAATCCATGAACACAGAAACCAAGTGTCTTTAAATAGAACCAAGTACATGCAAAGAGAGATGATCTGGGTGACCCCTGTGAGACTGGAACCCCTTTCCTGAAATGACTGAGTCCAAATAAGAGAACATTTTCATGGCAGCCAAGAAAAATTACACAAGTTCAATAGAGTCATGCTGTGGCCAACAGGATTGATGTGATTGGAGAGGGGAAAGAAAAGCATATGGTAAGTGGCCTTCCAGCAGCCTCTCAGCTGCAGTAGAGGGGCAAGGACATGTCCATTAGCTGAGAGGTCTCTGGCTCACTTTTCTGCTGAGCCTCCAGGACCTGTTTTGGGCTGAAGTGTTAGAACATTAAAGAGCAGAACTGTAAACAGCTTTGCATCTTTTGCTCTCTCTACATAGAGATGTCCAAGAGGCTGAAAAATCAACAGTCACTAGTATTTCTTAACATTTTAGGCTTGCAAGGATCCCTGCCTCTTTGTTTAATGTTCGGGTTTTGCGTATTTTGGTGTTTTTTTTTTCTCTACAGCTATAATGAACAATATGTCAGAGGAAAGGAGGCTGCTGGCTACCAGTCCTGTTTGTGGCAGATGTCCAAGAGGGTGCATGGTTGCTGTGAGAGCCCAGTTCTCTGTAGAGCCACCAAAGACCTCCCAGCAAAGGAATGGGATAAGTCCAGTATGCAAGAACAGAGTGACAAAGTTTAAGGCACAGTGAATGAAACAGAGGAGACAGAAGGATGCCCCAGGAAAACTGGTGGTTCGGGCCATGGTCATCCCTGGATGTGCTTAAATAGGTGAGGAAAAAAATTATTTTCTCTTTGTATATCTGACAGTGCTGTAGTTGAGAATTCAATATTCAATATAGGTCTTGTGCTTTCATTTCTAAAAGGAGATTGAAAAACTTGTGTGGAAAAGAACTACTGAAATTACTCAAGGACTGGGAAAAATGCCATAGGCTGAGAGCTCAATTGGAGAGAAAATGTGATTACATGGGGTAAGTACCTCTCTGGGGAGAAAAATATCTGGTACAAGAGCACTCCCTAGCTATCCTAGGAAAGGTAAATTAAAATGAGAAACCAGCCTGAACATCTTAGAAAAAGCAGGAGCTGAGCACAACTGTTACCAGGACTGATGGACCCTACACCTCCTCTATCCAGGACTGGATGTCTCCTGGGTGATAATCTTTAAAACAGAGAGCTATGAGGTCCCAGGAACCCCTAAGTAAAGCTATAATATCCTGGGCACTGAGAGGCTGATTAGACAGTCTGTCTCTTTCCCAAGTCCTCAACATTTGGTTATTTACAGAGGGAAATAGTGCACTAAAGCAGCTACAAAACTAGGTAGGGCTGGCTGCTGGGACAGCCAAGGTAACTGCAGGGAGGGATTGGGCTTTGCCTGCGGTGATTTATCCTGGAGAGAAGGAACTGTGTGGCCACTGGTAGCTGAGCTCAGGCATCTCTGTGTCGCATTACATACGATCTTTAGAGGTCCTGTCCAACCTCTACCATTCTATGATTCTAATCCAAACTCCTAAAAGATTCAGAACCAGAAGCATCAGAGTAGAAGACTGGAGAATATCAGTTACACGATGAAAGTTACGCAGTTTTTTAGACTCATTGCAAACAAATCTCTCAGGTTACAAAGCTGACCCATCCAAGACCACCACTGAGGAAGAAGAAAGCATCAGTAATCAATGTGACAGCCCAAGCAAGAAGCTGAGAAATCAACCCCAACAGCTACACTGTCCCCTTCTGTAACAGAAGTGCTCATTAATAAAACACTCATTGATGAACAAACCCCTTACACAGAACAGGATATCGCTATTACCTCTCTGGCTTTGATCTGTGCATTATCATTCCATTACATCATGTGGAAAATGTCTCTGCCTCTGCTGGACCACTGCTATTAACGCTAAAACCTATCACAAATTGTATGGACAAGTTGTTTTGTGTTGACCAGCTGTTTTAAGCAGTTTTTCTACCTGCTTTTACTTCTCTCTCACCTGCATTTCTATGCTTAAAAACCCTAAGGCAAGAACTTGTAAAATGCTTCACTGTCTGAAACTCAGTGGAGCTCCTGGACTGTCATCCCTGGAATGGCTTCTCCAGCTCAGAGAAAAATGGTGTGTACAAGGTGACTTTTGTGCTGAACTTTTGGTGGCAAATAGCTGACTGTGTGAGGGTGGACAAAGGCCTTTAAGAAGTGTGAATTGACTGTAAATTCAACGTGCATATACCTATACACATTCACACAGACAATTTTCAGTGGCTGAATAACTTTGCTAGGCTTTTTCTCCCTCTTATTTTCATTAGTATTTATCTGGCAATACCCTCAAAACATACTAAATTATTAATCCCTGAGAAGACTATGAAATATGAAAATCCAGCTACCAGCACATGATGTAAAATAGAAGGCAAAGTTATTTATAAGGGTTATCCTGAACTTTTCTGTTTCTGTTTTTGAGAGTCAAAGCTACAGTAGAGCTACAATTTTCAGAGCAGTGCAATAGTATGAATCTGTGACTCTCACACTCCTAGGAGTTTCTCACAGTGCAAGATGTTCAAACACTAACATTTATAATAAAATTAAAATAATAGCAATACCGATATTAAAAAAATGCTGTCTACAATATAAATCAAAGTTGTTCTTGCTGTTGGGTTGTGCTCTTTGAAATATGTTGGCGAATGCTGGGATAAAAGAACTGCTCAAGAGCAGACACATGCAGAAGCCCCTCTGCAGTGGAGCCCATGGACCACGGCCATCGTGCCAAGCTGCCCCAGGGAGCTGCTGCTGCAAAAAATGAAACTGTGGCAGTGACTGATCAGCTGTTTTGAATGGTAGATTCATATGAGGGAGTAACAACACTAATGTAAATAATTTATCACTGAAGGATTTTATTAGAGCTATAAACTAAACTCCATTGTAAATGTTACAAATCTGTGGGGTTTCACAGACCATTTAGCAGCCTGTAGACAGCCCTCATATCTCACCAGCAAAGAGAAGCCCTGAGATTGCTCAAGAGCTCAGGCAAGACTATTGGCAGAGTCCAATTTACACCAGAAATGCTGGAAACATCCACCATGTCCTCAGGTTACTACCACTGACAATGATGAACATCAGAAAATTTTTAATGCAGCTTGATGTGAGAGCTCACGATGAATACAGTGTTGCAGTTCTGAGTACTTCAGGTGCTTTGACTCAAAAATCATATCCCAGATTTTGCTACACTACAAGTGCAAGGCAGTGTCTTTAGTATGTCCAAAACAGCCTACAGATACCCTCACCTTTTGCCAGAGAAAACTAGCATTGAGTAGAAAACAAGATGCAATCACATGCAGCCCATACCACATCTTATTCTACAAAAGTCAGTTACATCTTGGATCATTGTCAGTTAAACTCTGCTAATCCACAGCCTCGCTTGACTTCAGTGGAAAGATGCAAAATTGCTGATGCAACACGAGTACTTCTGTTGCAGGAGGAGCTCAGAGTAGAATCCAAGGAGAAATTCACACAATCATAGAATAATTCTGGTTGGAAAAGACCTTTAAGACTATCAAGTCCAAGCCCTCCTCTCACACTAAACTTACCACTAACCCATAGCCCTCAGCATCTCATCTCCATGGGTTTGCAATAGCTCTAGGGATGGGGACTCCCCCACCTCCCTGGGCAGCCTGGCACAGGGGCTGACAACCCTGTCAGGGAAAAAGTTCTTACTCAGCTCCAATATAAACCTCCCCTGGGGCAATCTGAGACTATTTCCTCTTGTCCTGTCACTTGTTACTAGGGAGCAGAGATCAGCCCCCACCTCACTACAGCCTCCTGCCAGGGAGTTACAGATATTGATCATGTCTCCCCTCAGTCTTCTCTTCTCCAGGCTGAACATCCCCAGCTCTCTCAGCTGCTCCCCATGAGACTTGTGCTCCAGTCCTTTCCCCAGCTCTAGTGCCTTGCTCTGGACATGCTCCAGCCATGTTCCCCAGAAAAATCAAAGTTGGTAGTTTTACAGTATCCAGCTCAGTTTTTGAAGTTTCAGAGGATTTGTTAAAACAGAAAATATCTTTCCTCTCTTTGTTTTCAAGTTAAAATATTGGTTTTGTTAACCTTGAACGACTCTTACCCAGTTGCCTCTACAGTATTCTCTCACAATATCACTAATCACACTGTCAATTAGGCAATTTTTCATCCTTCTGGCTTGTCTAATGCCAATTTTTTTGCTACTATCTGAAATACTCTTCTGAGGGGACAAATCTCCTATGTCTCTTTATAAAATGGATGCATTACAAATATTTCTGTTTTGACAACTGAGTTCTGATGACTGAACCTCCAGGTTAATTTTTAATTGGTGTAATTTTTCCATTTGCTAGCAATGCCTTCTCTAAATCCATTAATTTGTGAAGAGAATAATAATGTCCTAATACATCTTTCTCATTAAATTCCTATCATGTGCATATGGTAACTTCCTACGTTTTGTATTAAGAAAAAAATAAAGCATAAAGGAAATATTTGAATTCCCACACTACTGTTCCACATAATTTTGTAGGTTTTGCAAGAGACCTTGGGGCAGAGCTTTTAAACACAGAATCATACCTAAAATGTGTCCATACAAGCAATTTAAAGCAAAAATCAGAGCTGCTGAGAAAAATATTCTTTAGTCAACTGTAGTAAAATAACTTACTATTCAGAACAGTTTTCTTCTAATCCCAATATATAACAACTAGCTTATTTAAAGGTACTTGGGGTTAATAAACCTGCAGAAACCAGGTTTAAATATCATTTCTTTTAATCCTGCTAAATTCTTAACCTCTTGCAGCAGCTACTCATATCCAAACTGGTATTCTGTGAAATGTTGATCACCTTTGTGTTTGCACTGTTTTAACCAGGTCTAATATATTTAATAGCAGGTTTTAGTCTGTGTTGGGGTTTTTTTCTCCCTTTGAAACAAGGTCTGAAGTTGTGGTTTTAAGATCATTAAGACTGGATTCACGCAGTACTGCTTTATGCATACACAGTGTATTTGGATGGGACCTATAATAAATAAAATTTTCTCACTTTCTGCTTTTCTGAAAGATTTATGAAAGCAGAAGGAAAAAGAAGATGCACTTTGCAGGCACAAAGTTAAATATGCTTTAAGTTATCAGAGCTAACTTACGTGAGATGTGGCCTAACCTCCTGGGGCCACAATATTTTCGTCTGGTATTAAAGGTCCTCAAGCCAAATACAATCATGGTCTCCCTCTCCACATAACGTCAAACTAAAGTCTTGAATTGCCACTTCATGCTGCATAGAGACATAAATGCATGCCGATGTTATTGACATTTATTTATTCACTATTTTTATCCTGCTGCACCTAAGCACTAACTTGAGATACCAGCAGGGAAGACAAGTATTGGATTAGTCCACATAACACAGACATTTCCCAGCTTTATTTTACAGCAATGTATTGGAAAAGCTTGTAGCACCTAGTAATCCTCTCTGTACCAAGTTTCTACTCCTGCCACGAGCTCTTGTGTAAGGGTGATGCAGTGCAGCTCAGCAACAGGAGCCCAGACACTGTTGGTATTTTTCACTCCTTTACCTGAGTCACATCTAGGAGCCAAGAGCCTGAGAGCAGACTTACAGCCCTAGAAAACCTGTCCCATGACATTGAGTGCTGTTTCAGTTGCAAGTTATCGTTGAATGCATCCATGCTCTACATGGATCTGCTAGACTGCTTTGCTTTTCCTCTTCTAGAAAACTATAAACCACGAAACAACTCTTAAGAGCATAAACCAGCTGTGAGATTCCTAATACCTAATACCCCACCAAACTTCAGATGTGAGTGTGGTATGGAGTTAAAGTGCAGACCTGCAGCACACTGGCACTACTTGGAGTCCTACAAGACTAAGAAATTGGTGGCCTGGAAATGCCCATTTAATAACAAAATCACGGGACAATTGTGGTTGATCATCTGGAGGTCATCTGGCTAAAGCAGGGCCACCTGGACCTTAGGACTCTGTTCAGACAGCTTTTGAATATCTTCAAAGGTGCAGATGCCACAACGTCTCTATGCAACCTGTGCCAGTGCTCAACCACCCTCAAAGTGGCAAAGTGTTTCCTGAATGCTTTCTTGGTTCTTTAAAAGAACCAAGAGCAAGTTCAAGAAGCAAGAAGCTATTTTTAAAGTAGGATCGTTTCCCTGAGTTTTTAGCTCACAACAGTTTTGATTGTTGCTCTTTCTTCCTCTGTTCCAGATATCACCTTCTGTACAAAGAGTTCCTTCTCCTTCCCTCTCACTCTGTGATACTGTGCCCCATACCAGTTCAAAGAGCATCTATTTGCTCTTCCTTTCAGATCTCCCACTTCAGCTGGCAGGAGACAGCAGCACAAAGCCAGTTCCGAGAACCCACTTGCCACTGCAGCGTAGAGATGTCCTCTTCCCTCTTTTTCATTACTATTTGCCAGCAAAGAATAATCATGGGTGCCAGGTGCTGCTTTAGCTGGGATACCTTCTGCAAAGGTAACAAGTAACGCTAACATATCTCTTTTCAGACATGCAGGCTGCTAAACAGCCATTTCCAGGTATTAGAAGCACCTCCCTGATTGAGAGCTCTGCATGGGCTCAGAGATTTAGTGTGGGATCCTGGTAACATTTATTTGTGACTCATTGCTAACCATGGTTAAGATGAAGACTGATGGGCAGTGGAGAGGCCAGAGGGTGGGAAAAGGTAGCAAAAGGACTATGACTTTACCTCATTTATTAACTTGTGGTACTTGATGTGTTTTATTTAAAGCAAACACGCCTTTTTGATCCAGACAATAAACATTTGATCTTACTAACCCACTGCTTCAAGATAAAATGTGTAGAGAGGCGATAGACCATATATTTTGAAACACTGCACCTTTCCAAGCAATTAATAAACTGTAATTCTGTATCTGACTGCACCAATACTTCTTCTCTTCTTAGGTCTCTCAACTACAAGTATTTGAAATATGGATTGATGTTCAGCTTGGTGTTTCCAAAGAGGCAGTTTGGTATAATGGCAAGTGAAAAAATACCTATGAATAAACACAGCAGCTTTACATAGAAGAAGCATAGAAGCATAGAAGAAGCAGCAGCTTTACATACCAGTAGACATCAGGAGAGGAAATTACTGTATTTAATAAGCAAACTTAAGAAAATTTGTGATATGGAAAAGATTTTCTTGATTCTACTCATTTAGGACCTTTACTCTTTCAAGCCTGACTGTAGAACTGCATTAAGAGAGTAAAGACACATTTTCCTCCCTGTTTTACTGGATCAAGAAGTGCTTGAGTGCATATTACAGGTTGTGGGTTTTCTTCCTTTCCACATCTGGATATATAGCTTTGGTAGAAAGCACTTTGTGACTCAGTTTAGCCCTTTCAGGTCTGGTTTCATTATTAACTTTTCAGGAGAGTCCTCCATGCAGTGCTGGCATGTGAGGCCTCCTCTACCTTACAGCTTCTTTTGGCACATTACTTGCTTACAAGACATCGAAGTAGTGCAAACCTGTCTGTTGTCTGGTGGACTTTTCAACATTCATTGGAGATGTAATGGAAATAAATCATATTGACAAAAACACAGCCAGCAGTGTTTCTAAAATTTGACCAAACTGTTGGTTTATATTTGCGTGGGTTATATTCAAGTTCCTACTTAAAGGAGCAGCTAGAAACTCAAAATAGTTCTTCCTACCAGTTTATCAGAGAGAGGAAGAGGAAAAGAAAAAACAATAAAGAATGGGGAATTTAAAACTAGGTTATTTAAAGCATAGAATTTCTGATATTTTTCAGGTTTCCTTGGTCAAACTGCAGAATGGAGGAGGACAACTGTATTTACATAAACTATTCCAGTAGTTGGGATCAATGCAATGCTAAAGGCTGTCCTGGCACAACCAGCACACAGTCCTGCTCAGGAAACTCTATATCATTCTCTATAGTAATAATGCAATAGTATCTTGCCACGAGAAAAGCCATTATAAAGAGTAGCTGGAATAATCTTCTGCCTAATCAACGGGTTTATTTAAAAAAACAAATAAATAATCAGTTTTGGAGGTTTAACAACTTCCTAAATGCATTGCCACCCCAAGGCTCTTTCAAGTAGTGCCCCAAAATCCAGTATTTCATTTGTTACTGTTAAAAAAAAAATAAACAAAAAACCCCCATATCTTATACATCTCGCATATCCACACTTCTTAGCTTAGGCTTTGCTTATCTCAGTCTGTTTAGGTAAAATATCTAAGAGAGAGGAGTATTTTAACTCCTAGCATAGTAGTCTCTTTGGAAGTATGCTGGGACAAATTATGATTTTTTTCAATGTATTTATAGACACTGATTATAGAAAAACAGAATTTCTTCCCCGGGATCTTTTCAACTAAACAATGATAATTAATTGTGAAGGTCTGTAGCAATATCTGCATTCTAAGTAGAAGATAAACTGGAATCCCGATATAAATCACGAGCCATTCATCCAGGTCTGTAACAGGTTGGAGTGTAGAGTCAGCGTTCAGTGGCTTCACCCCATTCATGCTTTTCTTTCCAAATTTTTAAATGCCATTGTCAATCTTTAATAGCTAGAATGGCAGCTAAGAACATGGAAACTTTTTTAATAGAAGAGAAAATCCCATATAGACTGCAGAATAAGAACAGTATTCAGTGCTTATGGTACATAAAGCTTCACAGTTTCAAAACACTGTGTTTATGAGTGTCAGCTCAGGAAAGGAATATGAGACTTACAGTCTGTTAAGTTCCATTTATCTCTTCTAATTACTATAAATGTGTGTCAAATATCACTGTTGCCTCATAGCTCTGTCAAGCATTGTCTTGGTCCAGCCCAGTACAGAGGTGTAGAGAGAAGTTGAATTTTACAGCACTGGGATTTCATCATGCCAGTAAGAATAGTGAGTACCATAACATTTCAAGCAACATCTTTATTTGGAAATGAAGAATTTCAATACCTAAAATGGCCCTTTGACCAGGAATTATATTAACCTTCATTCTTAACTACTACTTGAATTACAGAATTCATATTAACCATTGTCATAAACCTGAAAGTGTCCAAGAACAGCAGCTCTATGACAATTCCCCAACATGCACTGGTTTTACAGCTTGATGGAGCTGTTGATCACAAGGATAAAAAAAGAAATCAATTATTTAACAAATAAAAGTTGCCATCTCCACTCAGGGAGCAGTCAATGACTGAGATCACAAAAGACCACACAATAAAAGCAAGTCAAGTCACCCCAGAAAACCACTTCGCCATGTGAAAGACATACTAGTCCTCCTAACTCAGAGAACCTCAGAGAAGAACAAGAGGCAGTGAATCTGTTCTTGAGTAGCTAGGGACATGATGGGGGATAGGTTCTGAGACCTTTAGAAAGCTGAAAAAGAAGTGTGCTGCAAATACCAATTTCTTTATCCTTAGAAAAGGAAAATAAATAAGTCAGTTTGGACTTACTCCTCTTTGCAGCAGGATAGTCAGAAGGCTGAAAATATCTCACTTTATCCTGAGAGCAGCAACCAGATGATGTTGGTACCTTTGAGTCCTGATGAGAGAAAGCAAGGAGTTTGTGCAAGGCAGGAGTAATCACTCTGTCAGCATCACATATTGCATCTGCAGAGAAAGAAGAGAGGTGACCACAAGTTTAATCCCAGCACAGAGGAAGGATATTCATGATCACATATCAGAAAAAGCACATTAATGCTATTTACAGACCCTTGCTACTGCACACCCCTGGATGGGACTCAGTGGACTCATGCCTTCAATGCAAGGCTAAATCTGTGTTCACTGAAGTAATGATGGTTTCTTTTCCAGTGTGTAGATATCTGTATAAGATTCTCTATGTCTCCTTTTCCATACAGTGTGATATTTAAAAATGGAAACTAAAGCCCAAGTAACAAGCATCATCCTTACTCCCAGCTGTTTGCTAGAAAGGGCTTTTTCTTTTCCTTAGAGCACTAGATTATTATATAATTACATGTCATAGTGTACAAAATAAATGTTTTTAATTCTTTTTTAATCTACCACGTGGACGAATTTTAAGACATTTCTATAGTTTTCCTATTATAGATCTCTTAAGAAAAAAAAGGAAAAGTTCCCCCAGCCATCACACAGAAGCTGTATAACACTCTTTGCACTGTATCAAGCTTTGGAAATCATTTAAATTGGTCTTGATATAGAATCTTATTGCAGGCAAACTGTCTGATTTATTTTGCATTGCAGAATGGAACTCAAGTTCTTGAACTCAGAAAATGTTCAGTTATAAACAAGCAAACAAGTAAATGAATCCCCAAACTGTACCCAGCACAGCTTCACTAGTGTCCACAGACATAACAATTATACAGTAAGAACTGCCTGTAATAGGAAGGAAAAAATGCCAGCTAACTTCTTTAAAGTTAGAAGTCAATCAGTTTTTGTCAAAGTCAGTAGATCAGATCCAGCCTTTGAGTCCTCAGTCGAAAAAAAGTCCTTAATTCTAGTAAAGGTGACCGATTTCTTCAGAGCAAGGATCTGCCTCTGCAGACTGCTGCCTCTGGTCATGTTTCTGTGCCCTGCTGAACTCATTGTAAAGTACAGGATTTCCAGGTAATGCATTTTCCTTCGTGGATCCTGAGGCAAAGGGCACATGTTCCTTGTAATATATGATGGCTTGTACATGACTGTATACAGCCAGTTGACATTATTTTACAAGCTTTTAAAAATACCTTCAGACTTTCATGGTTTTAATGTGTGTCATTTTAATATTACATATTCAAGTACAGAATTCCTGATGTCCAAACAGAGCATCTCCCAAAAATAAAAAGTATCTCTACTCTTCCATGAACTATCCAAAGCTCAATCATTGCCCAGAGGGCAGCTGAACTGAAGTAGCAGGGGAAAGCTGTGGCTTCGTACCCCAACTTCTTTTAGCTGGATTCTTTACCCAAGCCCTTGTGCTTGACACACTGTGGAAAACGCCCCATTTCTTAGAAAATATCTCCTCTCTCATCAGCTGAACAGGCAGAATGCTTGACTGCAGTGGCATATCACAGGGCAAGGGCTACAACATTGTTTGGACACTGATGTAACTCTTACACCACTTTCTAATTAAAAGCACATAACTGCTTATGGGGGTATGTAGGATCTGCTGTGGCTCTGTCACACAACAAGCAACATTAGGATGAATGACATGATAACTTTTTCCAAGTGAGTACTGTAGATTTTCATGTAACTTTGCCACAGTGATTGAACAAAGAATTACCGACCGATTTTAAGTCTCAAAAACACATCTGATCATTCAGTCTCATCCCTTCTGTTGCACAATACATTAAATTTTATCCTGCTACTCCTGTACAGCACCCAAGTTTGTGTCTGACTATAGCATTATATCTTTGACAGGAACTTGATTCCTTTAACCGTATTTTCTCATTATCTTTGGGTGCAAGCTATTCAGTTCTGTTGATTTAAAATCATTTTTTTATTTGTAGGTATTGTGTAGTATTTGTTGCACTGCAAAGGACAATAACTTCATACTAAATAAGTCATCGGCTTCTCTCCAAGCAAGCAGTTAATAAACATCAACATTAATGACTTTTCAATTTCCAACTGGTAACAACACCACTCTCAAGATTTTCTTTGTGCCAATAAAGAGGAAGCAAAAGGCAGTTGATCAAGGCCAGCAGAAGAAATGGCATTTAAGTGAAGATAGTAACAGGATATATATAAGATGGAACAGCTTGAAAAGCCTAAAAGCTATGAAAATTCACTCAGTGTCCTGAAATACACAAACCTAAAAAGATGCACTCTGAAAATATGCCCCGTTCACCAAAGCTCACAATCCAAGTGTGCTATTATAACAATGTGTTGGCAAGGGCAGTGCTTCAAAGGATGATGTGCCACTGCCTGCACCACGCTCCCTGACAGTTCCAGAAATAATGAGCTGGGCAGATGTTACTGCAAGAATAATAATACCTAATTAATATTTTTCTCTCTTAGTGTTACCAAAAAAAATATCTAAAGTCATTCACAACAGATTAAGTCCTCCTTACAGGGACTTTATATTTACAAAATTTAAATACAGGATTTATTGGGGCACATTTTGTGTCTGGTATATTGGATATTTTTTTGGTAATAAACCTTAAATCCTCAAAATTTCGGTTGCAGTAAGCATTTTTTTCCTCCTTCCTTTACAAAATAAAAAGTTAAAAGGATTTAACAGCAAAGGTTCTGATTGTCAAAAGCCACCCATAACTACACGTAAGACTATTACACTAAGCTATTTAACATGAAAATTATCAACAAACACACACAACTCTTTGTATAACATCCTCCTCATTCCTCTCCACTTAGTGTACAGCTGAAGAGCTTAAAAGCAGTAAGAAGGTTTCTAAAAATCCTTCTAACCCCACGGTGCTCTTTCCCATCTATTCCCATCCATTTGTTCAAACGGCCTGAGGGCCACTAAATTCTTTCTGTAACTGAAGGAAGTAAATGTTGATTTACTGTGAAATATCTCCTGTGGCTCACTACCCTATAGCAAAGGCTCTGTGTTATTTATTAAGTAAAACAAAGTTGCTGCAAGACAGCGATAGAGAATTTACACTATTTTCTTAAACCCTGTTTTGTTATCCCTCAATGCTCTGCAGCTCCTGAACTTTCCTCCTGTTTAATGCACAAGGGCAAACGCATTTTTACTCTAACACATTCCACAATGTGTCTCTTCTCATTCCGTGTTGAAACTGTTACTCAGCCAGCAATTTTCACTGCCTGTAAGCATCCCTCTGAAAAAGTTATGCACAAAACTGCAGCAATATGTAACTTCTAAAAAATTTTCACGGAGTAGTGAAAAGGAAAAGTAGTTCAAAAGCTTTAATTTTCAAAAACAGTCATGCATAACTTACAAGATCAAAAGCATTACAGTAAATATAACACAGTGGATGAGGAAATAGAGAAGTGAGGAAGGAAGAAGAGTGCATAAGCAAGCTTAATAACTGTTAGCACTAACACAAGGGAAGCACAAAGTGAAATTACACTATCAAGCATTGTAACTAGAAGGTACAAATATGAAGAGTGCTATGCCATGGAGATGAAAAAAACAGGTGGATGCTGTTTGAGAGCAATAGCACAGAGAAAGATCCGTGAGCAATGAGTGGATATATTCGCATTAGCTCCCCATGTGATATTGCAGAAAAAAGATGCCCTAATGTACCTCTGAGATGGTATCAACTCAACATTTTGAGCTCTACAATTCTCCTCAAGTCTGCTCACTGGCCTTATAAAATATTACTGTAACACCATTTGATTTAATTATAATCAGCAGTAGTTATATCTATTCATACGATGTTTCTACAGTCAGTTATTGATCACCACTAATGATATCAAAGAAAACGTTTTAGTAAAGATATATGAAACAATGGTATTGATACTAGCTCCAGCATGAGCATAAGTTCATTTTTTGAAAAGAATTATAACCCTGAAACAGGGTTCCTTCCAAGAGGAACTGGATAATATATTTAACCTCTTCTATTTGGAACACTCTTTTGCAAAGTGGAAATTGCAAAATCATGGCATAATGTGAGTGGAAGAAGTCTCTGGGGGTCTCTGCTCCAACTGCTTGAAGAGATAGATCCATATTAGCCAGTAGTATCTTCATCCTAATATTTCATTTTGTATTTTTTTCTAAAATTATATTGATCTTTTCTCCACTGAAAATCTGCAAAGTTTCCAAAGCACTAAGCTGGAGGAATCCTTGACTTGTAAGAAACATTTCATCTTTATCCTTCTCCCAGAGACACCCATCCCTTTGCTGGGCTTTGAGCAGGAGACTCAGTAGGCTACTTTTATCCTTGTTTTTAATAAATTGATCCCTTTTTCTTAATTGCCAGTCCTTCCTGAACTTTGGCTGTGCTTAGGAGGCTTAGAAGTAAAAGGTGGCAAACTTTTTGAACTATAAGGGGGTTTCTAATGCTTTTTTTACACATTCTTCTATTAATCTTTGTAACTCCCCCCACTCAAATGTTGTGACATTGCTGGAATTAGGCTGCCTGACCTTTACAACTACCCATTATTGACTGAAATGTAACATTAGCCTGAAAGTCTATTCTTTCATAGAGGGAATAGTTAATTTTGAAGAAATTATTCTGTTGCAATAACTGGCTGATATTAGAAAAATACTAATTCCCTTTCAAGGGTTACAAAAATATAATTTATGAAGGTAGGATTCTTTTAACTAGTTGTAATGATGAAATATTGTGTTTCACGTCTCAAATGATAAGATGCCTGAAGGAGCTCTTCCAATTATGAAGAGATTATACGCGCAGCATTAGGGCAATATCACTTTATCTGGATAACAGAAGATCAAATAAAGGCTATCAGTGCCTTACAAATACAAACCACTGAGACTTGCAGTGTTCAGGGCTGAGGCTTAATAAGAGATATAAAGTCAAAATTTGTAATTATGAGTCTCTAATAATAACAATAAAAAATATAAAAAGAAAACTAGTGCAACCCTCATGTTCCAGGAGTATTAAATTGCAGCTCAAACTTTGATGGTTTAAGTGTTCTAAATTGCAGCCCACTTTACTGCCCTTATCTGCCTGCTCAGAGCCAGGGGCTATCACTCAACTCATCCAGGACATCTTCCTCACCTTCCTGTGTACCTTTTACTGTGACGGTTACTGAGCACTGGTAGAGGTTGCTCAGGGGGCCTGTAGAGTCCATCTTTGGATATATTCAAAAGATGTCTGGACATGGTCCTGGGTAATTTGGTCTGGGTGGCCATACTTAAGCAGCAATGTTAGATCAGATGATTTTCAGTTCCATTCCAGCCTGAACTATTCTGTGATATATCTTCTGATAACTTACCTCTGACCCCACTTCATCAGAAAGAATAAGGGGAATGGCACGTCTTGTAACATTCTATCCTGTAGCAACCTCAAAAGAACCACAGACTTGTATTTGATCATAAAGAAAAATCAATTTACTTGTACCATTCTGTTTCCAGCCCTATGGAAATCCTGGAGTCCAACTCTGGTGCTTTCCAGAAAGAAAGTTTTCTTAGTGGGCTTGTACTTACAAGATTGAAGTACTTTAGGGAAAAGACCATACTTTCCTTAAGGACTGCAGCGTGTTTCCTATCATGACATCAAAATCCAGAGAGGACCTGCAGTTTTAAGCCTGAATGTTACAACTGATGTATAACATGGTCACAGCAGGAATGGCCTTTTATAAACAGTCTTTGAAAGCTTTTTCAAACAGGAGGGAAACTTCTAATTTGTGACAACTTCTGGTTTGTTTGCATCCTTCTGAAACTCTTGTGGTGGTTGTAGATATCACGGGAACTTGGGCAGGACAACTTTTATGAAGTTTCTTTAAACAGAGACAATTGTCCAAAGCCTGGCAACATCCAGGGGTGTTCACACACAGACCTGAAAGAGAGGGCTGCCTGGATGCTGAGACATGCTGATTACAGCTGCAGCATTGTGGTATGCATGTCAGTAATGACTCCTGGAGTAACCTAATCTAATACACCATTGTCTTACCAATCCCATCACTTTGCAAAGGATAGATATAAACTGAGAAAGAAGCAAAAACTTCAAACTCAGAACTTAATTCATGGTCTATCAGGGTCAGCTGATCTCAAATTGCTAAGCCTCCAAAAGTGCCTGAAGTCTGATTCAGTGTGGTAGCTTGACCTTGGCTGGACACCAAGTGCCCACCAAGCCACTCTCACTCCTCTCCTTATCGGAACGGGGAGGGGAGAAAGTAGGATGGGAAGAATCCTCATGGGTCAAGACAAATGCAGTTTAATAAAGCAGAATCTTCACACAAAAGCAAAGTAAAACAACAGATTTATTCTCTACTTCCCATCAACAGGTGATGTCTGACCACTGTCCAGGAAGCAGAGCTTCAGTGTGCATAGAGGGTGCTTTGGAAGACAAATATTATAACAGATGCTCCTCTCTCCTCCTCCTTTCTCTTAGCTTGTGTTGCTGATCAAATGTCACAGGGTGTGGAACACCCCTCTGGTCAGTTTGGGTCAGCTGTTCCACCTGTGTCCCCTCCCAAGATCCTGCTCACCCCCAGCACACTAGCAAGGAGGAATGGAGAGACAGCCCTGATGCTGTGGAGCACTGCTCAGGAGTGGCCAAAACACCAGTGGGTTATCAGAACCTTTCTAGCTATGAACACACAGCACAGCACTGTGAGGGCTGCTGTGGGGAAAATTAACTCCATCTCAGCCAGATCAAATACATTCAGCCAGCTACTGCAGGTGAGAATTACTTTTCCTCCCCATGTATAGGAGTTCCAAGAACAAAAGTAGGCATTTCAGACCTCTGAATTGCCATAACGTAGATGATACTTTCAAGCCTTGAAACTCTCTTAATAAGTCTGCTGAAAACCCTTTTTCCCCCTGACTCCACCAATGGCTAATACGCCCGTACATTTCAGATGGTGGAAGGTATTGATGACCAAGAGAATCCGGTGGGTCCTTTAAGTCCATCCTAGGTTATATGCAGAGAAGTACTAAAAAGGATAAACTATATTAACTTTTAACTCCTCATTATATTTGTTAATGCTTTGGAATATTAATAAAACTTTAATTAATTTAATATACATTAAATACTCTCAGGTGGCATGTTAAACAGATCTAGATGCTTTACTCAGAAAACTGATAAGCTGATAAGCTGAGCTGATAAGTTTACAAGACCAGTGCAGCAACTGCACATACTAGTGATTCAGAAAGCCAGGTACGTAATTACTGGCAGTCCTGGTCTGTAATTCCTACACACATACAGCTCACAAACCCTTCCTGTCTCAATCTGTCCTTTCCTCGTGTTAATTTTTTAGGAGGTCTTGATATTTGAGCTTTGTGTATATTAAAACCAGCTCTGCATTGAGCTGTACAAGCCTCGTGCAGCCTTTGCGTGCCCTTAGTGAAGGGGGTTGCATGGCACTGCAGTTTATGATCTTGACTGGGTGTGAGAGTCAATGTATGCATGCTCAACTGTTCCCCTGTGCTTAATGAAGGTCATAAAAGCCAGTGAGAGCTGTAATATGTTCTTATTTGCACATCTAGGTTGAATAACCCTGTTCACTTGTGTGCCTTACTAGGTTGTTGTACAGCTAATCAGGAATACTAAAAAAGAGTTATTTTATGGGTCTGAAACTTGTGCATTTGAGAACAAAAAAATGAGCCTTCAAGGTTTTTCTGTCTGATAATTTATCTTCCTAGAAGACTGTGCTGATAAATATATAAATAAGACTCACTGAGCTACTGTTCAAGGTCTTCTTTGTCAGTCATCCCCTACCTAAGTCCTACTACTTCCTGAAGGCAAATGCTCAAGAATATGCATAATTCACACACTATCTTTGTCGGTTTCAGCATCACCCAGAACACTCCTTTTCTCCTGTTGAAAATCTTTTCAGAGTTGAGTCTCCAACAGCAGAAACAAAGGAAAAAAACCCACACCAACATACAACATCATAAAAATCTCAGCATCTGCACTAGGTGTACAGTGTCCATATAGAATGCCAACAGAACCAGAATGTATGGAAAGCAGTAGGAGATGGTATTTGCTCTTGCTTTTTTGGTCATTTGGCTTTAAGTATCTCCCATCTCAAGATCAGGATTTAGACTCAGTTATAGGAGGTGGTATAGAAGCCACCATAAGCTCCCATCCTTCTGTGAACAAAACTTACCATCATGTAAATCACTCAAAAGAGAGTTCATTTTAAATGTGTTCAGACAGTGTAAAAACTGAAGTGGAACATGGCGAAGTCCAGACTAAAAGCCTATCTGTGCTGTAACTTCTTTTCCTGGGCCAATATCAAAAGTGAACTGAATACAAGGACTAGAAACCCCAAATAGGCAGAACTGAGATGAGCCACATCTACAGCCAAAAATCTACCCAGAAGCTGTGTGCCAGATATTAAACCTGTCTCAGTTTAGTGAGGAGCCACTTTTGTTGGTAACAGGAAGAGGGGGCTGCAGTGAAAACCCAGTAAAGAGCTCTTGGACTTTCCCCTGGCTCTGAGCTTTGGACTCACCTCCAGCCCAGCTGGGGCAATCTGGTGCCTTTGCCAGCACTGTTTAAGGATGGGAATTTGAGGTATATGGGAGAAGGTGAAAGGGAAGGGCAAGATGGAGGTGACCACACAGATCCTGTAGTCAGGAAAACACAGAAGGATCGATGCCAGAGCAGAGACATCCTTGCAGGTCATGATGAGAAGTAGAGACCCTGTGGCAGAGCTGGAGATGCCAGGTCAGAGGGAGTGAGCAGTTTAGACCCCAGATGCAAGATGAACTGGAGTTGCAGTGGCCTGTCAGAGTGGCCCATACAGGGCTGCCGGGTGTGTGGGAGACTCTGAGCTACAGTAAGAGAGGACTGACAAGGAGCATTTCTCCTCAGGAGTGTGATAAGCAGCAAGAAACATCAAGAAAGAACTGACTGCACCGCCCATTCCCTGCCTCCAGCACTGTTTACGAGGCGAGGGCATAAGGGTATCGGGCTCAGGAATCTGAACACGAGAAGAGATGGGGGAAAGGTGATCTTGAAGAGGTGGTTGCACTTCCATCATTGGCCCTACACTGTATTATTTTTCTGTGGAATATTTCTGTTTGTTATGTTTTAGTTTGAGGTGGATTAGATTAAGTTTTGTTTTCTTCCCCAAATTAAGTAGTCTGGTCTGTTTTGTCCAGGACCATAAGTGGTAATTAAACCCTCCCTGTCCTTCAGGAGTTCCTAGGTCTATAGTATTTAAGTCTAATCATGGTCTTTTGTCCCTGGATGGGCCTAAACCAGGACAAAATCTTAGACACATACTGATAAGATTCACTGTGTAAACAAGAAGAAAATACTAGAGGAGCTGCACTCCAAGCATGAATATGAATTTCATGCTTGTTGAATGCTTTACAGATAACTTCCCATAGTGAAATGAACTGAGAGACCAATTTAAAAGTATCTCTTTAACACAACAATATTTACTAACAGAAACCTGTGACTACATCCTCAATTGATTTAACAAGTTTCCACTGGTGCTGGTGAAATGACACCACTAGACATGAGCTACTGTAACTAATGAAGAATTAGCATCATGTCACATATCAAGTGCCTTGTCACATCCCTCCCTCCATCTTTGCGAACTCAGAACACCAACTAAAGTGAACATGGTCTGGAAGTAGTACAAGGACAATTCCCACTGACTAGAATGGAATTTGAACCAACCAATGTACCACTGGAGAAGTTTTTGAACCTCCCTTAACAGCACTAAGGTGTTGGTACACCCTGCTGGTGGGGATGCAAGAGAGGAAAGGTGGTATCTCTACCCTGAGGTTGCTGTCCCAAGGGACCTCACTTGTGGTATGGTTCTTCAGCCTGGGCAGAGCTGCCTGAAGGCAAGAATAAACTATCATATCCTGTAATTCAAATTCTGTGCAGGCTCTTTGAAACCGCATAGAAATTTATCTAAGCACTTTGTGCCAAGTTGAGAGTCAAGGAAAAAACAGTTATGGTTTGGTCTGTGTCAGGGACTATTCATTTACATATCAGCCTTCTCTTAGCATTCTAGTCTAACCTCTGCTTTAGGGCAAAATGATGAGATTAAAACCAAGTGCTCAAAGGTTTAAGAACAGGTAGATAATCTAGTAACTTAAAATATAAAGATTTGGAAACATTCCCATAAAGAAGTATTAGCAGTTACCATGCATATGAATACTACAGATATGCAAGTAGATGCAGATGAGGGGGAAAAAAAGAGATAAGTTTTCAAAGATAAACTGAGATTTATCCAAGTGTTATTTTTTATGTGCCTGTCTCCCTGATAAGTCCACAGGGGTTTTCAAAGCCTTGTGTGAGGATTTACCTATGTGATTCCTATTAACACTGCAGCTAAATCCCCGCACACCATTCCAAAAGTCTCGTGCCAGAAATAAGCAGGGAGTGAAAAAACAGTTGTGAGGTTGTCATGGTTTTGCGCAGGTAGCAATGAAACACCACAACAGTCTCTCTCTTGGTGTCCCCCATCCACTCCCACCTTCATTAAAATGGCAGAGGCCTCAGCGAAATGGGAGGAAAAAAGTTAAGCAAGGTTGTTGTAGATTCAGACAAGGGCAGAGAGGGCTCATTGCCAGTTACGATTTCAGGCAAAACTGACTCCAGTACTCGACTTACAGAGGAAAGTAAGGAAAGTTTATTCTACTACCTACAAGAAACAGAACAAAAAGCAAAAAAAGAGATAGGATAATTGAGAAAATGACAACCAGCACTTTAAGATCTCCCTCCCCCATCCCTCCTTTCTTCCTGGGCTCAGCTCACTGCTCGTCATATCTCTACCTCTTCCCCATCTCAATGGCTCAGGGGGGCAGGGAATGGGGGATGTGGAAGAAATGAATTTCAAAATGTTATCTGAAAGAAAGGACCAAAGACCCCTTTTCATGGAAATGAAGTGCAAGAAAATAAGCAGAAAACTAAAAAAGAATATTAAAGATATTTCATTAATAATGGACTTTGTTGATCGTGGTCTTAATGGTACATTAGGGTCAGTGGGAGGTCACTAGGGAAAGACGTAAATCAAGCACTAATGAAGAGAACATGAAGTATCTTTGCACAACAGTGTTCTTCTGTGTCACCAAGACTGCACTGCTTACATGCCAGGCACATGCTACTGTTAAAGCCACTAAATATCCTTTAGTTACACACAAAGTGTCACACGTAGTCTTCATGAAGCTGAAGGCAGACACACAGGGTCAAAGACATCCACCAGCAGCTATTCTGCTAATATTAGCTAATATCTACTAATACACTCCTGAAACTAAGGCAGACCAGACTTAAAAGTAAAATTCTTCTTCTTTTTTAGACATTACACATAGAGTGCCAGCAAGGTTCTCAACATGTATTGTATCCTTACCATAGAAGTTAGAGGCAACAATAAGATTTCACTTTTCAATTGAAAATGCTATTAGAAATATTTTGTTTCTAAAATGTAAAGAACCAGTATTTCAGTCAGTTGAAATTAGCATTTCTAATAATTAATTTTCAGCAAATTAGAAACAAGTTTTCTTTAACAATATTTTTTAAAGTAGCTCCAAGTCTTCATTTTCTAAGAGGCATTCTCCACTGAAACAAATGAGATTTTGTGATGCCATCTGGATTGTAATGTCACAAGAAGAATTAGCAGAGTGATACTAGAGGGGTATGGAAGAATGTATGGAAGAATGATGAGAGAAATTTAATTAGACTTGAAAAAGTTAATAAGAAGTTGTGTATAATACATGGAAAAAGCAGCAAAGAATTCAGTAAGTAAAAGAGGCATTTCATCAAAGATTCTGCTGCTGACTAATTACAAAAGTAATTAAAATGGTGTTTGTACAAAGCCTCTATCTGGAGGAGAGAACAATAGGATATGTAGAGGGATAAATGGATAAGAGCGTAAAGCAGAGACATTAATCAGAAAGTGAGAGTAAAGGATCCCTCTGTTCTAACAAATTTTAGGTAATTGCTGCACCATTTTAAACCAAGCTTTTGCACTAGGAAGAAATGTTTAACTCCACTTGCATTGTGGTGGTTAATCTGTTACAAGTCACTGTGAAATAGCTGCAGCTAGAGAAAAAAAGATCAATAGATTGCATTAAACAGCTCAAATATATCCAGTGTGTGTCAGGGAAAAAAAAAAAAAAAAAGAAAAAGAAAAAAGAAAAGAGAAGCTTTGAGGAAGAGTTTGAAAGTTTCCAGACCACTGGGAGGATGTGGAGGAGCTGACAGATGGCCATAACAAAATGCTATTGCTGTTCTACTCAAGGTCTGTCAGCTGGTTTGTTAGAGGTGCAGCCACAGCCCTCTGTAGTGTTCTCAGCCCTACAAGGTGATCATATCATCAGCTCCTCTGGGGTCTTCCCTCTGTCCTTGGCACTTCAGCCCCTTGTTGGAGAGGTCTTCACTCCCAGTTTCTCCTGAGTCACATCCTCAGTGGGAGAAACTTCAGGAGCACAGAAAGCTAAGCATCTACCTGAACTTTGCATTTAAAAGTGACTGCATGTGTTATATGGCGTGAGTGTAATGTGCTCCCCTGGCTATCACAGAAAGAACGTGTTCCTGAGGAGTCACAGACATTTCTGGTCATGCTCTATTGCACAAGGCAGAGATTCAGCTCATGAAATGCAGAGGCAGCGCTTCTGTAGCAACACAAAGAAAGATTATATGGCAGAGTCAGTCTTTTCTGTCTCGACAATCAGAATATGGCAGAGAAACATATGTGCTGAAAATACCTTTTTCTAACGTACCACTGCTCTGTTTTCCTTTAAACAGGGTGAGACCCTGGGGTCACAGGATCAGAGGGGAACTAGCTTGACCCAGATGATCAGGGGACTGGAACATCTTTCTTACGAGAAGAGGCTGCAGTACCTGGGGCTATTCAGCCTGGAGGAGTCTGAGGGGGGACCTCATTAATACTTACAAGTGTTTGAAAGGTGGATGCCAGAAGGATGGGGCAGCACTCTTTTCTGTAGTGTTCAGTGACAGGACAAGGGGTAACGGGCAAAAGCTTGAACACAAAAAGTTCCACTTCAGCAAAAACTATTTTACTGTAAGGGTGAGAGAGCCCTGGAGCAGGCTGCCCAGGGAGGATATGGAGCCTCCTCCTCTGGAAGTTTCCAAATCTACGCAGATGCGTTCCTGAGGGATCTGGTCTAGGCGGATCTGCTTGAGCAGCGGGGTTGGACTGGATGATCTTTAGAGGTCTCTTCCAACCCCTACCATTCTATGATTCTGAGCCCTGCTTCACAAGGAGACAGAGAGCTTCCCCACATGTGGGGAACCACACATGTCATTTACAGAGAATGTACTTCCCTTTGCCCTGATAAGCTCCTTGAAGGTTTTCCAAAGATAAAAAAGGCTGTTAGCTGTGGTGTCTGCCAAGGAAGCAAATGGGGATGAGTTTGGGATCATCACGTTGTGTGTAGTACAGAAAGTGCAGGATGGTACAGAGAAGATGGACCTTGAGCAGTCAAACTGGCAAGAGCTGTTTATCATCGTCCAAACAGATAGACCTATTGGTTTCTAATTTAAAAAAATTCAAACCATAACAAAACAAAAACAAAACCCTGAAGAGGTTTTCCTTCAAGAGAAACTTCATTCAAAATATTGTAAGCTAAAGAGAAAAATTACTGTCACAGGATACATTAGCAGTAGATGAGCCCATTTATGTTGAAGTATGCAACAGAGAGCAATTTTCTGTCACTGGGTTGTCATATTTCAAATGTCTTCAAAATTAATCTAGTGAAGGAAGACAAAACTGAGGACAGAAACACTGAGTTTTCCTAGGCATTTTGTGGTCTTTAAGCCTGACTCACTGGAGAGATGACTCCTTGCCCATCCTGTGCCACGGGAAGCTGTTTATTCAGCCAAACCTGCTAAATATAAAATAGCATGTCTTTATGGTGCTGTGATAATGTGGTTCACCTGGTATATTCTACTGGTTAATATATTACCATGTCATTCTTACCAGAGCAGAAAGACAATAAAAAATTCTCCAGCAAAAACATGTAAGAAAAGGGAAGGAGCAAACCAAATGTTGCTTCCATGAAAATACTCAAAAGCATAATTTTTCTTTTTTCCTCTGTCAAAAGCTGAAAACTCCAGGCAAAAGATCCTAGTAAAACCGTGGGTTTTGCTCCAATAATTCATTTAGGAAGGTCATTTAATTGACCTTGTTTTGTCAGTAAGAACATGAAATATGTTTTAGAGATCAAAAAAACCTTTCAGCCTAGCCCTGCCCACCCTAACTCTACCCCTGATCCAGCCATGTCCCTATGACCCCTCTCCTCTCCTCTCCCCATCAACCTGGAGTGAGTGTGGTTCTTGACTAACAACTGCTGAGACAAAGAGAAAAATGCATTCTGCAAAAAGCCAGGCAAAGATGAGAAGACCATAAACTACAGATGATGTTTCCTTTGTGTTTTCTGGGTACATTCTATGTCTCCTGAAGACTTTCTTTCTACAGAGGTGCCATTGCAAGCAATGGGCTGGATTCTGTTTGCTTTGAGCATAATGGAAAAAAACATGGGGGCAATTAATGATGATCGGGGAAGTATGGCTGTGCCTGCTAGGCTGACAACTGCAGGTCTACCCATATATAGAAACATTGCTCCAAAATTCATTCCAAGCGTAACCAGAGCAATGCCTCCTCATCCACTTTTTCTGTGTACATTGCTCTTAGTACCCACTTTATGTTTTTTATGTGCAGCGGCTCACACGATGGGAGCCAGTGGGTCTCAATTATATAGACAGTTCCATGATGTCACAACAAAGATATTAAAGATGCAAGGATGGCACCTGCTCGACAGGTTCCTCTGTTACCAAGCCATGCTGACAGGAACACTTCTACCTTCTCAGTCTCAAGACCTCTGTGGCACTTCTCAGTTCACATGGTTGATGTGGGATATCTAGGCTATACTGACCTCCTTATATGTTGAGAGAAAAAAAAAACTTCAAGTATTTGAGTCTTAACTAAACTTTTTGTCTTGAACTTCTGAATGCCTGTGTGAAAACACGGTTCTAACTTTTATTTCTTAGCACTAGAGAGTTCTGTAATACACTGCAGTCATACATAAAGTCATGAAAAGGAAACAGCTTCCCACTGCAACTAAAATGCCTCAATGCAGCACATATTCAAAACATAGAAAAAAAAAAAAAAAAAACAGCATATTTTTTCTAAATGTCCCTGACATCTTGCAGGGATTTATTTATTAATGTCTATTATGAGCACAGAGATAATACACAAGCACAGCATTCTTCCATATTTTATAAAACAAGAAAAAAAAAACAGTTGTTGCAAAGAAGCTGCCGTTAATTCTGCTTAAAGGAGAAACCAAAATGACAGCTTTAATAAGGAAGAAAAGGACAACCTGTAGAGTAGTAAAGGTACATAGCACATACTATCAGACTGTCATCTTGTTTTTTTTTCCAGATCAGGCATATTCTTTTTCTCCTGATAAGATGATAATGAGTAAAACTTGGCCTCCTAATTTTGTTCAGTCAATTTGACACGTTTCCACCAGATTCTAGAACTTGTCAGCTCCTTTTCTTTCTACCAAAAATCAGTAGATCAGAGGTCACTTTTTCCTAGTGCTCTGCTGCATGAGCCTAAGAATATAATTTTATGTCTTTTTACATTTCCACTCTTTTCTAGACTTCATCCCAAGCACAGGTATGAAATTTATGATGTTGAATTAGAAAAAGATACTAATAATTCCTAGAGCAGAAACTATCTCTCTCCTTTACCATTATTTCTCTCTTGCACATCCACTGGTCTTGTTTTCTCTTCCAGATGTCACTTATTGTCCTAGCACAGCAGACATCCAGACAGTGCTGCAGCCATGCGGCTTTCTCCTCCTCCGCCTTTTGCGGCTCCAGGCAAAACAGATGAGGAGCAGAAGCTCTGAGCACCAGAAAAGAGGTGCTTATTCATTTCACTTGCCTCCAGAAACCACATGGTCCTAAAACATATGTGGCCTGCTGCTGTTCTCTAAATAGAGCTGCTTTACAGCTACCTGACTTAAGGGTTTGTGTTTTTTTTTTTTTTGTGGAAAACAGGTAAGGAAATCTCCTGAGGATGTGCTAAGTAAGATTATGAAAGCAAGGAAGCTGATAGATCTGCTGATGTTCGAGGGGAGATGGAGACATGCAATCATCACCTAGGAAGCTGGACTGTGCCACAGATAACGAAGAGTGCCTGCAAACAGAGAAGTCAAGAAGGTTTAATTAAAACAGTAAAAGAAGATGATGGGAAGGAAAGAGGAAGATAGTATGTGGATGGAGCAGGGGAGCTCAAAATGGGAAAGAAAAAGCTG
The DNA here is from genome assembly GCA_013401255.1 of Urocolius indicus. Lineage (NCBI taxonomy): Eukaryota > Metazoa > Chordata > Aves > Coliiformes > Coliidae > Urocolius > Urocolius indicus. The sequence goes on along the minus strand of WBNH01011133.1, from coordinate 23,089 downwards.
CTTAAAAGCAAAGGAGAAGGTGAAAGTTAGAGAAACAGTGCAACTAGGAGTCAAGGTTACCACCATAATACTATCATCTGACCTGAACTAGTAAAGCCTGGGAGTAATATAAAGCTGCTGCTGATAAATGCCTGATGAAGGATCTGTGTAACAGTTTGAACTTGGGTGTTACTGTGCACAACTGTGGTGGTGAAGGGGAGAGAAGAGGGAATAGCAGCAGGGAGGGGAACAATAGTAGATATGGTGACAGGGATAAGGGTGGCAGATGGGGAGAGAAGCACTGGGATGAGTGGAGAGTGAAACTTGGATTCAGTGATTTTCAGGAAAGTGGGAAAATTAGATTAAAACAGGGAGATGTGATGTGTAGAGCTGATGGACATCATCAAAAAGCAGGAACAATGGTTAGAAAAAGTACAGCGAATGTGTGGAAAGAGGGATGGAAACACACAGGCCATGGATAAAGGACAAAAGGATATTGACTTGGTAATACCACCTTAATGCAAAACACATCACTAATCCTACAAACATCCTCCCTTACTCTGGCTTTAGGAAGCACATGTATCTTGGGATCAGGCAGCTGGGGTCTACCTCTGTTGGGTTCAAGCTTGACTAGTTTATGAGACACATCTCTGATGTGGCTGCCCACAGCGGCAAGGTCGAACTTTATGACTCAGCAAGTCTTTTTCTGATCCTATTCCCCTATTTCTTTTGAACATTTCCCAGCTGTATGTTTGATTGCCACATCTTCACTAACACCCTTTGAACTCTCTAGGACTAGGCTGCTTCTGTGCTTCTGGGGTTATTTTTTCTCCTTTCTATACCTTCAAACTAAACATGAAAAATTAACTGAGATGAGAAAATTATGCCAAACCTGACTTGAAAAGACCTCTGTTTCATAAGAAAACTAGAATTAAAGTTCTCTTACCATTTGTTTTTAGTAGATAGGCATTAGAATTGGGTAGAATGCCAGAATTGCAGAGATATTTTAAAACAGTAAAATCCTTTCTGTTTCATGTGAATCATATTTTTCACATCTAAATTTTATGTCTTAGAAATCACTGGAAAACACTAAATCATTTTAGACACCACAATTAAAAGCAGATTAATACTCACACAAGATGAGTCTTCTATAAATAAACAAAAAACTAAGAGAACACCATGAGGACCAGACAAAAAAAAATACAGTTCCACAGTGCACAGCAAAACATTTAAATACCTCTTGTCTCTAAGGGTTGGCATTTTGATATGCAGCTGTACAGCTGATGAAGTAGAATGCAGTATTCAAATGAGTGTAGATGGAAAACAAAATAAAGTCCAACTGCTTAGTGTTCACTTTAAGAGATTAATTCTAACAACCCCAGTATTCTCTTAGAAACATAGAAGGGTTTGGGTTGGAGGACACCTTTAAAGGTCATTCAGTGCAATGAGCAGGAACATCTCCAACTAGGATCATGTTGCTTAGAGCCCATCCAACCTGACCTTAAATATTTTCAGGAATGAGGAATCGATCACCTCTCTGGGCAACCTCTGCCAGTATTTCATCACCCTCATCATAAAAAATTTCTACCTTACATCTAATCAAAATGTCACTTTCAATTTAAACCAGGTATCTCTTGTCCTATTGTTACAGGCTTTACAGAAAAATCTATTCTCGTCTTTCTTCTAAGTTCTGTTTAAGTACTGAAAGACTACAATAAGGTCTTTCTGGAGTCTTCTCCAGGCTAAGTAACATCAACTCTCTGGGGCTTCAGCTCTCAGATCATTTTCAAGGCCTCCTCTGGACTCACCCCACAGCTCTGTGTCCTTCATGTGTTCAGGGCCCCAGAGCTGGATGCAGCACTGCAAAGGATTCTCACAAGGACAAGCGTAGGGTACAGGGTCAGAATCACCTCCCTCAACCTGCTGGCCACACTTATTTTTATGTAGCCCAGTTTCATGAATTGTTTTTTGACTCTCATCTCCAGAATTAATATCTCAAAAAACAGAATAATCTTGTGCACTGGAGAAGGTTGGGAACAGACTTTTTTTTCAAGCCAGGAGACACCACTTTACTCAGCACATATTTAACCCTCCATAAGACCAGAGATCAGGTGCATGTTCAGTAAGTTTGCAGATGGCACCCAGCTGGGTGAGTGAACAGACCTGCTTAAGGGCGACAAGGCTCTTCAGACAGACCCAGACAGGCTGGAGCAATGGGCCAAGGGCAATGGGATAAGATTTAACAAGACCAAGTAGTGGGTCCTGCACTTCAGTCACACCAACCCCAGGAAATGCCACAGGCTGGAGCAGAAGGGCTAGAAAGCTGCCTGGAGGGAGGAGGCTTTAGAAATCTTGGTGACAGTGGCTGAACATGAGCCAGCAGTGTGCCCAGGTGGCCAAGAAGGCCAAGGGCATCCTGGCTTGTATCAGCACTGGTGTGGCATCAGGACCAAGGCAGTGATTGTCCTCCTGTGCTGGACCCTGATAAGGCTGCAGCTCGAGTGCTGTGTTTAGCATTGAGCCTCTCACTACCAGAGGGACACTGAGTGGCTGGAGTGTGTCCAGAGCTGGGCAGCGGAGCTGGAGCACAAGTGTGATGGGGAGCAGCTGAGGGAATGGGAGTGTTCAGCCTGGAGGAGGCTGAGGGGAGACATGAGCACTGTCTGAACTCCCTGACAGGAAGCTGTAGTGAGGTGGGAGTCAATCTCTTCTCCTTAGTAATAAATGAGAGAACAAGAAGAAATGGGGTCAAGTTGCACCAGGGTAGGTTTACATTGGAGATGAGGAAGAAAAATNTTCAGTAAGTTTGCAGATGGCACCCAGCTGGGTGAGTGAACAGACCTGCTTAAGGGCGACAAGGCTCTTCAGACAGACCCAGACAGGCTGGAGCAATGGGCCAAGGGCAATGGGATAAGATTTAACAAGACCAAGTAGTGGGTCCTGCACTTCAGTCACACCAACCCCAGGAAATGCCACAGGCTGGAGCAGAAGGGCTAGAAAGCTGCCTGGAGGGAGGAGGCTTTAGAAATCTTGGTGACAGTGGCTGAACATGAGCCAGCAGTGTGCCCAGGTGGCCAAGAAGGCCAAGGGCATCCTGGCTTGTATCAGCACTGGTGTGGCATCAGGACCAAGGCAGTGATTGTCCTCCTGTGCTGGACCCTGATAAGGCTGCAGCTCGAGTGCTGTGTTTAGCATTGAGCCTCTCACTACCAGAGGGACACTGAGTGGCTGGAGTGTGTCCAGAGCTGGGCAGCGGAGCTGGAGCACAAGTGTGATGGGGAGCAGCTGAGGGAATGGGAGTGTTCAGCCTGGAGGAGGCTGAGGGGAGACATGAGCACTGTCTGAACTCCCTGACAGGAAGCTGTAGTGAGGTGGGAGTCAATCTCTTCTCCTTAGTAATAAATGAGAGAACAAGAAGAAATGGGGTCAAGTTGCACCAGGGTAGGTTTACATTGGAGATGAGGAAGAAAAATCTTTTTTCCTTGAGAGGGTTGTCAGCCCCTGTGCCAGGCTGCCCAGGGAGGTGGTGGAGTCCCTATCCCTGGAGCTATTGTAAAGCTGTGGGGCTGAGGTGGTGAGGGCCATGGGTGAGTGGTGGGCTGGGCAGCATGAGGGGAGGGATTGATCTTGATGATATTATAGGTTTTTTCCAACCAAGGTGATTCTATGAAAAGGAGGATAAAATAAAAAAAAAATTATTCAATGCGTGAAATTGTAAGATATCCCACTATTGTGTTACAGATACACAGGGTGAGGTACTACAGTGCAGGCTGCAGTTCTGCAGGACATTGTCACTATGAGTCAGAAACTAAACATGAACTGAAATGTAATGTTACTGCAAAGAACACAAACAGACTTTGGACAGTCTCAGCTGTGGCAGAGGATTCAAAGCTGGAGAAGTTACTCTGTGCCCCTGGGTTCTAGAGTACTGCAAACAGTTTACATCAATGTTCCTGCTGACCATATGGGATATTGGGAGTGAATCCATGATCATAATTCAAAAATAAGAAAAAAAAAACACACCAAACAAAACCAAAACACATCTGTGATCTACAAGGAAGGAATGAACAAACTAGGATTTTTAAACTAAAAAATGACAAGTAGGTGCAGATAATAGTTCTCAAGGTCATAAAAGGTTGTTATATGATCACAAATTTTAAGAAAAGAAACTGTATGCTTAAATTTCAGGAAGGAAATCTGAAATTAATTCTATAGAAAAAATGAACTCTATCAGAGTGCTAACAAAGCCCAACAACACCTTTCTTGGTAGGCCTTGGAGTCACTGTCTCTGGAAGTCAGGAAGAAATCCATCCTTCTTCCAGAAAATACCAAGATGTGGATCCTCATTAGCTAGTACAGACAGATTAGAGGTTTCTTAGGGACTGTTCCAGTCCCATATGTGAACATTGGGTTGTAGATAAATAACAGAGCAGGATCCAAATAAGTGAGATAGGCACAAAAATATCCCCAGTGTATGATATATTCTGAACACAACATTCCCCCTCTCTTTTCTTTATTTCCTTGCCTAATGCCATCTATTGCTAGAGGGTTCCACCCGTACTCACTGTGCTGGATAACACACAAGTACATGACATAGTCTGACCAGTTTGTTTGAAAAGTCTATTAATACCCCAGTAAAAGAAGTTTCTTCACTGTTGAATTGGAGAAAAGGTCCAATACCTAGTACCTCTGACTCAATTGAGAGACTGAAAGAGAACAGTCCACGTTGCTTTTTCAAAGCTAAAGCTAAATCACAGATTTCAAGACTTAAGTACAGAAGTCAAGCAACAATATCTGATAGTAGGGAGTGCTTTAACTCAACAATGATATTATAGGGCAATCCAAGAGCTAGAAATTAAAATATAAATTGTTTTCTTTTAACAAAAAAACAACTATGGGATAAGATATAAGTTGTCAGGAAAAGTATTTAGCAACTGAAAGAAATAGATTTGCTGAATTTGTCAGTACTTAGCTCCACTTGGCTCTGTACAGAGGTTGATAGAATAGAGAAGGGATGACTTAAACTCTTTGAGAGATTTTGGGGTGAAACTCCTTTGCCATGTCAACCTACAAAAAGAAGGATAAGCCTGATGGGAACTCATTCTCTATCTGACCTTACAGAGTTCTTCATTCTCCTCTGACAGCAGATGGCTAGCGTTGGATGGTTCAGATGTGAAACTGCCTGGGTTAGAGATAGTTAGCTTTGATTGCTTCTCCAGGAGGAATTGCCTTGCTACTTCACGTGGTCCTGCAGACACAAAAATGGCCAGACACACAGAAAGTATATGTACACCTCTCACTTTTCAAAAAGATCAAAAAAAGGAGAGTTACACTGCATTAATGTGGGCCTAACAGGTCAGTTCTACCGTAAAACACCTCACACTACATCTACAGTATTAGAAATAATCCTGCTCATCTGAGACTATCAAGTAGACACTGGATGTCATGCTTTGTTCTTGTGTTGTCTTGCTTACTTACTAAGATTCACAAAGCATTAGATTTACTTCGGAGGGATTAGGAACCAGGAGGCTTAATTTCAGTATCTGTGTTGCAGAAGTCCTGAAGAATCACCAATGATCCATTTACTCAGTTTGCACCTTTGTGAAGTGGCATTAATAAAGTGAGGAATCTGGTCTAGTGAGGAACCAATAACAAGCATTCTTGATTCAGTGCCACTGTATATGTATAATCTTTATTGTTCATAAACCAACAAAGAACTTGCTGAAAATAACTAAGCCACATTCTTTAGCATAAAATATACTTTGAGTAACTGCTATAAGTGTTCCTGGATCTGTGTTTAAGGGACAGTAATGTCAGATGAGGTTGTAGCCATTCTTGCAAACAACACTGGGTATACTGCAGTATGTAGAGCAGTGTACAAGAAGGTCTAACATTAATCTAATAGCTCATGTCTGATTTCAGTTTATCAGTCTAACAACTATTAGCCATTTATTCAAATAATCAACAAAAAAAAAAAGTCTTTCTGCCTTTGTCCTGCTCTACCTATAGGCTAAAGCTAATTAAGGCAACATGGCATGAAAACATCTCAGTGAATGGTGTTTCTCTGTACCAACTGCATTTTCTCAGCTCAGCCCAAGATTCAAAGGCTGTTCACAAATGTTCACATGCCAGACTGAGGTGGAGGAAAGGATGAAGCTGTCAGAGGGGCAAAAGAGGTCAGTTGTTCTTAGTGCAACAGAAGTCAAAATGAGAAGAACCAGGCAATATGCAGGTGATGGATGTCATCATGGAAATGGTGGCTGGCTGTTCCCAGTGGAAGCACATTAAAGAGGTAAGAAAACTACAAATAAACTAATTAGCTTTTTCCTGAATCGAGTCCCACCTTTTATCTAATGCTGTACTAGATCAGCCCAGACCCACAGCCCTCAGTACCATGCTCTGCAAGACACTGCCTGAAAGCTCTGTTGGTTTTGAGAGAGAAGGGTTGAGGTTTTCAGACAAATCCTCTGCATTGTTCCATTTTTTTAATTGAAAACATAAATACAAGTTTTACCCCTAAGCACAAAGTGACTTTCATTGCACCTAGACAACATCTACACAGGAACTAGGAAAGGAGATACAAAGCTTATTTTGGCAGCCAAGATGTCAAGGCCAGACTCTCCAGGCATACACATCTCAGAAGGAAACACACTTCGCAAAAGACATGATTCATGGTCTGTAAATGCATAGACTGTATCTTATCACATCAGCCAAGGCTGATTTCCTTCCTAGGAAATTACAGGTGATAGCAATAGTTAGTACCATAGGCAAGGGCAGAGCTGTGTTATACCCCCATCACTGCTGAAGAGTCACATTAAGGATCACAAAATGTGGTCCTGGGCATCACAGTTACATCACTGCATACAGCACAATCCACTCCTGCCTTTGATTGGAATGAGGTGGAAAACTGCAGATCTACTTAATTGTCTTTTGAGTTAAATTTTGCCTTGCATTCCTCTTCTCTTTTGCTGCTCATCTCAAATACATGTGGAAAGATGAATCTAGGGTATGCTTTATTGCCCTCAAAGACACTAGATTCAAATTCTGCTCTTATTTACATTGCATAAAATCCCACCAAACTCCATAAGAAGAAAGCTTCTTCTGTAGATTTTAAATTAAGAAATTAAGGAGGTTTATTCAGCTTTATGACATCCTGCAAAAATTCTAGTCTATCACTGAACCATAACTCTGCCACCACCACACTCCTAGTTGGCAGTTACTATGACTAGTTCTACTTCCACCAGATAAATAACAATGACTAATTCTGAATTCTTATGAGTTGCCTGCCTGTAACCCAGGGAGGAATATGGTGCACAGTTGTTTAAAAATGGATGTGGGAATGGTTTGATATGACTTGAGATCCAGCATGAGTCTCTCCTCAGATTAAGAATGAAGTTTAAATAACTTTCTATACAACAAGAAAGTTTGACCAATTTCTCTCCCAAGTGGGAAAGGTAGAACCGCACCTACAACAGTGACAGCAGAGAGATTAACCACTGCCTTTACTAATTAATCTCATAATTGAATTATACTGACTAAAAGAGGCTTGTTTAGTCAAAAATTTGAATTTCCTTGTGGATAACTAAAAAAAACCAAACAAATAAACAAAAAACAACCAGAAAGGAGGGAATAAAAAAAAGTCTTAAAAGGAAAAAGATGAGTCAACTGAAATGCTAGTACAGGCAACTGCTCTCCCAGCCAAATGGTCTTTCTCTATGCATTTCTGTGACTATTTCCTCAAATCAGAAGCTCTGGACCCTCAGAACAGAAACTCTACATCTATCTTCTCAAGGGTCTGTAACACTTTCAACAAGTAATTCACCATCAGAACACTGTTGTTCTCAGCACCGAATGCCTTAACAGAATCATAATGGTCAGAAAAGACCTTTAAGATTGTCAAGTCCAACCACTCACACTATCATGCCCATCACTAATAATAAACCATATCCCTCATCACTTCATCTACATGTCTTTTGAATATCTCCAGGCATGGTGACTCTGCCACCTCCCTGGGCAGCCCATTCCAATGCTTAACAACCCTCTCCGTAAAAAAGTTCTTCTTAATGTCCAATCTAAGCCTCCTCTGCTGCAACTTCAACCCATTTCCTCCTGTCCTATCATTCGTTACTGGAGAAAAGAGACCAACTCCCACCTCACTACTATTCCCCTTCAGATAAGTTGTAGAGAGTCATCATGCCTCCTCTCAGCCTCCTCTTCTCATTCTCTCTTCATTTTGTCTATTATTTTTTTTTAAACAAATCATGTAAGATTACCTGAAGATATACCATCTGGTAAAGCCCCAAAAAGTTCTACTTGCCTTCTGTCAATCACTTCCAAAGAAGCTTCTTCTGAATTCACTCCTTTTAACCTTCCAGTTGTTTTCTAGAAGTAACACACTTTCCCTGTGGCTAATATGCTGCAAATAACATAGAACAGCATCTACATTTTAATTTCTGTTCTAAATAAATAATTCTCAGCCAAATCAATGCAGATGTCTTAGATGAACAAAATATAACATTTCATCTTTCAAAATATAGCATATTATATAATTAATCTAATAATAATGAACTTTAATACTTACAGGGTTTTCTATTTGATAACTACATTAGGTTCACAGAACCTCCCTGAAAAATAAAACTTCTAAATTAAATGAAGCTTTAATAGAATTTACAACTGGAACCCAATTATGGCAAGCAGTCTAAGCTGATATTCTGATGTCATTGGTTTATAAAAATAAATCATAAACTCTACTGAAATCATTAAAATAGATGCAATTACAACCCTCAAGACAGCACTAAAGAAAAATAGAGCAGAAAACAGAATTGTAATTATGTTCTTCTCTTTTCTGTCGCTAAGTCCCAGATACTGCATTCCTTTCACTTTTATCTCCTGTTTAATAGGCGATAGTTGCTCACCACAGTGTAAACACATATTACCCCTCACAACATACAGAAGCCTAATCCAACAGATCTTTAAACAGTAAAACAATTTAACTATTAACACAATAAGTTCACCATCACTTAGAGCTCTTAAATTGCACTTAGACATCTTTGTCAATCCCTTTATCTTTCAAACCTGAGCATCACCAAGCTGGCTGGGGATGCCAACACCTTCTCCAACTACTGGTCTACCACTCTCGTTTGTAAAGCTCATGTATTTTAATGTTGGAGAAATGGTCTAGTTAGCCACATACTAGTGGAGGAAATGAAAAAAAATTTCACTGGAATTAACAACCAGCTTAAAGGATTTTAGATTTATCCATGACCAAATACCTTATAAGAAGGCTCCTTGTACAGTCAACTGTCCAAGCTCTATCTAAAGGGCTTAAGTGGAAAATCCAAAGATCTAAAAGGTTAATTCAACTCATGACAACAGCCTGTGAAATGAATTTTTCCAAGAAACTTGTGGAGACCAGCTCCATTCATCCACAGTCTTTCCCCAGTCGAGCTATTTATACCTTCTTTCAAATTAAGTTCTGAAATGTCCCCTAATAACTACAACATCGTACAGGGTTCCTAAAGGCAGCTTCACTTCCAGAAACATCCCATCGATCATGATAACTATTGATATTTTATTTTTTTCCCTGAAATTCTGAGGCTGTTCCTTATTTTCATAGAGCTTTCCAACTAATCACAATGACAGACAAATAATCATATACATACACACATAAGTTCCATAGACAAAGGAGGAAAATTATGTCTTATGCTGTCCTGCTCATCCCAGCATGATGTCCGGTGATGGATTTCTAACATGCTTGAGTCAATCTTACAGAACACAAAGCCCAAAAATAAATAATAAAAAAAATCAAGACATGCATTATTTGCAGTTAAATAATGGCAAGCCAAATACCCCATTGGTTGTGCAATGTATTTAAAAGCAGCCCTTGAATTCATGAAATCCTCAAACTCCCTGCTTAATTAGACAACTGACCTGATGAGATGACTATGCTGCCTGCATAACCACTGAGTTTTCAGGGAGTCTCTTTTCACTGCTGTTTTTAAACAATGCTCAGTCAGGCTCTCAATAACATAACTGCATAAATAATCAGCTTCATAATTAAAAAACCACCCAGGAAGACTGCAGCAAAGGCAGAATGAGTGCCTCTAGCACATGCTGTCAAAGGCCGTAGGACAGCAGGGGCTTCAGCAGGAGAGATGTGCTGGACCCCAGGACTGAAATACCCCAGTCACCAGAAGTGCCTTCTTGAGGCAGCATGGAAGATTAGGTGTTCCTCCCGATGTGAATGGAGGGCATCTGGGCTCAGATCTACAGTCCCTACAGTCTGCTTAGCTCCTGTCTCTAGATGATCTAGAAACTAGGTGAATCACCTCACTATTCAAAGCCTGTTGACACCTCCCACATCATGAAGGATCCACCCCCCACCAAATATGTCAATGGGTACACAACCAAGTCTTCCTCCTCAGGTAAAACTCTGAGGTGAGGTGTCGATGTCCATCCTCCCTGCCCCAGCTTGGCCACAAAAAAAAAAAAGATGGCTGTTGGGCACACTTAAGGGGCTGAGATAAGGGAAAACTCAGGTTTCTAATCCTCTTAAATGCTCTTTCATTAGCTCTGGCCACACATGGACATTATCTCTAGCTGGGAACAGCAGATGGGTATGTCACACCAAGCAACAACTCCTGCCAGCACTGCTGCATCTCACTCCTCTACAGAGGTACATTTTCCCAAAGCCGGACACCAGTTTTGTTTTCATGGTTAAGTCAGACTGTAAACCATCAAGTAATGTGGCAGCTGTTGTATGCAGCTGTGCTGCAGTCCTAGGAAAATTGGAGATGCAAACCAAGGCCAAGGCTACATCAAAAGAAGAAAAAAACATTTTCCCCTGGAGGTAATCTAAGCAGAAAACTCCCTGAGTATCTCTTTTGCATTCCTTATATCAGTGCTTCTACTTTCATGCACTGCTCATCACTACTTCAGTAAGGTGCTGCTGAGATAGCACCTTTCTTTCCCAGTCTTACTCCCCACAAAGAATTCGTACAGCCATTATGGGCCAGTTGTGCCAACAAATAAGCAGCACAGAGTGTCTGCAAGTCCAATAGCACTCTCAATGTTACTGCTCTTCTGTAAAGAATAAAAGCAAGTGTCCGAAAATTCAAGACTGAGAAATCCCTACAGATCATCACAAGCTTCTATATTATGTCAATACTGAAAAACCAAGCAGAAGAGTCAATAGATCCCTCAGATAGAGAAATATCTACCTCAGATTATGAATGCTCACAACAAGCTAGGAGGAGATGAGAAGATAAAGCAGATACAACTGTATTATAGCCTTTGATTTTTAGTAACAATGCATTTTACTGTAGGAAAGTTTTCAGCCATCTTACAGTGCAAGTTGAATGCCACACATACTCTGAGCCCTTTAGCATGGCAAAGTTTTTCTGCACGTCCCATAGAATCATAAAATTCAGGTCAGAGGTACAGGTCTCTAGTTCAGTCCTCACTCAAAGCAAGGTCAACTTTGAAGTTAGATCTAATGTGAAAATCAGGTCATATTGCTCAGACTCTTGTCCAGTTGAATTTTGATCTCTGAGGCTGGAGATCAAACATCCTCTGAGTCCCTGTTCAAGGCTGTCTACTGCCATGGTAGATTTTATTCTCCTAATATCTAATTAGCACTTCCCTTATTGAAACTTTTGTCTCCTCTTCATCTTATCTCATCATTATGCAGCTCTAGTAATTTGTCCAGTAGCACCCTCAGGTCCTTCCCTGCAGAGCTACGCTCCAGCTAACAATCCCCCAGCCTGTACTGGTGCACAGGGTTGTCCCTCACCAGCATCAGGACTCAGCATTTTCCATGGTTGAATCTCATGGTGTTCCTGGCATACTGTTCTCCAGCATGTCCTGGCTCTCTGACTGAGAGGCAGTCCTGACCTTCCAGTTAGGGAAATCTTGACTTGCAGTATCTCCTACAATCATACTTATATATGTGTATCCCTTTTTATCATTCGCATCTTCTCTTTTACAGTTCTTCCTCCATTTGACTGAATAGTTCACTGTTAAAACTGCAAAACCCCACTCAGCTGCCCTTGCACTGCAGAGACCATTCCCTGAGATCCCTCCCCATATTCCCTTGCAGCAGGACTAGTTAGTAGTTGTGCCTGTTGTCAGGAAAGTATTCACAACCAGTGGCTGTGAGGAAGCAGGTGGCTGCCATCATCCCCATCCTCTCCAAACCAGGCCACACCGTCACACTGGAGTGAGCCCCAGTGGCAGCATGGTTCACGCCTGGCACCAGACAGAGCATCACTAAGTGAGACACATCAGGAGCACTGCTGTGTCACACACAGCAGTAACTGTGGTCTAACAGCTACTGCTGATAATCACCAAACATGCTCTTAGGCAAAACATTTCTCCATGTCCCTGAAGAGTTCGAAATTATATGATTCCCTGAGGTGTGAAAAAGCTGTACTAATGGCTGTGTACATTAGCACACTTATATCAGTTTTTTAAATGTATTTTCTTTAGGGGAAAGTATAGTGAGCAGACAGTAAGGGTAAGCAGAGGGCAGAGTGGGAGGGAGGAAGCTGTGGAATAATTTATGTGGCAATGGTCAACTGTATGAAATTTGTATTCAGCTAAGCAATTACAGACAGATGATAATGCTACAGAGAGCACAGCCTAGAAAAGAGCTGCAAGCTGAATTTCATTTTCAGAAGCAGAGGTTGCAGACAGTGGCACAATTCCTTCTGCAGTCTGGCCTTTCTAGCAATAAACAGCTAAAGAGCATGGGATCTCTGTCTACCAAAACTGTGAGTGACATGGCAGATGTCTCCTCAGACTCTTAGTGAGAGAACTGAAATGACAAGAGGAACAGAGAAACATGCTGGAGAGTTTTCTTCCAGCCATTTTCTGCTTTCCTTCCTTTTCTACTGTGTCATAGGAAGGGCCCACAAATTGCAATCTGCTCCTGTCCACTTGCCATTCAGGTAGAAATCTCCTCATATATCAGTCTGCTAATAAAGAAAAGGCTACTTTAAACCTAGTTCACCATTCATCAAAAATGGAAAGCAATGTATGTTCCATGTGTTGCACATCTTACTATGTCATCTGAACACAGCTCCCATCTTACAGCTATATGCAGCATCCAATGGATGAGATGCATGCCAAGAAGCTAAAAGTAGGAGGTAAAATAAAAAAGTAAATTAATTCTTCCATTGAAAATGAGCACTGTACAAATCCTGTATTGCTCAAAAAGGCAATTTATGGATGTTCTCCACTGTGTCAGACTGAACAATTCAGACTGCCCATCAATCTGCAGGTCTGAAAAATATCCCTTATTCCTTATCAACTTCTTACCTTAAACAGAATACAAATTAAAATGGCTCCAGTTAAAAAGTTCTCTTTGCTGCTCAACTGCATGTACTTTTCCTAAAGGCACATTACTAGATATGACTACTACAGCCAGAGGCATTATATCCTTTGAACTACACTCTTCCCGGAACAAAATATTCATTAATTTTGCACAGTATCTATCCTCATCACATCCTAGGCTTACTTTGGAAACCTACACATCACAGTAAACAGAAAAAAAACAGAAAAATAGCAAGTAAGTTACAATAATGATCCTGCCTGCAGTAAACAGCTTCCCAGAATTACTCTTGGAGGCAAAATTCATTAAGCCTGAACACCCTCAGAACCATTTGTTCACATAAAGGTCTTTAGTGCTGTCTGATGCACGTTAGTCCATTGGAAATTATGGTGAGATATGGCCCAAAAACTACAGGAGACACTTAATTTCCTGACACCAACACTGAAGCCCAGGCAGGGTACAGCAGGGCAGCTGGAAAAGATGCTCATATTCGGACAGCCTTCTTCTCAAGCTCCCTCATTTCTCTTCAGTTCCTGGAATGTATTCTTTTCTCAACTTTTTCTTGTAGAGTGCTCTTATTTTTATGGTTGGACAAATGCTCAGCATGCACTTTGTTCTCATTTCATCCATATTTTTATAGTCTCCTTGTTAACTCTGTACTGGTTTTGATTTTCAAGGAGGAGAAACAGTCACCTTTCCTTCAGCTCCTGTCCTTGTCAGTTCACTGCAACACGGATAAGTCAACACAGTTCTTATACTCAACCCTATTCCCTTTCCTCAACACTATATTTCACTACTGCAACACTTTGCTTATACCAAACCTCAAAACAATTTTTAAAATGAAAACCAAATTATAATCCAGAACAAATTACTTCTAGGGAAAAAAAAAAAAAAAAGAATAAAAAAAAGACATCTACATAATCTGTAGAAGAAAACAGAACACATCACAAGCACCTCTGAAGACTAGAAATAAAATCTCAGTTGCATTGGCAGCTGAGAAGGAGCATCCAAAAAGTAAAAAGAGATGGGATGAAACTCAACAAGCACAGGTACAAAAGCTCTATACTTGAATGAGAATACCACATGCAGCAGAAAGAGAATTGAGAACCTTTAGCTAGTCACACTTTCAGAAATTTTAGGTAGAGGATTTAAACAGATCACAAAGGAGAGGGAAATATCATGTTGAGTGTTATTAATTGGACCACTAGATTGCAAACACTGGAGGCAATTACTTGGTTCTGTACAGCCCTGGTAAGGTCTGGAGCACACAGTCCAATCATTAGCATTGCTCTTACAAAAAAATCTAAACTAATTGGAAAGTGTCAAGTAGAGAAAAGGCATCAGATTTAAACAATGTGACATTTGAGGCAATACTGGAAAAGTAACATAGGAAAACACTGAAGAAAAATAGACTCCCAATATGTAAAACACTGTGGTTAAAAGAAGGGTCACCAGCTCTTCTCCATGCCCCCCTAGCTTGCAGATTAAATGTAATTGGAAAAAGATTAATACAAGATTTAGAGGCAATAAAGACAAGAAGTTTCTAAGTAAAAGGTAGTAAAACACTGGAACAGCCACCTTGGGACAATGTAATTCCCCTTCATTACAGGTTTTACTGCCCTTCTACCATTGCTCAGGAAGGTCTGAGTCACAGCAGCAGCTGCCTCGAAGGACAGCCGCTCCCTGTGCTTCCACCACCAGCACTGCTGCAAGTGGAGCTCAGCTGAAGGCATAGAGGCAGAAAAACTGGAAATTTGAAGCTCTTCTTTGTCCTTAACTGGCAACAAAGCTCTTTCAGCCTCATGGTTTGTTTGCTGCCCTACATCCAGAAACTCCATGTTAATCCTACTACAGACTTCTCAGTTGATAATGTTTTTCTCATCATATACGTGTCTTGAAGTTACTAACATCGTGAAGGATAGTAGGAATCAAACACTTGTAGATATGTTTGCATATACGTATAATTACGTATACAGGGATTACATGCTTTAAATGAAAAAAAAACGGTTAAGAGAAAAGCAGAAAAAGGCATTTCTTTTGCTTTAAAACTTAAAAACCTCAACATGCAATGTGTCAATATTTCTGAAAAAAAACTTCTGAAAAAACTTTTGGTGAATGAAGCTTTGAGCTAAAACCACAATAAGGGCATTGGGTTTGTTTGGTTTTACCTGTTCTAATTGTGTATAAGAAACATCTAAATACTAAATTCAGGTATATGGAAAACCAGTGTAGCCTTTCCAATGTGCATTCATTATTAAAAAAAAAAAACAGATATTAAATCTTTTTGAGGTTTAGTTTTCTTTGCTCTTCTGACAGTAACATATTAATATTTTACTGCATTTGTACTATTGATTTCACTTTTGCCTGTACAGTAGATATAAAATAAATTAGTTCCACAGTAACTCAGCACAGGTTGAAAAGCTAATTGTTTGTATGGTTCATGAAACAGAACCTGATTTTCTACAATACAGCTTAAAGAAAACAAACATGCAACACAAAAAGCAGCAAACTGTACGACTCCACTGATTTTGAAGCTTACATGCATTACTTAAAATATAATAGAAATAAAACAAGGCACAGTTGGTGTCCCTCTGTTATCAGCACTATTGGTTTATTACAGCAGGGACAGTGACGCTACTCCTACACTCGCAGTAATAGTGTAAACTTGTCCTTATCAGAAGGCTCAATTCAAAGGCGCTGGTGAGTGCTGCTAAGTGACAAGCTCCAAAGTTAATTTGGTCAGTTAATTTTACTGCTGAAATAACTTCCCTTTCCAGGCATTCAGCTCCTGTGCAAACCTTGCATAAGTAACAAGTCTTATAGGTTTAGGGAGATTATTTTTTAAATTGATTTTTTTCTTTTCAGACCATTCCAGCCTCTATCATGGTTAAATCTATCCACAACTGGGTGGCTTGTATTGATACAACAGGCAAATTAAGCAAATATCAACAAGCCAGCACTAAATCCCTTCAAGAATGACCATCTGAGTGTTGCAGCTGCTTAGTTATATCAGTTCAATATCTTTTAAAGCAGTGTAAATAATTTCAGATAGGGTAAGCAATGAGCCATGTTGTAAATCTTCCCTCCTCTTCCTCATTTAATCCACATTGCAGTCATTCACTTTTCACTGCTCCCCTTGAAAATACATAGATCAATCCAAACTGCAGTAGCTCTCCAGGAGGCAAAGGAACTAAGCTGACTTGGGACATCGGATCTTCTCCTGGCCCTCCATAGAAGCCCTTCACATTGATATTAGCGGAGCCCCAAGTTCCAGGACTAATAAACCACCTAAATCTAGGAAAATTGTCTCACATTTCTGGTCTAATTTTGATTTCTGGTCTAAAATTGATACATATTGTCATCTTTGGGAAAAGGTACACTGTGATCTTTGAAAAAAGTAGAAGGAAAAAAAAGTTCTAATCTAAATACGAAGAAAGGTTGTACCTACAAGTCTTTTAAGTGCATAAATTCAACTGACCAAGGAAAGGCAATTAGAGTGATGGATTACAGCCAATTCAATAGAGATGTGAAATATTGAGACAACTCTCAAATACAAATTATTGCAGAAAATTACCCTCAGCCCACTCAAACTTTTCAGAAAATTAGTCATTCACATCACTGGCATGTTTGGACCATTTGCCAGAATGTTTTTGTCCATACTAATGTTAGCTGAGCACTACAGCATCATCATGCAGTCAGCATGTCAAACAGAGGAGGAATGGGGGCCTCATCTTCCACAGCAGAAAACTTCTCCCAGTCTCCTGATAAAAATTCACCCATGTGAGTGAATGGGTATTAATTACATGGGATTATTTTTCAACCACTGACAACTCTGGAAGATGTCTTAGAAGAGGAGAGGGAAAGAACACTTGTTTGTATGAGATTTCTGGGACTTATGCAGCAGAATAAAAGCCAGAAAGTCTGGTTATATCTGGGAAATGTAATTTTACAATCCAACCTTGAGGAAGTCTTTTCTGTACATCCCTATTTCCCATGGAATTGGCATTGGGAATAGTCTTTGTGCTACAGCAGGGTTGCTACAGCAACTTATCTAAAGTTTTTCATCTCAATATCACAACAGTAAAAGAAATAATTGGTTTACTCCTGTAGAATATCCATGTTTTACTCTAGAGTATAAAAAAATACAGAAAGTGGCTCCTGCTTACACTTCCTGGTCAATGGGCCTTCTTTCTCCTAGTAAATTTCCCTGATCCTGTGCTACATAGCACATCTGATGCTGACAGAAAGCATCAGCTCTGCTGTTTGTGCACAACATGTGAGAGAACAGCTATTTAAAAACTAAAACAAAGCATCCACCCATCATGTCTGAAAATGGGGTAGTACTTGGGCTGTCTTGGGGTCATAAACCCTATTTACCAATTTTACCTTGCGTGAGAAAGAATATTTAGTAACTAAAGAAGGTGTTTATTTGACAACAGGAATGTGATGAAAGATTCTAAATGCCACTCTAATGCCTTCCAATTACTGACCTTCAGTGAAGGACAGGAAAGATTTTTTTTTTTTTTTTTTGAATAATGAAGGGATGGAAGTACCAAGGCAAGCAGCAGCCGTCACTGATGGATGAGGTTTTTCTGCCCTCTCTGCAGCACAGGCAGATGCTCTTCCTTCTTTGCAGATCCAATGCAAGCAACAAGAGGAACAAGAAGTTTTGACAGATGATCTACCATAAGAGCAACATCCAAACAAATAAACGTGTGTGCATTCAACAGCACAGAGACTGTGCTCCTCCAGCAACCTCATCAACCTCTTCTTGTAAGGGGCAACTCTGTTGCCAAAGATGGATCACAGAATGACATATAATCCCAGAATGGGATTGGGAAGGGCCCTGCAGAACTCCCTCAGTCCAACCTCGTGCTAAAGCAGCTTCTCATCAATCACAGGGGCACAGGAACATGTCCAGGTGGGGTTTGGAAACATCCCATGGAGATTCCACACCCTTCCTGAGCAGCCTGCACCACGGTTCCCTCACCTCAACAAGAAATGATTTTCTCCTCCTGTTTCAGTGGAATTTCCCATCTTCCAGCCTGTGCCTCTTATCAAGTTACAGGAAAAAGACTTGACACAAGCTCTTAACACCCACCCTTTAGGTATTTATCAGCCTTGTAATGTCCTCTCTCAGCTCTCTCCAGGCTAAACAGCCCTAGGTTCCACAGCCTTTCCTCCTAGGAGAGATGTTTCAGTCCCCTCATCATCCAGGTCCCTCTCTGCAGAGCTGCTCTCCAGCAGGTCAAACCCCAGCCTGTGCTGGTGCATGGAGTTGTTTCTCCCCAGGTGCAGGACTTTGCACTTGCCCTTATTGAACCTTATGAGGTTCCTCTCTGCATCTGAGCAGAGGATCCAGAGGAGCAGAGTGCAGCAGTTAGGAATAAGCCACAAGCCCTAGGAAGAGAAGACAAACTGTGTCCAAGGTGCCTCGATCTCCTCCTTCCTCTTAACATCAGAATCATGAAACACAGAGCTGACATCCCATGTAGGATTCTAAGACAACATTCTTCTTCGGAAGGGTGCTGGCAATCACAGCAGCAGACCTGTTTCAACACCCCTGCTCATAGCGGCATCCTCCCCACCCTTCTCACTTTCTTTCCCAAGCTGCAGATGCAGAGCTGCAGCTCTGTTGGTTTAATTTCAGTAGAGCAGGACATTTTGCTAACACCATAACGAAAGGGATTTGAAAATAGATCCTAGTAATAACTGTACATCAATTTTCTGACATAGATCAAAAAGCCTTCAATTTAAAGAGTTCCTAGATATTTGTCAAGGAACAGATAGTACTATTTTCTCAACAGCAATAGATAGCAAGTTTTTCCCTTTTAATAATGTTCCACTTGCATTTTCTCCACCAGGATGATACACTGCAGACATACAGCCATTATTAACCTGATCCAATGTGAAACAAGGGAAACAGAAACCTTCAGAAACTTCAACTGACTGCAAGTGAAGCGTTACATCTCAATCAACTTCAAAGATTTGCTCAGCTCACTTTTTCTCCCTAACCTGCTGCAGTCTCAGATACAGCTCTTGGTCCTCTACAATTCTATAAAGCATCATCTCTCTTTAAGATGCTCTCAGCTGATTTACTTCATTTCAGCCCCCTCAACTTGCAATGTTTTCAGCAGCAAATTTACAAGTTTACTTTATACACTGCACAGCATATAAGGAAATAAAACTACCAACTTTCTCATTTTTCTCATACTGAAATGTAAATAACTGTAAGTAATTTAAATTGTTCAACTAACCCCAAATTGTATGATCCAGCAACTGTATGACAGCAATTGTATGACTCAGCATGGTGAATGCATGTTGAAGCATTTTAGTAATTTTTAAATTCTTGCTAATTTCATTATTTTATTAAAAAAAAAAAATAGTCGTGTGGAAGAGTTTTAGATCAACTTTGATAACTCCAGGAGTCAAATTTCTAATCTGAATGCTGACATCTGAAGACCCAATTTCCTAGGAGCTACTGGACAAGCTTCTTTCCAACTCACCCTTGAAAGTCAAACATTTTTTAGACCAGAGTGCCACTGAGCACACACAGACACCAGTGCAGAAAGCGAGTCCTTGAAAAGCTTTGAGGGGAAGAGTCCTCCGGAGGTCTCCAGGACATTTCTGTTCAAAGCTGGACCAGGCTGCTCAGGGTCTCACCCTATCATTTTTGAAGTCTTCAGAGATTGGTATTGCACAGCCTCTCTTAGCAACTAAGTGGAAGGAAATTTTGCCTTCCATACAACTGGTATTTCTTTTGCTGATAATTGCCTTTTACTGTTCACCTTTGAGAAGAGTCTTGCTCCATCTTCTCTATTGCATAACTTTAAGCAAGTTGATCATATCTCTCTTCAGTTTTCTTTCCTTCTGGGTGAAAAATTTTATGTCATTCCCCAAACTTGATGAGGGTGCTCAAGTTATCGATGGCACATTGACATACCAATAGGCTCATATCAATATTTCACCTTTGACTAATGTTACTCATAATTGATTTCTGCTTGCACTTTAAATCACTCATCATTAGCCTTTGAGTCCAGCAACACCTGGAAAACCTAAATCAACAGGGAGATGCTCAGAAATTCCTAACCATCCTTAAGCAGCTTTTGCAATAGACTTCTGGATTGCTTTCTTGGTCTTCAATTCATAATTTCTAACAAAACATTTCAGGAAGTTAAATAAGTTTTCTCATCCTCACAATCAGGCCTTAATCATGCTGATATTTGACTACATTTACCTCCACATAAATAATTTCAATAAAGCAATGGGACTTTTGCACCAATGAGCTCATAAGTCGACATAAGCCAACGCACTTCTCAAACACATTCCTCCTGCAACGACAATAGTCATATAAAGCAAATTCGGCAAGAACAAAGAGGTCTTAGAGGAACACTTCAAATTATTTCTGTAACTTCTATAAACAGTCTATACAATATCATAATAGAGATAATTTTCTTTTCAGATCTAGGGTAATTTTTATTTGTTGATACCTTTTGTATGGGATAATAAAACTTCCAATATGATCCTCTTATTGTCAACTACAGAGAATAAATTAGATGTTTATTCAAGCTAGTATCTCTGCAATGCTTTGTGTGTTATTAAACAAGGGATTTAGAGAGTGCTGTTGAAAAAAAGAGAATGAACACATTTGATTAAGTGAGTAAATACCTTCAAAGACATTAAGAATACTGAGCTTCACAGGGTTCTACAATCCAGGAGAGAAATATGAACAGAAGGGAGATTTTTAGGAGCACAAGGTCAGAGAGATTCATACCATGCAAAACATGTGTTACTTCTAACAGCGCAACTACAAGCAGCCCAGCCTTTGAATAAAAATAAAATAATGCACTTAAACTGTTGGAACAAGCAGCCAAGCAGCAGCTTCTTTGGAAACAGTGTTTTTCTCTATGCACCCTGCCTTAGAGAAGAACATGTTACTGGTTGTGTTCTACGGCTTAATACATAAAATGCACAATATGACTACTTCAAGTATCATATTAGGGAATCTAATTCTCCCTTTCGATTTCACACCTCATTTGTTTCATGTTCTGTCATATCTGTAAGAGTAGTTTAACAAAAAAACCAACCAAACAAAAAAACACCAGACTAAAACAATATGCTTAAGAAAACAGAGATATCAAGAAAAACAATATCCAAGAAAAACTTATGGAAAAAAAAATTAAGTATCCAACTCAAACCCAGAACCTGTCTGGAGATAAGGCTGGAATGTTCAAATTTCCATATGAAAGGTTTCATAGGGAGTAGAAATATTCACTAGTTTTAACCAGGTGTCCAGCGTAGAGATAAAACACTTCAGATAAAAAAACCTCACAATATTGAAAGCAGATAGGTTTTTATTACTAATAGTTTTAGGCAAAGCTAAATGATTTATTTGAACCTAGAATATCTTCAAATTTTAAATGAAAATTTTAGTGATATATTGCACACAACTCCAACAAAATGGGTTTGTTTTGAAAAACCTGAAATAGAAAACTTAACACCTTTTGAAGAAAAGCATTTCCTTTTATTCAGATCACAGCAATTTTATTAAAGCTATCTGAAGACTAGACAGAAAAAAAAACAAAAACAATTTCAACGTGAAACCTCTATCTCCAAATGTTAGAGATCATAAATGGTCATGATTCATTCAAGAGGTCATAACATGTGAGTAGTTATCAAGTAGGATTACCTGAGTGCAAATGAGCACAGTGAAAGCCATTTGCAGACCAGTTAATTACAGGGAAAATATTTCACAATGCACTTCCAGAATTTCCTCCTCTCTAAGGGGGAACAATTTTCCTGAAATATTCGCAGACACTGAGCTATAAGTGGCCCAGGAAAAACATCTGCCATTTTAATCCTAGATTTTGCTTCAAATGACATAATAACCTAAATAAAAACTTCATCCACAAGGACCAGTTTTGAAGATCGCTATGACAGTACTAATATCAAGGAAAGACTGTCTGCCAAGGGGAGCAATCTAAATGTTCTCATAAAAGCCCACAGTAGACTAGGATGGAGCAGCAATAAAGCAGTGTACTGTCTTGTACTTCCAGATTAAAGAGTCACTGCAACACAAAACATGCCCTTGGTATTCTCCTATTGCCTTCCATGTCCTACTTAAGCATCTGCTTTTAGTCCAGCAAAATAAAAGCATAAATAAACTTTAAATAAATATAAAACAAACTTCAATTGTTTTATCTTTGTGCTTCTAGAAAGAGCAACAGATTCAGTTGTGTAAGACAACTTCTCCACCCCAAACAGACCCCATGACAAGAAATATGTAATTCATATCATTGGTCTGCAAAAGCTTTTTTCTCTCATGGCTACATTTCATTTGCTTTCATCACTAATTTTAACAACAAGGAAACTTATTTCTGAGCAAATAATTCCCTATCCTTCCTATTTATCTCCTTCCTCCCACACATAGTCTTGGGTGGTGGCTTTCATGTAAGTGGGAACGGTCCAATTCAGATAGGATTTTCAGCAAATGGCAACATGCTGTAGGAGATATCGGCGTTCATCTTCAATGCTGTCTTTCCCACAAGACAGACATGCTACTAAGCCTGCTATAAACCAACAAAACTATTCCTGAACACCAGAAGCCTTACTCAAGGATTAAATATTTCCTCAGCTGTCTTCACAATGCCATGGCACTTGAAATGGCTTGTTAGAGCAAAGGCCAAATTTGCTGTTAAACCACTGAAAAGGGTCTGGGCATGCAAGTTAATTTTGAAGCAATGTGTAATTACCTACAGCACTGCCTTGGAATCATTTAAA
>WBNH01011132.1:105100-137756 GCA_013401255.1 Urocolius indicus | reverse complement strand
GCCTTCCCTGTGCCCCAGGGGCTTCCCCAGTGCCCCGGAGCCTTCCCTCTGACCCGGAGCCTTCCCTCTGACCCGGAGCCTTCCCTCTGACCCGGAACTTTCCCTCTGACCCGGAGCTTTCCTTCCCTGTGCCCCAGAGCTTTCTCTCTGCAAGGGTCAGGTTCGCCAGGTGAAGAGCCGAGCTAGCGCTGTGCTGTGTCGATGGTAACACTCGGGTGCGGATTTCGCTTCTGGTTTCTTGTTAGCAAGAGCTGGAGGTGCAGCCAGAGAGCTCAGCTTCAGAGGGAAAGGAAGTGGTTAAGTGATCCGGTCCTGCAGCAGGGAATGCAAAGTTGTCGGTCAGGGTGCTGTGTTATCTTTCGTTTGCAAAGATAGAGGGGTTGAGGAGTGAATGGAGATGGAGCTTGTAACCCATACTGGACCAAGATCGTCCCTTCAGGTCACTTGGGGTTTACACAGTCCCTTTTCCCCTTTCTGTCTCCCAGGAGCAGCAGCCGAGTTGGACAGATGACTTGCCATCCTGCCATCTCTCCGGGGTGGGCTCGGCTCCAAACCGTTCCTACAGTGCAGATGGCAAAGGGACAGAGGGTCACCCCTTGGAAGATAACTGGTTAAAGTTCAGGTAAGTGGGCCACACCAGGGACATAGACTCCTGCAGACACAAGGACAGGTAAGAGTGGTGTTTAGTTTGTCATGTGGGGCTTGGAGGAGGCAAGTGGGGCTGAGCATGCAGGAGGTGTCTGGAAGGAACTTGTTATGTTTGTCTGTGTCTCACAGACATCTGTGAACCTCTTTGCCTCTGCCCTCTTTGATAGGAGCGAGAACAACTGCTACCTCTATGGTGTCTTCAATGGCTACGATGGCAACCGAGTCACCAACTTTGTGGGTCAGAGGCTCTCTGCGGAACTGCTGCTGGGCCAGCTGCACGCAGATCACAGCGATGCTGACGTGCGCCGAGTTCTGCTGCAGGTAAAGAGGCTTTGGCTGGGAATGGCTCCTGTTTGTCACACTACCCACCCCCTCTTTTTGGCACCAGGGGAGCAGCATCTGGTTTCTGTGGGAGCTGGAAACATCTGCCAATGGGTTGTGATCGCACACGTCCTGAGCAGCTTTGTTTCACTCGCGCCTCATACCCATCTGTCCCCCTGGCTCTGTCAGCATGGTGCTGAGAGCTACTCAGGCTGTAGCTTGTAGGAACAAGTCAGCCTGCAAAGGAGATGTCAGTGAGTGAAAGGGGCGAGTTGACGTGTGGGGAGATGGATTTGTGAGTGTGCTCTCTTGAGTGACAGGCAGCTTCTTACTTTCGGCACGCAAAATCAGATAAGGCTCTGACATTGCCGTGAACTTAATTTTTGTGGCTTCTTTTGTTTCCTGTTTCAGAGCTGTTGCAGGTTGTTTTTACAAGCTGTTGACTAGTTGTGCTGAAATAATTATATATCAGTATGATGTAGTGATCCCTGACTGTATGTACAGCGATCATCCGCTCTTATAAACCAGTCTCGGGGAGGTGGGGATAGGTAGCCTGAAAGGTTTGTAGGCATTGCATAAGAGCTTACTTTTCCTGTATGACCCTTTTTAGGCTTTTGATGTGGTGGAAAGAAGTTTCCTAGAGTCCATTGATGATGCTTTGGCAGAGAAGGCCAGCCTGCAGTCTCAGCTACCAGAGGTAATGTAACCTTGAGAGCAGAGGTTGCTGGAGGTCCTGCCTTCCAGGTTGCTGGGTGAGGTGTAAGCGTATTAGTCAGCCTGCTTCAAGAGAGGCTGTGATTGGGAACTGTTTCTCTGTGGCTGTCTTCTGGGAGCTTGTATGAAGTGAAGCAAGTGTCTTGATCCGTTTCTCAGAGTTCCCACTGTTCATCGTGACACTGCTTAGACCATCACCCATTACCTTAGTAAGGAACGTGTCCTGGAGAGGAGATGAAGCTGCATGAGTGGCTCTTTCAGGTCAAAGCTGTATGAAGCAGATGAGAGGCAAGGCCTCAGATTTGCATGGTATCTCCGCAGCTGTGGATTCTGTTCTTTGGGTGAACTGGTTTGTGGTCTCCAGAACCCGATCAGAGCCGTGTCATTTGTTGGGATTGAACAAATCGCTGGATATCTGGCCCAGTCTTGGCATGAGGCTGAGACAAGCCAGGACGAATCTTCTCCCTGCAAAACTTTGGTTCCAGCTGTGGTTTGTGTGTGTGTAAATTTTCCCCTTTGTTTTGGGTTCCAGGGCGTCCCTCACCACCAACTGCCTCCTCAGTACCAGAAGATTGTGGAAAGACTGAAGGTTGTAGAGCAGGAGATCTCTGGTGGAGCCATGGCTATTGTGGCTGTTGTTCTCAACAACAAGCTCTACATTGCCAACGTGGGTGAGTTGCTTTGTGTCAGCAGCTCGGTCTCGATATTTCCGAGGATGGCCACGTTCTAGGAAGTGGAAGACGTTGGGGTGAGGGAGAAAAGGTTTCATTGGTTTGTGGCTAAAGAGCAGCAAACCTGTTACTTAAAAAAGGGGCACTCAAAATCAGCCTGGCTCTTTATCTCTGCAGACGTTGGCTGGTGCAATGTGTGTGACCAAAGAACAGAGGGGAAAACCGGTTGAGAGGCAGTGGTACAGATTCACAGAGAAATGGAAAGCTTTCTCCTGAGGCACTGGCTCTGGGCTGGGCAAAGAGCTGCCTGGCAGGCCTACAGTCCTGCCAGCAAGGCTACTTTTTGGAGGTCATGATGAGCCAGTACACAAGCCTTTTTCTTCTTTTCTGTCTTTATTTCCCTCTCTTACTCCTTTTTCCATTTGGCCGTGTTCTCCCCTCTTAATCTGGTGCCTCGCCTGGCTGCTCCCACTGCAGGTACCAACCGGGCTCTGCTGTGCAAGTCCACGGTGGACGGGCTGCAGGTGACTCAGCTCAACGTGGACCACACGACAGAGAATGAGGATGAGCTCTTTCGCTTCTCCCAGCTGGGTGAGTGTAGGGTTTCACGTTCTCGGGTGAGAACATCATGTGCTTCCAGTTATCGGGGGGCACCAGGAATGACTCAAGCCGCTGGAAACAATAAATGACCGCAAGAAGCAGCTTACTCTGGTTTCAAATGACAAGCTCAGTGCCTCTTTTTTTGCTACATATCCATTGTGAGGTTACAGAGTGAGTCCATCTCACTGAACCAGCAGAAAACTGCTCTTTTGTGTGTGTTTTCCAACTTTTGAGCGAGTTTCGTGTCCAAGTGCCAAACTGACATGGATTTGCCCTCCAGCTGTGCGCTCGCTGGAGTTGATAGGAAGGCGGGAGTAGAAGCACACAGCCAGAGGGTAGAAGCGGGGTGGATGCTGTATGAGTGTTCCTTTGAAGGCAAACCACAGTTGTGTTGGGTTGAAGTTCCGTGTGATGCCTCACCCTTGGGACGGTGTGTTTCAATGTGCCTTTGTAGGAGCTGCTGCAGAAACAGCAGCTACGCTTCGGGCTGAGCCGCGCCGAACGCTGGCATTTAACTGCTCTCACATCAGGAACTGTTGAACTCTTAATGCTGACATTTTGCTTTAGGCAATTTCCTTGTTCCTTTGCAGTGTTGGACGTGTTTTCTTTGTTGGTCTGGAACTAGCCCAGACCACTTGTGTGATTCCTAGTGCTGGATTCTTCTCGTTGAGATGCTTTATGTTCTGTTATGTCTTTGTTTAGGTAAATCTAACTTGACATTCTTCGCTAGGTTCACCTGGTAGATGTAGTCTTTTTTTCTGGTGAGGCTGGTGATGTGGTAATTTTCTTCTGCCGGGTCTTGTTTGATTCCATTTCTCTTCCATTTCCTCTTTTACTCATACCGCTGCGGTAAGTATGTGCTACAAAGCACAAGGACTGACTAAGAGAATCCAGGGAAAGAGACACTTTGACTTCCTTTCTACTGCCAAAAATGCAGAATTTAGCTGCGGTCCATAGCAGAAGGGAGATCTGCTAGAAATACCCACCTTGACGTGGCACAGCAGGTCTCCTGCTGGCAGTGCCAGCACCAGAGACAGCCTGCGGAAGAAGCCAGCGTGCACAGGCCATCTTGGGGAGGCCCAGAGGAGGTGATTAAGGGGTAGGCTGTAGTGCTGTGATAAGAGGCAGTGGGCACAGCATTGTCGTGGTGGTGCCTGTGTTGCACCCCTCCTGGGGGGAAGGGAGGGAGAGAGGTCTTTATGTCTCTTCACCCAGCACGTTGCAGCTTGCTCAGTGCTCCGAGGAGAGTTGCTGTGATTTAGACACAGCCACCGCGAGCCTCCCTGCATGCCCGTGTGTGTGTGGATAGTGTGTATCCCCCTGCCAGGATCTGGCAGGTGAGCCCGGCCCCGCTGATGAGTCAGCGTTGGTCTGCGGCAGATGGCTGAGCTGTGTCTTACTGCTGGGGTAGGTGTGCAGCCATCTGTGTGGGGAGGCTCGGCTTGCCTCGGAGGGAGGGAGAGTTGCAGTCGGGCCCCTGCCTTCACCTTGCAGCGAGGAGAGTCATCCCTAGATAAAAACCTCACAGTAATGTTTTCTGCCTGGTTAGCTCTGGGTATAACCATGAAAGGGGGATTGCCAGAACAAACCAGGTGAGCAGCTCATCTGATGCAAGTCAAATAGTAGCCTCACCCTGTTAGGACCTTCTTCCAGGTGGGATTCCTTCCTAGCCCCTGACAGAGGTCTGTCCCCTTAAATTTGTTTATATGAATACTTGTTTGGTCATTGTCCTTACTTTGGGAGCAGCCCACAGCAGTTTGAGCGTGTGGGTAAATGCAGTGCCTCTCATAAACATGAGCCAGCAATGTGCCCTTGTGGCCAGGAAGGCCACTGACATCCTGGGGTGCAGCAAGAAAAGTGCGGCCAGCAGGTCAAGGGAGGTTCTGCGCCTCCTCTGCACTGGTGAGGCCTTATCTGGAGTCCTGTGTCCAGTTCTGGGCTCTTGAGCTTGAGGAGGGACTCAAGCTCAAGAGAGACAGGGACCTGCTGGAGAGAGCCCGGCACAGGGCCACCAAGATGATCAGGGGACTGGAGCATCTTTCATACGAGGAAAAGCTGCGGGACCTGGGGCTGTTTAGCCTGGAGAAGACTGAGGAGAGATCTCATTAACATTTACAAATATCTAAAGGGTGGGTGTCAGGAGGTTGGGGCATCCCTTTTTTCTATGGTATCTGGCAACAGGACAAGGGGTAATGGGATGAAGCTACAACACAAAAAGTTCCATTTAAACATAAGGAAAAACTATGTCACTGTTCAGGTGAGGGAGCCCTGGCACAGGCTGCCCAGGGAGGGTGTGGAGTCTCCTTCCTCAGAGGTTTTCAAGACCCGCCTGGACATGTTTGTATGCGACCTGATCTAGGTGAACCTGCTTCTGCAGGGGGCTTGGACTGGATAATCCCTAAAGGTCCCTTCCAGCCCTACCATTCTGTGATTCATAGGTGTACCTCCTCTTCTCTCTCAGTGAAACTGTCACGTGGAGTTTAGGAGCAGGGATCAGTAGTGGGCAGAAGAAAAGCAGAATCCTTTACATATGTGTTCCTCCTCCCTGCCTTCTGCTCCCATTGCCATCCAGAGCTGACGGGCACAGCTGTTCCCCTGCCTCTTCAGACATTGTCCATGTGCCAGGGGCTGTGGACCAGGGTGGGCGCTTTGTCTCCAGGCCAACCCTCCTGTGTGTTAGGCTGCGTGCATCTCCTTCTCTCTCCTTCCCAAACTACAACAAAAAGGTGCAACACAGCAAACTGTTCCTCCTTTTCTCCTTGTTGGGCTCCTAATGATTCTTAAGGTATCTCATCTTGTTCTTACAATCCTCTTTCACTGTGGATATTTTCTTTCCTCGTTCCTGACAGCGTAGCCAGCGGACGTCCTGCAAGCTTCCCCAAAGCCATCTAAACTTGTTTTGTTTCCCAACTGGCAGGCTTGGATGCAGGGAAGATAAAACAAGTGGGAACCATTCGTGGGCAGGAGAGCACTCGGCGCATTGGAGATTACAAAGTCAAATACGGCTACACCGATATCGAACTGCTCAGGTCAGAAAAGCTTGATGGTTTCCAGCCCTCCTTTTCTTGACAACCTCTTCTCTGTTCTCACCCGCTACACCACCGCTTCATACTAAATAACACCATCTCTTTCCAGCGCTGCTAAATCTAAGCCCATCATAGCGGAGCCTGAAATCCACGGAGGGCACTCGCTGGATGGAGTGACTGGCTTCTTGGTGCTGATGTCTGAAGGGCTCTACAAGGCGCTGGAGGCTGCTCACGGGCCTGGGCAGGCCAACCAGGTGAGCCTGCTCACGTGGGAAGTGTTCCCTTGGCTGTTGACTCACTCCAGCGGTGTCAGCTGCTCTCAGACAGACCTTACTCCTCATCTGCCCTATGAGTGCAGGCTCAGTTGAATGTCTGTGCCACCCCATTCCACTCTGTAATAATATGGGAGCTGCTTTGCTGAGCCAGTTCTTCTGGGCAGCCACCTGTCCCTTAGGAGTAGCCTGTTAAAGGGAAGGGGATGATTCAAAGCAGCAGGTGAGACCAGCAAGCATCGCGGGGTCAGATGAGTTGCCGTAAAAACTCTCCGATCAGATGGAAGGAAAAGGCTTTCCCCAAAATCTCCTTCCTCTCCCTATTTCCTTTTTCATTTCCCTTCTGTGCTCAGGAGATTGCAGCCATGATAGCCACAGAGTTTGCCAAGCAGGCGTCGCTGGATGCTGTGGCACAAGCGGTTGTGGACCGGGTGAAGCGGATCCACTGCGACACCTTTGCCAGCGGTGGGGAACGGTCCAAGTTCTGCCCCCGGCATGAAGACATGACGCTGCTTGTGAGGAATTTTGGGTACCCCCTGGGGGAGATGAGCCAGCCCACGCTGACACCAACACAAGGTACTATGGGGAGGGAATGGGGGGAGGGGGGGAAAATAGGGGGTGGAAGGTCACAGGTCTCTTGATTGATCCAGCACTGAGCTGACGTGGGGAGAGGAGATACTTGGTGTAGAAGCAGTTTTCTTATTCAAGGGATTATCGGCTTTTGTGACTGTTTGACAGTACAGCATCTAAGACAGGCAGTTTAATGTGAATTCTTGTGTTCTTTGGCCTGCCTTTGCTGCTGCTGTGCACCCCCAATCCCTTGTGCCTCAACTGCATCTGGGAACTCCTGTTCTCTCCCTTCCCAGGTGGTCGCGTCTACCCAGTCTCCGTGCCGTACTCCAGCTCCCAAAGCACGAGCAAGACGAGTGTCACGCTGTCCCTTGTCATGCCCTCCCAAGGACAGATGGTCAATGGTGCCCACAGCAGCTCAACTCTGGATGAAGCCACCCCCACCCTCACTAAGTAAAAGTCCTGCTCTCTTCCTACCCGCGTTTTTTTCCCCCCTGCCTCATGTGAAAAGCAGAGAGATACCTGTCAGTTACATGCTGATCATTCCCTTATCTGGAGCGTGGCCCCCCTGAATGCAGTGCTGACAGCCAGCAGAAGGTGTTAGCTGGGAAGAGATTGTGTGGGGGGTGGGAATGAGTGAAGGCAGAGCTGGGAATGTGCCTTGGGAGCAGCATCTGCCAGTGTTTGTGGAGGGCACTCTGGCAGCGAGCAGCCCTTCTCTCCAGAGCTGCTGTGCCACATGTGCTGGGGGCTGTGCCTGCTGGGAGGATTGCTGCCCTGCCTTTTAGTAAGGAAGAAAGGCTGTGCAGGTCACCTGGAAGGCCGCTGGAGAGGCTGCACTGCACAAGTTGGCTCGCTGACTGGCACAGGCCAGGGTAGAACAAAAGGATAAATCAAAATCCTGTCTGAACCCACTTTGCGGCATCACATTAACTCTGGTTTAGATTCAGCCTTTGGCACAGGGTTGTGTATGTGTGTGTGTGTTCAGACACTGCAAAGTGAAGGATCTGTCTGCTTGTTGTCTTCTGATAGCTCCAGAAGCAATGAGGCTGACGCACTGGATTTGCTTGGGCTGCAACGCAGGTCATACAAAAATAGCTTTGCTTGCTGCCAGGCTCTTCTCATCAAGCCCATGCCCTGGGTATGGGGGGGGGCCAGCAGTGTACCTTCCCCCCCCCCTTTATTTTGCCCTGCTTCCTCTCTGTTCCTCAGATGCTTCAGGCTTTCTCCAGTTAAATGTGAGTCGGATATCTTCTGGTGTTCATCAGTTGCAAGCAGTTCTCAACGCAGCTAGTGCTCTGCTAGAGCAAGAGCCTTGCAGCTTTTTACCTGTTTGCTAAGGATAGCTTGGGCTGTGAAGAAGCTGCGGCGCTTCTGGTGCTTTTCTTGTCAGATGTGAGAGGGGGAAAAAAAAGATCCTTGTCTTCTCTCTCCTTCTCTTCACAGCCAAAGCCCAACTGTGACGCTGCAGTCGACAAATACCCACACGCAGAGCAGCAGCTCGAGTTCTGACGGGGGCCTCTTCCGCTCCCGCCCCAGCCACTCTCTGCAGCCAGACGAGGACGGGCGCGTGGAGCCCTACGTGGATTTTGCGGAGTTCTACCGCCTCTGGAACATGGACCATGGCGAGCAGGGAACACTGACTGTGTCTTAACGTGGGGGAAACCGCCTCTTCCAGACATGCTGCGTGAGCAAAGACTTGAGGCAAGAGCCTTCCAGCGAGGGCCGTGCTCCTGTCCAGGACGTGCCCAGCGCTGGGCCAGGGAGCACGTGCAGCTCGGGCTGTGTGTCAGGCACCCGCTCCCGACCGATCCCCTGCCCTGGATGGGAAGCCCTGTGAATAGGGAAGGGAGAAAGGGGTCTGGAATGCAGCCCTCGCTGCAGGTTTTTTTTTTTTTCTGCAAGTAAAGATGCAGAGAGGGCTCCCTCTGGGCAATGCAAGAGTTAGGGGCCTGTACCACGGCTGTGTGTGTGTGTATGTGTGTGTGTGTGTGTATAGGTGTCTGCCTGCCTGAGTGTGTGTGCGTGTGTGTGCTGTCAGCGTTTCCACAACTCCATAATGCTGTGATTCCAGTGTTCAACTCCATAGAAGATACCTCTATTTTGCAGAATAAATAACTTATAGCTACACTCACTGGCACCTACGTGGCTTGCTCGCTTCATTATGGTGTCAAGTGTGGGTGAGACGTGGGTTTCCTCCTCGTGAAACCCTCTGTTCCTCCTGCACAGAGGCTTACACCCTGCAGCAGATGAGTTTCTGTTGTAAAAGTGGCCTGAACCCTTACAGGCAACTTAAGTGAATGTGGGACAAAGACCCTATGCTTAGTTGCTGATTTTTGGCACTGAGGTATGGCTTGGAGTTAAGCTATAGCTTGGGTGTGTTGTTTTTTTGGGAGAGGGGAGGGAAATGCACATTGTGTCCCTTAATGCAGGTCACCTGGGAAGTTGTAGAGGGCAGCTGGGGTTTGTAACGTGGCTTTTCCTGAACAGGTTCTTGGTAGCACAGAGCAGGATCCGTGCACAGGGATGCAACCCGGCCTCTGGCGTGCTGTGTCCTCTCGGCAGAGCGCTGGGCAGCGAGGAGAGGGCTCGGTCTGCTGGCTGCTTCTCAAGACGCTACCCCCGAGCGTCGGGATGGCTGCGATCTTCCTTTCCCTTCAATTCAGGCTTCTGACGGCAGGCGGCAAGCGAGCCCCTTCCCTCCCTGCTCCAGCTTGCCCCAGGGCGAGGAGCCTTTCCCCAGCAAGCACGGGGAGCGCCTGAGGGGTGGCCGCGGTGCCTGGAGCCTCCCTGGGGGATTGTGATAAGGCCATCAGGCGAAGCCAAGAGAGGCCAGGAGCAGACGACAGGAGACAGGGCAAGTGAGGGAAGTGGTCTGTGTTCCTTCGTGGATGTGTTTTGTCCTTCCAGACTGGTCAGAAGGGGAAGGGATCAGGATGAAGGAGCGGGGGATGCAGCAGGGCTTGGCTACACGCTGGCGCAGCCCCGTAGTGTGCAGGTTCAAGCCACAGCTGAGAAAGGAGCAGAGGGGGATTTATCCCTTTGGATGAATCAAACGGCACTGAGTGCCCTGAAGCAAGATCTGAGTTCACTGAGAAATACGTGGGCAGGATCAGAGCGGCGAGTAACGCCCCATTCCTGCAAAAGTGCAGCAGGGATGCCTGGCACCTCTCAGCCACTGCTCCTTCCAGCTCCCGCTGGCACAGCTTTGCCCCGAAGGGTTTTTCTGTGAATCTTGTGGGGCTCTTGGCTGCTGGGCTGCCTGCAGAAGCTGGTGTTTCCCTGCCCTCCTGGAGTTCTCAGAAAGGCTGGGTGTGCTGAACGTGCCAGCACAGGCACCTACCCTTGACACCCTTCCAGCCCTGAAAGGGAGGCCGCATTCAGTGGCATGGGGGGAAAAGGCGGCGGGGTTTGAGGTGAGGTGTGGTGCTTTGTCCCTGAGGCTAACTGAGGCAGGAGCTGACAGTACCTCATCCCTGTCCTCTGCCCTGCAAGGAGCAGGGAGTTCAGGCACCTGAGCCCAGCCTGCCTGTGTTGTCCAGGACCGTTCTTCAACACGGCTTGATCTGGGGATGCTGTCCTTCCCTCCAAGTTGTTGTGGGACTGTTGAATAGGCTGGTGTGATCCTGATATGGACTAAAATGGAGTTGAAGAGGTTTTATCTTGTTCTGGGTTCCCCAACCTGGCACAGATTTCAATAGCTGCATAAACAAGTCTTTCTAGCTTATTCCCCCATCCCATTTATCTATGGTATTTTCTAACTTATACCGAGAACAGTTCCAATGGGAAACGTTCCAGCGTGTGGATGCTCCAGAGGAAAGTTTAAGAATTGCCAAACATGCTTATATAAAGCAGATCACGCAAAACAAACTTCTCCTTTGGCACAACTGCCACTCTTATGAGAGCAGGCAAAAATGAAGTGGGTAGGAGCGGGTGGATCACACTAAGCTGTGTCTGTGCAGCTACTGCAGGGGCAGAAAAAAAAAAGAGACAAAGAAGGGAGTTTTTCTGTACATATGCTGTGTAAGCTGTGGCTTAGCAGTCCAGATCAGAGAAACAGCCTGACTATTGTGAATATGGGGAAAGGAGGCTCGTGTGCCAATGTCAGTATTTCATGTTGTCCTTAGAGGGAGGGATTGGGAAGATGCAGGCCCTAACAAACAAGAGTGGAAAAACCTCCTCTTCCCCTGCCACTTTAAAATGAAGGAGTGGAGGGAAGAGGGCAGAACCAGAGAGATCTGGAGAAACAAGAGCAGGGGCCTTTTTGCAGTGTAGTGAAATTCAAAACCACTAGGAAAGTAAAGTCCTAGGCAGAGAGAGAGAGAGGGAGAGAAAAGCAGTGCAGCTATGCGCCACAAGACTGCTCGAGAGGGGCTGGCAAATTAAGATTGAATATGCAGAATGAGTCTGCCATACAGGCAGCTAATCTTATTTTTCAAGAGCTATCCCCCTGTGAGATGAGCAGAAACACAAAGCCGTGTCCCTGGAATGGGAGCAGCAGGGACTGTCTGAGCCATGGGCACTAGATGAGGGTAGTTGGGTGTGCTCAGGCTGTGGCTGGTCCGACAAGGCTGCGAGGAGACCTCGAGGTGCTCAGGCTGTGGCTGGTGGGACAGGCTGGGAGGAGGCCTCAGACCCAATGCTCACAGGCAGGCAGGCAGTGAGGTGAGCACGCAGCCGAGCTGATGCAGCTGGGGTGAAGATGTGCAAAGACTTGGGATGCTCTGAGGGAGGACCAAAACCGTATGCACCTCACGGTGCGCCACAGGCATGGAGAGAAATGAGCAAAGACTGGCAAGGGCTTTACAGACACCCTGCTGCCTTTGAGGACCTCCAGAAAGAGCTAACCAAAAGAGGAGGCCATGTCAAGGCTGGTTTCAGTACAGAGCTGGGGCTTGCATTGCTCTGGAGTGGAAGCAATGCCTCTGTCCTGAGCTATCCCAAAAACCTTCTCTCGGCTTGCGCTCTTGCTCCTCCTCAAACCACTGTTATCACCTCCACAAGTGGAGGGGCCTGGGTGAGAGACTGAAGATGCCCTGTTGTCCCTCCCAGCCCTAATTTTCTGTCCCTCCTTGCTTTTCCTCAAGTGACAAACCTTTCCAGCTGCCCGATGGGGAGCACCCAGTGCCGGTGGAGGGGACTCAGTGGTTGTTGGTGAGACCCCTTCCTGGCAGCTGTCTGTACCTTCCGCCACCCCTAACACATCTCATGGTCCCAGGACAAGCCAGGATGTCTCTGCAGCACTGGGAAAGGGTGGTTGCCAAAACAAAACATATTTAGTAGGATCGCGTCCACCCCAGAGTGGGGTAGAAACAAGCCATCAGAGATAGAGCTGGAAACTCCTGGTCTGCCTTAGGGTATGAGGGTCTGCAGCCACAGGCAGCCCTTTGGTGCCACCTAAGACTGAGGTCCTCACCATCTTCACCACTGAAGGATCACCAGGGACTTTTTTTATTTTAAGCTCTCTGTTAGCCGAGCAGCACACTCATTTATAACAAAATCTTTAAACAGCAGAAGGATAGAGCCAGGCAGGGTCAGGGCCAGCGGGTAGTGCTCAGCACTGCCGCAGTGCCTGTGGGCAAGTCATGCAGGGCATTAGCTGAAGCTGATAGGTGCTGCTTTGCTCCCATTCTCACCCTACTTTGTACTCTGTTGCTTTTTGACACATCTGAACTTTTCAAAAGGAAGGAGGCACGTGGTGAGCAAGTGGCACTCAGTGCCACCAGTGCTCACTGAGCCATGCAATGGAAATGCAGCATCCTCCATGAGAGTCTCTGCTCCCTCAGCTGCCGTGATCTGAAAAGGAAGGAGCATGTTCCTTTCCCTTCTTCCCTTCCATCTCTGTTTTTTTTTTTTCCCCTCACCCCGTTAAGGTTTTGAGAGTGTCAGGAGATAGCAGAAGGGTTTGGGGCACCACTGAACAAGATGCCGCAGCTCGCCGCCTACCATCACGAGGCAGAGAGACATAGCTAAAGGGTGAAGCTCATTGATAGCTGTTTGTGTGTTATAGCCCGATTCTTCCTTCCCTAGGAATCATGAGGAAGGGCTTTACAGTAACCCTGTGTAGTTTGTTACTCAAGCAACTTGCCTTTCTCCGGTGAAGAGCGTCGCTGGCATCCTACAGCATTGCTGGTGTTTAACGTGAGATGTAAATAAACCACCTGGAGCGAGTTAGGTGTTTTAAACCCCATAGCTCTTTCTGTAAGCATAGCGATGCTATTTGGACTACTCTGGCTAAAATGCAGCGTGAGGACTTGTATTCTGCCAACTCGAATCCCCTCCTGGAGTTTCAAATGGATACGATATTTATCTTCACTTCCCCTTCTTAACTATTGTGTGTTGTCGCTGTAGGTTGCTAAACAACTGCTGCCTCATCGGTGGCTGTGTTTTGCTGGTGGATAAAGTCAGCCCCATGTGCACATGAAGCATAAAGCTATTTGGAGTCCTTGCATAAGAACCCCAAGATAAATGTAAGCTGTTAATATTTATTATATGCGGAGCTGAGAACATCACTCAAGATGGAGGGATTAGAGTAACTGAGTTCAGGCTGTTGAACAGCCAGACAGAATGGAAGAGAAAACAGATGCCCTGGAGGAATAAGAGCAAAAAGCATGAGGAATTTTTCTGCATGCAGGATTAGACTCTAGCGAAGCATGGAAAGAAAAAGCCTGGGAATGCTCCGGAGAGTGGATAGGACGGATACGGCGTTACGGCTTCTTGCTCGGAGGTGAATCTTCCCCTCTCCGCTCTTCTCAAGCAAGAGCCCTCTGAGAAGGGACCTGGCCATGGCAAGAGGCAGGTCATCCAAGGTGTTTCCAAGGCATGTGGGAGAGGACTCGATCTCCTGGGCCATGCAATGCTTGGGCCAGGCCATGTCTCTGCTAGGTGTTTTGAGAGTCTCCTAACCCATTTTCTCTTTTTTTTTGCCTCATCTCTGAAGAACAGCATGACCTAGAAACTCTGCATTCCCTCTGCTGGTTTTGCACGAGCCAGGCAAAGAGCTTTTCTCTGCCTTACAAAAACCAACACCAGGCCCTTTCTGAGGAGCAAGGTCCTCTTCAAACCAGGTGCTTTGATGTCCAAAGGCAAGGCCTGGAAAGGCAGAGGCCCTGGAAGCGCAGCCAACCCTACACCTTTCCCTTTGGGAGCTATGGAACTGCACAAAGCCCTTCTGCAACCCAAGGCAGCCAACAGCCACCGAAACATCTCGGGTAGCCACTGTGGTTTGTTTCCAAAAGCAGCCACGAGCCCAGTCATCCAAAGCTGAGGTTCCTGGGGGTAGCTGGGCATTTCCAAACACGCAGCGCAGAGCTCCCAGTCGAAGCGAAGCCGGGCAAACGTGGCTGCCTACGACCTCTGACGGG
Source organism: Urocolius indicus (assembly GCA_013401255.1). NCBI lineage: Eukaryota > Metazoa > Chordata > Aves > Coliiformes > Coliidae > Urocolius > Urocolius indicus. Next base: position 123,570 of record WBNH01011132.1, on the reverse strand, counting down.
AGTCGGTTGCTTTGGAAAATTCAGGACTCCTTTCAAAGCGCAGGGATCAAAGCCGAGCTGTTAGTGGTTTCGTGCATCAGTGGTTTGGAAAGTCCCTTGCTCCAGCCAGCAGCAACTGGCAGCTGAAGCAAAACAGGTAGCCGCTCTCGTCTGCCTGTGAGCCACGGGCTCCTCCCGCCCTCGGTGCTGCCCAAGCTGCTCGGCTGCAAACCTGCCCAGGGAGACAGCCCAAACCTGCTGTCCAAGGACCCATCACCCCCGAGGTAGCTGGGCAGGGTCCCTCTCCCAGGGCCAAGGAGAGGGTGATTTAACATCGCTGTCATGCAGAGGGAGACCATACAAGGGACGAGGAGAGCCCTGGTTTGGCCTTGTCTCAACCAAATTTCCAGTCCCCAAGCAAAGGTCACCAGCTGCCCACATCTGAAAAGGGACACCTCTCTGCCTGGCTTTAGGCAAAGCAGAGCACACCAGCCAGGTCACCAGCCTTATCCTTGTTTGAAGGTTTGCTGTGGGTGCCCACAGCAGTGTGGGTGCGAGGGCAGAAATGAAAACTCATCTCTGAAGGGGCTCGTCATGCACTAGCCATCAGTTTGGCACAGAGGCTGGCCCCAGCCGGCTCTGCTGAGACCCACAGCGTTTTTTTTTACCTGCAGCCGTGTGCTGTATGAAAAGGGCAGAGGCTTTTCCCTGTGCTTGAAGCAAGAAATATGCAGAGAAGCAGCTTCAGAGCTCATCCCTGAAACACTTACAGCTCTTAAATGTAAATGAGAGTCAGGCACTAAGGCGAAATAGCTTTTGGATATGAATTCTTCATCCAGGTAGTTCAATAATTTACTGAACTCCACACTTTCCCCCTCCCCCCAACTAATTCTGACATACTCTGGAGCCAACTCCGCTTTTCCTTATTGCTCCCGTCATTAGCTCTTCCAGGGGTTCTCAGCTGCTGTGGTGAGAAATATCCAAAATAGCTTCACCGGGGACTTCTCGGACATCTGAAGCCTTGAAACAACAACAGCACACATACACACACACACACACACACACACACAAAAGAAGGCTAGATGAGAAATGGAAAAGGTGAGGAGACAAAACCAACACACAGTCAATAAAAGCTTTCAGGGAAGAGATAAGAGCAACAAAACACAGAATGGCTTACTGCTCAGCTAAAGGTGTGATGGGGATGAAAAGAGCTTTTGCAAATGTCTGGAGGGGGAAAGGAATTAGAGGAGAAGCGTATCCATTAGTAAATGAGCATGCCAGTGTTTTATTCACAGCTGCAAATATCTGAGCTGCAAAAGTGTAACCTTTTTGTTTGTGTCTGCCTTTGGTGGCACATTCAAGAATTTTGGATAGCAAGGAAGCAATTAAGACCTAAGAAAGCAGCATGTGCTTGCTGCTGCAAGCCAGGAACATAGCAGCATCCCTCCCGAACACCACTGGGCTGCTCACCTGCGTGAAGTTACTCAGTGTCTGCAGAAGGACAGCTTGAGTCAGCATGAAAAAAAACCCAAACAGATACAGCACCTGGACAGAAATAAGGTTTGATGCTCAATGATCTAGCTGAGACACGTATCAGCTGACGCCCTTCAGGGTGGGACTTTGTATTTGACGACTCGCTGAGGTCATGCAGCTGTTTGGCACCGAGGGGCCCTCGGTGTCATCCCCCTTGCCCCCCAGCAGTGGCCCTTGGAGGGGTGCAAGAGGGCTACGCTGCGCCTGGAGGCGAGGTGGGCGGCCGGCTTGCAGCTGCCGTGGCCAGTCCCACCACCACCACCACCACCACCACCACGGAGCTGCTGTTAATTGTTATGCTTGGCACCTCCAGGCAGCCCAGCTGCATCTGGTGGGCTGCCTGCCAAAGCGTGCGAGCAAACGCCTAGTTCTGGGGAGACAAGTTGTCGTGCTAATGGTCTTATGCGGAGCTTTAAGTAGGCTGGGGACCTGCAGCTCTCCAAGCAGGAGAAGCATTCATTCACTCTCTTCTAATTAGACCAATTTCTCAAATCAGGGCGCTGGAGCAGGGCTGCGATTCCTGGCGAAAGGGACGGCTCTGCAGGCTGTTTGCCAAACCTGCTACAAGCAAGGGAGCGGAGTGACTTAGTGGGACCCCCCATGCTGGGGAGCTGGGAGGCACATTGCACCACCAAGCCTGTTGCCACAGCCTCTCCCACACACCATTGCCAGATGTGTGCCAGTATTCTGGGCACCAGCACAGGCTGGGGGTGGCCTGCTGGAGAGCAGCTCTGCAGAGAGGGATCCGAGAGTCCTGGTTGATAATAAACTAAACATGAGCCAGCAGTGTGCCCTCATGACCAAGAAGGCCGACGGCGTCCTGCGATGCATCAAGAAGAGTGTTGCCAGCAGGTCGAGTGAGGTTCTTGTCCCCCTCTGCTCTGCCCTGAAGAGGCCTCATCTGGAGTCCTGTGCCCAGTACTGGGCTCCCCAGCTCAAGAGGGACAGGGAACTGCTGGAGAGAGCCCAGTACAGGGCCGCCAAGATGATCAGGGGACTGGAACATCTTTCTCACAAGGAAAGGCTGCAGGAACTGGAGCTGTTTAGTCTAGAGAAGGGAAGACTGAGGGGACCACATCAACACTTACAACTATTTAAAAGGTGTATGTCAAGAGGATGGGCAGCACTTTTTTTCCGTTGACTCAGGTGACAGGACAAGCGGTAATGGACATAAGCTGGAAGGAACACAAAAAATTGCACTTAAACACAAAGGACAACTCCTTTGGTGTTCAGGTGAGGGAGCCCTGGCCCAGGCTGCCCAGGAAGGGTGTGGAGTCTCCTGCTCTGGAGGTTTCCAAACCCCTCTGGACATGTTCCTGTGTGACCTGATTGAGGTGGACCTATTTTAGCAGGGAGTTGGACTGGATGATCTCTAGATAGCCCTTCTAACCCCTGCCATTCTGTGATTCTGTGATTCTCAGGACAATCAATACCCTGTGACACAAACCAAGATGTGGGACAGGGGAAAGATGCGAAGTCAGCGTTAGCCAGGCTCCGCATCCACCGGGAAAGTCAACTTGGTGCTGGTAGCAGAGAAATGAAGGCAGTTTCCAGAAGAGGAGCAGCCACAGCTAGCGGAGATCAAGGGACAAGAGAAGAATACGTTGTGACAAACTTCATTTGAGAGGCGGCTGATGTTTATTGAACCACGGGAGCGTGGCAGCTCCAGTCGGAAATTTCAGCAGAGAATATGAGTGTTTCTGTACTACTGAAGAAAAACGAAAACTGGCGTAGCTATAAATACAGCCATGCAAATGCACGCTGCCTGGAGCACCCAGGCTGCACTGACAAATGACTGCTGAGCGCTATTTAGGGCACGGAGGCCCAAGGAAGTGCCAGTGAACTAAATATCTAGTTGAGCCTTGGCATCGTCAGTAATGAGTTCACCGGAGGATGGCAAAGGGAGATGCTGTAGTCTCTCCTGCTTACCTGGGACTGGTGAAGTCCCCATGCTGGAATATAGCTGGGAGAGCCATGAGCTGCAGCAGTGTGGATGCAGAAACTTCTCCAGGCAGCAATGCCAGGACTGTGGCGGCCTCATTAGAAGGCTCGTTCATGAAACCAAATTAAGCTGATCATCTACAGTAGAGACATGGCCAGGAGGTAGCACAAAAGTGTGCTGTGGCATTTGTTGCTGGGGACAACCCACCGAAACATTATGAAAACGTAATGGAGATTGAAACCGAAGGGGTTTGGTGGGACGCACAGTGTTGGACAGCCCACATTGAGAAAGGCCGATGAGGCTGAGCTGTCCAAGTAGCCTGAGCTGCCGCTCGCTCTGTGCCCGTTCAGTGCCTCCGTTTATTTCTGCTAGCACTGTCAAAAAAACAAGTCACAGAAGTGTTTTCAAATCAGAAAGACTCTCTGGCCAAACACCAACAAAATTCTGGTGTTTCATTCCTGTCTGGTATGTAAACACATTTGAAAGGGCTGCAGCGGCGGAGGAATCTCCGCTCCAAGCCAGCTCCTGCTAGCCAGAAGCAGCAGCCCTTCTGTGGGAAGGTGCTGCTCCTGGTCTGCGGGGAAGAAGGGAAGGAAGTGGCTCTGGAGTCTGCTGTTTGAACTCATCCCGGGCCACTGGTGTTGCAGGTTTATTGCCAGTGGGTTGAACTCTGCAGTGTCCCCAACGTCCTCTTGCCTGCCCCCAGGCTGCTCTTTGGCTTTTTTGGAGGAACCAGAGGAAACCAGGTTGAAGAGGTGAGCCAGATTAAAAAATAACCCAGGAGGAAGAAAGAAGAAATTTAAAAAGGGATTTTTTTCCAGCCAGACCAATTCCCCAGCTGGTCTCAGCAAACAGACTCGGGTGCAGCCGAGCTGCTTGTGGCACTGGGTTTTGGAGCTCTTCCCTCCAAAGGGGTAGTACTGTGGACAGAAGGCTGGAGAGTTGCAAGGGGGACTGTGAAACATGAGCAGGACACAACAAACCCTGCTTAGCCTGGCTGGGACTGCTCATGGGAGGAGTCAGGGTGAGATACACATCTCCAGGGACTGGGGAAAGCAGAGAAGAGCCAGCACAGGGGGTGGCAGGGTGATGATGTGGGCAAAATGGGATTTTGCTACCCCATGGGTGGGAAAGGGCTGAAGAGAGGAAGGTAGAGAGGGACAGTGCATGCACAGAAAGCAGAGGAGGTCCCAAATAACTGCCCGCACTGCTTGCCTTGGCCCTGGCCACTCGTGGCAGTGGCCAAGATGCCCAGAGCTTCCTGCCATCAAATGGCTCTGAGAGCCAGTGCTTGTCCAGCAGCCGGCAGCTGAGGAAGGCTGTGGTGTGCTAGCGCGGGCTTCCAGGCTGGTGACTATGAAATGAACTCAGTCCCTTTCTATGAGCTGAGATCTGGGGTGAGATGTGTGGACCACCCCATCAGTAGCATCCCTGTTTCTGCAGAGCCAAAGACAGGGCTCCCTGATAGCCTGAGCTGGGTGTGCCTGTTTGCAGAGATGCACAGCAAGAAAGAGCGAGGCTCCCTCACTCTCCTCTCAAATCCTCTGGCACCTCTAGTTTACCAGTGCAGCAGCAACAGCGGTGGCATTCCCATGAGGGAGCAAGCACCGCCGTTTGCCCATGTCAGAGAGATGTTGTTGCTCCCCCTTGCTCCAGCTATACTGGGTGCGTGGACTGGCTGGGAATGAGAGCCTCTGGGAGAGAGCAGCCCCATGGGGACCGTCTTCCCCGTGACACTGACCTGCTGCTCCTGGGGAGCATCGTCAGTGGGGGCACAGTCAGTTCTCCATCACCCGCAGCGCGGGGAAGGCAGCTGGGGGCTTGCGGGGAGCTGTCAGGAGGAGCTGAAGGGATGCCACAGAGTTTGCACTTCACGTTTACTGAGTGTGTCTAAAACAGGAAGCCAAACCATCTATTTATGGTCTGGCTGGTGTGCAAAATTTTGACCACAGCAACTGCTGCTAGAGAGAAACCAGAGGCCCTTAGAAAGGCTGCCAGCGCAAACGCTCCGCTTGCCACATTCCTCCTACGCTGGTGCAAAGGGCCACTAGAGCCTTGCAAGAGCAGCCAAAGCTTACAGCAGCTTACACACACCTTGTAAGAGCTGCACACAAAAGCGTGGTGCAAAAGCACCAGGATGCAAACGCCAGCAAAGGGAAACTGTGCTCAGAGAGCAGCTCTCAACCGTTTCACCCGAGGCTGTGCATGTCTCCTGCCCCGAAACATCGTTGCTTAGTCCCAAACACCTGCCAAACACCAAACCTGGCCACGGCATTGAGCAGATACCCAAGGGCAGGAGAGGATCATCTGTGTAAGGGGGTATGTGGGAGGGGACTGAGTTTAGCCCTGAAACCGCCACCAACGTGAGTCTTGGAAATTTAACTAAGCCACTGTATTAATTCACTGATCCATAAGGCCTTAATTAGAGTTTGGCTAGGAAGACATTTGTTTTAGATTATAGGCAAGGAAAGGTCTCGTGCTTCTGAGAAGGCTCTGCTGTGTATCACTCCCAGGTGTTCAAACACCATGAATCAGATCCCTTAATATTATTGTGTTTGGCTTGAAATAAAAAGAAAATAATACCAGCTCCTTCCCATTTGTGTTCTACTCTTCCAGCCTCTGAGGTGCCTTGGGTAACTTCTCTGGTTGGTTTTATGCAACCCTATAGCCCAAAGGCCCCAGCAAAGTGAAAGCAGGGGAGCAAGGGCGATGCAGCTGGGGGACATCACCTCCTCGCTCTCCTTCCCCCATCCCACTAATGATAAAGGCAGCTTCATCAGGCCCGAGCTTGCTCTATTCTTAAGGCATCTGTGGTATTTCAGATGTTCCTCCCACCCTCCGGTTCCTGTGACCCATCTAAGGGGCTGGGGAGGGGGCTGCAGCCCCAGCCGGCAGCAGATCCCACAGCTGCTGCTTGGCCCCGGGTGGGCGAGCACTTCCCCTCAGCACCAGCACATCTGCTTGGCCTTGGCTGTGAGCAATAGGATTTGCAGGAGCCATCAGGCACCCCATCAGGCACCCCAGGGCATCCCAAACTAAAGCAGAACCGGGGTAACATCCCTCCACACCTCCACCAGCCGCAACTGGGGAGGCAAAGACCTTTTTAAGCAGAGTCTGTTGATTCCTCTCAAACCTGGAGGAAAGCTCCAACCAACATCTGTAAAAACCTGCGTCCTTTCACCTGCGAGGATTGTTCGCTACAGGAAAAACAGGTTTAAATAAGCAAGAAGGAAAAATAAAAGAGCACTCGAAAGGGAAATAGTTCTGCAAATCAAGACCCAAAGAATCCCGGCGGTATTTGATGCTTGAGCGGCTGAATGAGATGCCATTCCGGGAGGCGAAGCGCTCGGGCTCATTTGTTTATTTAAATTGGCATGGAGACGCTGCTCGCATTTGCTGCCTGTTGGCTCTCCATCGGCTGGGATCCAGGGGCACCGCAGGCACGGGGAGAGTGCAGAGCCCTCCTCTCTCAATGCCTTCCTCGGGGAGAGGGTGGAGGGGGTTAGCTCTTCCATCCCATGGGCACAGCAGCGATAAATGCATCGCTCCCCCTGCCAGCTGTGATTGTGTGGATGCTGGGGCGGCCCGCGGGGATGGGGCCGTCCTGAACCCCCTGCTCCAGGCTGTGCTGTTTGTGATACCATGGCGGATGGTGTTAAAAGAGCACAGCGGCACGCAGAGCAATCACTCACCCAGCGGTTTGGCCCTTGGCCGATGGTGTGTAAACACAGCGGGGAAAGACAGCTCTGGGGAGCCCACGAGATGGGGCAGCCCGTGGCAAGGTGCCTCAAATGAATGTGAGAGGGGAGTTAGCAAAAGGCAGGAGTGGCCTGTCAAACCAGTCCCTCCTAAAAGTCTTACAATGCTGGTAAGGCCTGTACGTGCCCAGGCAGGTTGTCAGCAGGCTCTGGTGTGGGATGCAGACCCCATGCAGCCATCTGAATCTGGCTCCCTATTGCTGTCTCCTTACAGGAGCTGCACACAACTTGGACAATTGCCTTTTCCACCCTGTGGCGAGCAGGGACGGAGCAGTTTTGGCCCTGGCATGGGACAACAGCTGAGGGTATGGAGCCAATAGCAATCCTGAGCATCCTTGTCTCTCAGGCACAAGACAGGAGGGCTCCCAATACCGACCTGCAGATGGAAAAGGTGCTGATTTGGAGGAGTGGGTCTTTCAAATACAGGACCTCCCCCCTTGGAGGTACCCACCAGACCCTCTCCTGCTCTGTGACCCAAACACAACCGCTGCAACTGGTGGGGACAAACGGCTGTCAGGGCAGGGAGCAGCAGGAAATGGGAATTAATCGTGTGACGGTTGACAGGTCCCACGTAGAACCAGACCATCTGGATTTTGGCCGCCAGCCTCTTCCTGGTCTCTTGTGTCTCAGGATGTATAAAACAGCCCATGGGTTACTGCAGCCTGTCAGGACTGACCCGCAAAAAGAAATCGGTCAGCTAGGAAACCAAGGAGAATTTTGTTTCCTCTCCCCAGCAGGTCCTGAGCTTGGCTGCATTCAGGGGAGACATTTGGTGGTCCAAGGTGGAAGTAAAGGTGAGCTAAACCCAATCCAGGCTTTGTTTCACCGCGCTACGCTCCTCTCTCTAGGGCTCTGCCGACATTGTGTGTTGTTTTCCAGACTAGTGCCAGATAGTTTCTGTGGACACGTTCCCAACGGCTTTCCAGATGAAGAGCTGTGATAAAACCCTGACCTGTTATGTTGTAGGGCACTTCCTCTTCACCCTCGCATAATCCAGGAATGGGATTTATCTGGGAGGTTTACAGCTGCAAAGGAACGGCACCTGGGTAGCACATCTCACCAAACAAAAAGGAAAACCCAACGACTAAAACACAGCTAAAGAAAACACGTGAAACCCGAGATACGGAACAAATCCCAGCTTGAATCATCTGGTTCCAAGACCTGCATGGAGCCCATTGAGCTTGAGCTAATATCTATTCACAACATGCAAGAAGCAAAGACAAATAGGAATGGCCTGGAGCTAAAGTTACACGGTGCTGCATCCGGAGACGATACCAGCCCCCTCTTCTGCTCTGGCAGCCAGGCAGGGCACCAGCCCTGCTCCCCTCATATGTGCATCTGCTCTGTTCCTCCTTAAACCTTCGAGCCCTTCTCTGGGGAGGGCAGGAACATCACTGACGGGAGCACATAGCCCTCTGCAAACTCGGGAGCTTTTTGGCAACCAGACCTCAGGCTTGGAAAGCACCTTGGTGCACTCGTGGCCCTGCAGCAGCCCTGTGGTGCCGGTGCCTGTTGCACTGGAGGGGCTGGTGGCTGCACGGAGCATTTTGTGCTGTCCCGACCCCCAGGTCATCCCCAACAGGGAACCCAGGCAGGTATCCCTCCCGTGGGGAACTAGGCATAGAGGTAAACCTCTTAGGTGTTGCTCCCAAGCACACCTTTAATTCTGGCGCTCCATCTAAGGGGGCAGTGAGATGGAGCGAGCCCCATGTAGCACTTTGGAGCACACATACCTACCGAAGCCTCCCTTGTGACCCTGAATGACCAGCAGGACCCGAGCTGTTGGCAACTGTGCCCCAACAAAGCACCACCACTTCATCCCTCATTGGGACAAAATAGTGTGGCCAGCAGGGCCAGGGGAGTGATTGTGCCCCTGTACTTGGTGCTGATGAGGCCGCACCTCAAGTGCAGGGCTCAGCTCTGGGCCTCTCACCACAAGAAAGACATTGGGGGTGCTGGAGAGTGTCTGGAGATGGGCAATGAAGCTGATGAAGGGTCTGGAGCATAAGACTGGTGAGGAGTGGCTGAGGGAGCTGGGGGTGTTTAGCCTGGAGAAAAGGAGGCTGAGGGGAGACATGATCACTCTCTGCAACTACCTAAAGGGAGGTTGTAGTGAGGTGGGAGCCAGTCTATTGTCCTCAGTAATGAATGACAGGACAAGGGAAAATGGGATCAAGTTGCACCAAGGGAGGCTTGTATTGGAGATTGGGAAGAACGTTTTCACCAAGAGGGTTGTTAAGCACTGGAACGAGCTGCCCACAGAGATGTTGGAGTCCCCATACCTGGAGGTACTTAAAAGATGCACAGATGAGGTGCTGAGGGACATGATTCAGTGGTGGGCTTGTGAGTGTGAGGTTTATGGTTGGACTTTATGATCTTAAAGGTCTTTTCCAACCAAAATGATTTTATGGTCCTATGATGGCACTGCTCCTGGCCACCGCCCCACTCAATGCCCTGCCTGCACCGGCACAGGCAACATGAGCTGGGTGAGCCAGCGCTGGATGATGAAAGGGTCACAGTCAACCTGAATCACTTGAGTAAAATGTGTTATGGAGAGGCTGAGCCAGTAGTTTAGGGAGTTCACAGGAGGAGGCCGAGCCTGCTGGTGAGGAGGCTGGTGGTGAGTTAGTTGGGCTCGGTTACCTTTTGACCCCGCTCGGCTGCAGGCAGCTCAGATGTGATCAGACCTTTAGGTGCTGTTTCCTTTCCAGGTCTTGTTTTGCTTTCAGGCTGTTTTCCTAACTTTGCATTTCTGGGCTATCAGGAGTCTGTCTTGGCTTAGGAGATGAGTAAATCTCTATCGAAGGCTCTGTGCCAGCTCACAGCTCCCCAGTGAGCTGGAGGGGGATGCAAAGCGCCCGTGTAAGCACAGACTTGGGTCTCCACAAAGAGCAAGACGGGCCAGGCAGGGTGAGCAGCTTGCTGCAGTGTAACCACATTAGCCCTGCCATAGGCTGTCACCCCGAGCAGGGTTTAACAGTTTAGTTAGATTAATGAGCCTGCGAGAGCTGATGTGGTTCATGCCCCAGGCTGCGTGGTTCAGTCACTGCAGCCGGCGCAAGAATCACTGTTCAGCCAATGCAGCCGCAAGTGAAGCTGGTGGGCCAGGGCTGTGCTGCTGACAGTGATCCACTGGCCTTCCTGCCTGTGCCTGCCACCCCTCCTGAGCTGCTCTGAGACGCTCTCTCTGGGATGCTTTGATAAGCCTCTGCATCTCACGGGTAATTGAGAAAAGAGCAATAAAATCAGATGAAGGGCTGACAGGACAGGCACACGAGAGGAGAGCAAATGGCACACGTGTGGTAGTTGCCAGTTGCCACACGTAGGTGACAGCCCCCTCCTTGGGTTCCCCCTTTGAAGGGACAGGCAGTTGTTGTCCTTCTGGGACCTTCCTCTGCTTCACGTCCACATCTTCTACCAGGCTAGAGGAGCCATGAGTGAGTGAATATGACCCAGGTGCAAGCAGAGGTGAGGCAAGTAGCTCTCCAGCACGGTGTGGGACAACCTGAGGTCTCCCTCTGCATCCTCAGTTCTGTCCCAGCCCAGCTGTGGGGCATGGGGCTGCCCAGGCTGCTCAGGGCTACTTGCAAGGGATGTTTTTCAGGTGCGGTAAGCCCTTGCTGGTACCCGCCTCCAGCTCCTCTCTGCCAGCAGTGAGGGAGCCGTACCTCTGAGGCAGCCCTGTCCAACATCGATAAACTCCTCTCTGCAATGTTATCAAAGGCCTTATCAACGCATACAGCTGGCGCTGGTTGCAATGAAATTGGTTTCAAGCCTGTTTTCTTTACAATTCCCTGGCTGGACATGCTTGTATCAGAGACAGGGGCCGGGGAAATCGATCCAGCCTCAGCCGAAGCGTGTGCACTCAGCAGCATTTTAACTCGTTGGGCTGCAAATCCCACTGTGCTTTTGTGTGTGTTGGGGGTTGGATGAGGGAAGGCAGGGGTGGCAAGGGCCCGCTGCGCTCCCAGGGGAGGGTAGCTGCAGTGTGAGCCAGCCTCTGCTTGGACGAGCTGTGTTTACGGGGGGCTGCAACGTTCCTGGCCTTCAACCCCCCACACACCCTCAAATCCACTTGCCAAGTCACTCCAGGGCTGGTTAAAGTCCATCCTGTGGCTTTTCAATAGACAAAATCCTGACGAGACAAGAAAAGATGCTGGAAAAGATGCTGAATTGAGGGAGGTCTCAGATCAGAATCGAGAGCTAAGAGAGGGGGGCAAGAGAAAGCAGAAAGGGTAGCTGGACCTGCACCTCACCTGAGACCACCAAGGCAAGGAGGTGGTTTCAAGGAGGCTGTGATGGGAACCAAGCCACAGGGAACATTTCAAAGCAAGCTCCAGAAAACGTCATCCCAGGAGCAGTTCTGCAAGAGGAATGGGGACAGCTGTGGTTTAAAGTGGCTCTCCCATCTTTGACTCCTGGGAGGAAAAGTCACAATTCAGAGGTGTCAGGGCCATCCCCCAAGCAACAGGCAGCCAGAGAAAATCCACCAGCTCAGGTGAGGCCCACCTGGTCCTGGCTGAGAGTCTCAGCTCCTGCACAAACCATCCAGAATCCCCTCCTGGGTGCCTCAAGGCAAATCCCTCCTGTCCTCTGTGCTGCTCTTGAGCACTTTAAGCTCCTACAGCATACATCAAAGAGTCAAGCACCGCTTCACCATAGCCACATCGAGCTTCCTGCGGTTGCTCGCACTGCCCTGCTGCCGTCCACCCACCCAACCCTTCACGGCTTTCTCACCCGCTCACTGCCCCAGCAGCTCTCCACATCCCTCTGGCTACAGGCACATACGTGCAAGAGTTTCACTGCAATTCAGGCTTCACATAACAGGGAGGATGTGAGCTCCAGGATTTGGCCCATCCACTCCAACAGCACCTTCCTGCCTTTCGCCAGGTTTCCTCCTTCAGCCCCAGAAGCTACCCACTGAGTTAAACACAGAGATCGGCCCCAGGCCCCTGATCTCATACACACATGGCACTGCACCACTGTGGCTTTTCCTCCTCTGGGTGCTGGATGTGGTCTGGGGGTCACCCAGAAGCTGATGGACGTGGAGATGCATCTGGAGTGAATGGAAGCGACAAAATAAAACCCCTCCGGTCTGCAGCCAACAGATAAAACACCCCAGCGTGCCGTTTTCCTTCCCTCTCATGCTGGTAAAGTACCTCTAAGCCACATTTCTGCCCAAGCACATGGCTGCTGCTGCACTGGATGGGCCTTTGAAAGAAGGTGTTTCTCAACATGCCTGTGGTTTGGTTGTGGTTATTGTCCAGGACACTGCCGGGAGGGAATGATGTGCCTGGAGACACCGCATCCATTGAGTAATGTTGAGATGTTGAAACTCAGGTCTGGAAGAGGATCTGGGGTGAGAATTGAGGCCAGTAAGTCTGGGGAGAGCACATGTTGGTCTTGTCTTCCCCTTCAACATCCCCATGGGACTAGAGCTTCCTTCTCTGGTATGTAGGCGTAGCTCCATTTTAGGGTACGTGGAAACTACACTCAAGTGGCAAACAAGAAACCCCCCCTTGGCTTCATCTTGCTGCCCTGCTTTCCCCGTGGTACTTCTCAGCCCTCCCTCAGAAGCTATCAGGGGGCCAGGACTGCAGCAAGGTGAGGTGCAAGGGGCACACGAGATGGGAAGGCGGCAGGCTCAGGGAAGCAGGGAAATGGGTCATTTTGACCTGAGCCTGATTAAATGGAGGGAAACACAGTGTAAGCATCTGGAACACGACAAACTGGGGCGTGGAGAGGGATGAAAGGTGATAGCTGAGCGGTGCTGTGTGTGAGGAGGAGAGGGAAGCATGGTTCACTTTCTTTTTTCCTGCTTCACATTGCGATGATTGCGTTTGCAAGACCAAATTAACACAAGCGTGAAGAGCAAAACTCAGCCCGGGAAGGAAGCAAGGAAGGAAGGAAGGAAGGAAGGAAGGAAGGAAGGAAGGAAGGAGCAAACTGCCTTTCTCCAGGAGGATATTTGCTTCTCCTTGACTGCAGCAACAGCTCTGTCAATCTCCAAGGGAGGGCTGCTACACCCAAATCTGCACACCCAGCGTCTTCCCAGAGCCCTTCCAGCCCCAGTCATCGCATCCCCTTGTAGAGACACATTCCTTTTGACTTCTCTTTTACCTTTATTTTGGCCAATTCTGCACACTGGAAAAAAAAAAAGAAAAAGAAAAAGAAAAAGAAAAAGAAAAAGAAAAAGAAAGAAACCCAACCAAATAAAACAACCCACAAATCCTCTGGTTGGCTTGGTTTCCAAGGCTGCGTGGTGATGACTTGTTGTCTCGTGCATTCATCAGTGGGAGAGAGCTGGCAGGTACTGACTCCCCCGCAACCTGGAGGGTGCGGACTAACCCGAGCTCAAGCAGTGACAGGAGCTAGAGAAATGAAGGCAGGCGACGTTCTCCTTTTCCGTTTGCGGTGGCTCCTGGAGGGGAGACAACCAGAGAGCTCCCAGCCAGGCAGCAGTTCTTCCGGAAGAAAGGATTTGCTGTCACACTCGTTACAGGTGATTCAGAATCAGTGCACCAAGTGACATCAGGACTCCGCTGCTTATAGGCGACCCCTGTTAGAGAACTCTTCTGCCTGGCTGCAGAAATGCCTCTGAAGCCGCTTCCGCACGTGCTTTGTTCTTGACTACATGGCACTGACATTTATTTTTCCTTTTTTAAACCAGATTTATGTAGAAACACACTCTGTTGCTGCCAGGCCCAATTTTTGCTCGACTTTTCCTTCACCTTTCTTCTGACAAGCCGCCACTGGCTTGCTATTGTTTATATTCCAGTTGTTCTTAGACGAAGTGATGGAAGCTCTGACACGTCAAGTGGTCTAAAACTATCCTGCAAAACAGAGCCTCGTGCTAAATGGTCTGCAGGCTGGAGAGGCACCGACACGGCAGGTACGAGTGGCGTGACCTGGGACAAGGTAGGATGCTGGTGGCAGCAAGACACCCCCACCTCTGTGCCCACCACCCACGGCCACCATGCCACGGCTGCCACCCTCCTTTGTCCTCCCAGCTGATCAGATTTTTCACGCTGCCCTAGAACTGCCCTGTAGGAGATGAGGATGAAACCCGATCGCTTTGCCTTTAAGATTGCAAACGGATGAAAAGCCAAATGCGTTTCAGCAAATCATCCAAGGAGCAGGGCTGCCAGGAACCCCTAAGTGAGCGCAAACAGTCCTTATCCGGCAAAGTTTTACTCTGCTCTAAACCAGTACAAGCTTAAAGGCACTTGTTTGTTTCTGTTACACACAAGGCATCTTTCCTGGGAGGATCCTGTTATGAGGGAAAGTCCCTGCACTTGTTCATCTTCCCACTTGCTCAACTACGGCCTGATTGCTAGAAATGGTGATTGCCAGTGAACTGTAATGTTCCTTCTCCGATCTGAGGCCTGGGAGCACTCGAGGAGGAGATAAATATCATTGTTTTATGCTGTTTGCCTTGTGACCAATGACAGAAATGTCACTTTGTTGTTTTCCTCCCTGCCACCAGCGGTGCAAAACGAACAAGGGCATTGGATTTCAAGACTGGTTGGCTCAAAGGAGGACTTTGTTTGCAGAGTCTAGCTCGAAAGGGCATTAAAAGGACTGTAATCCCAAAGAGGGGGGAAAGAGGTGACCTTTCGTTGATCTTCTGGGAGAAAATGCAACAGTGAAAGTTTGTCTCCACGACCATTTAGTCGGCTCTGTAACTCAGTGTGAAGGATGTAACCAAATGTCAAGTGACTTGCGTGGAGGAAGCCCGACAATCACTTATCAGCAATAGCCACATGGCGAAAAAAGAGATCACGTAATAGCAACCAAGTGGGAAGTGTTTGTAAAGGAAAGGGACTGGCCCAGTTACCTCTTTCTGTAGCAGCAAACCCTTAGGCACAGCCCCTCGGGTGTGAACTGGGTTCACACAGAGAAGGACCTTTCCACCTTTTGGCTGGCAGGTTGCAGCTACCTGGCTCTGCTGGTGTTGGTAAAGCTCAGCACACACGTGACACCCTGCCCAAAGGCTCTTTGCCCACGCCATCCACTGTTGGTGCTGCCCAAGAGGAAGAAAATCAAGCCACGTTACAGATCCTGGCCACCAAAACCTAAAAAAACCCCAAATAATCCAGAGAGGACAATGCATTGCACCTGGCAAGACACTAGCATGGGGTGAAGAGGTGCAAATCTTCACTGGGCTGAGCACACCATCAAGGAGCCTACCTTGGCTTCAGCTGCAAACACAGAAGCGTCTCAGTTAGTAAACAATCTGAGCCCAGGGCTTGGTTTGTGGCTGGGCGGTGTTTTATCTCGCTTCTTCCATCAGAACTCATTTGCATGCAGAGGTTTGGGGTTTTAGACCATTTAAGGTTAACGCATTGCAATATGTTAATCGGCTGCTTTCCCAGAGGAGCAGCCGGCGGGGGTTAAGGAGCGCGGAGAGCACAAGTTGCTCTGCCAGCAGCGCAGTGAACAGTCTCTGCCACACTTGTGCCTGGGTTTGCTGCTCACCCAGGACATTCCTGCAGTGTGCTCAGCTCCTCCTCAGCCTCGACAGCCCCATGCATCATGCCCTGAGCTCAGTCTCTCTCTCTCTCGCCCCAGAGAGGGTCAGGAAGCATCACACACTGCACCATGAGGGATGTCCAGATGCCAAGCAGCCCACAGGCACACTCGGGCATGCTCTGCCCTCTCCCTCTCTCCCCTCACGTATTTCTGCTCATTGTGGAGCTCACCTGAATTGCTTTGCTGTAAGATCCCTTCCTTGCTGCTGGGTTGGGTTGAAATTGGCCGGTGGATTCAAACTGTACCGTGGGCGGCTGATAGACAGGCATATAGACAACATGATTGCGAGAGCTTCGTTTCTGTAAGAAATCGGGCTAAAAATGACTCCTCATCCCAAGGGAGCTTGTCCAGCACGTCTCAGACTGAAGTATACGAAGCAGAGAGAAAACACTACAGAGGCAGCAATGGTTAGGGTGCTAACTTGAGATCCAGTGTTAAATTTCTCCTCTACCACAGCCTCTGTGTTTGGCCTCCAGCAAATCACATCGATTTATTTTTAGTTTTTTTTTTTTTTTTTTTTTTTTTGCTAATCCTATGCTCCTGGTAGGTAAAACAGAGACAAAAGGTTTGGGGCTTTCAGCTTTCCAAGGGGGTACGACGGCTAAGTAAATTAGAAATTGTGAGGAGCTTGGATACTACATCTAAGCCTACAGCCTCAGTCTGGTGCCATCAAAGCACATAGTGCCATTCAAAAACAAAAATAAGCCTCCCCACACACTTTCGCTGTTGGGCCCCATGAACTCAGCACAGGGATTGGAAAGAAGGTCTCACTGGGGAGGAGGTACAGGTACAGCTGCGCTGGGGTGAAGGAGGTACCTGGTGATGCACTGGCACACGCTGAAATGACAGCCCTCTGCATCATTGTAACCCCTGGGTTAGCCTGGGGAAGAATAGCAACGTCTTGTCTTTCCTCATGCAAAGATCGAAAGGCGAAGCTAAAATCCTTCCCTCAAATCTTTGCAGAGCGTTAACAGAGGGGGCAAACACCTCCGGGGAGGCAGCAGGAGCCTGTCTCTGCAGTTAGGAGGACTCAGCGTGGCAAACACTGTTTGTCACAGGACAGGGGAGCTGTGGTATTGCAGCTGCCTCTCTACGTGCAGAGATGTTATTCTGCCTCTAGATTTGTGGTCTGATGTTCCTGCACATTTGCAATCACATTAACATGGGAAAGTGTTGGCTGTCTTCAAACGGCTCCAGGGATAATATTTGAAGCAAAGGGTGATTTGAATCACGTTTTGCCGGCTAAGGAGGTCCAAAATAGCGATGTGTTCATCCTGTCAGTGCCAACCATCCTTTCTGTGATGGGTGTTTGCTCGCTGGGGAAAATGAATCGGTGATTGCTGCCCATCCCTAATAGGATTTATACTCCCACAGCTGAAATCACTCACACAAGCAAGGCTAACGTTGTCACTTGCCAGCCCTCCCAAACAACAACAACAAAAAAAAGCAGTCGAGGACTTGATGCAGTTTGAATCATGGCTGCCAAATTCCCTCTGGGGATGCAGGAGCCGAGTCTTCCCTTCAAGCCCCGGTTTTCTGTGAGGGACCTATGGCTGTCCTGGAGGGCATCGTCCCATGGGTGAGACGTCCCATCATCTCGGACCTACAGAGGTGGGGATGTCATTGCTGTGCCAGCATGTTCCCATCTACACGCTACTGCTGTCACTGAGATGGAGGCTTTTGGTGTCCTCAAGGACTTGTGCTGGCAAGGTTTGGTGTTCTGCCACAAAATGACGTCCCTCGTATGGTAAGAACTTCACCTGCCATATCCTTGCCTTCCTCGTCCATCCTCATTCCTTTCCCTCAGTGCTTCTGCAATACTCCCAAGGTACTTCTGAATCCAGCTGACCTCTGGTTGTCTTTAGTCAATCACCTAGCTGAGTTTGCAGCGGGGAAAACTCCCCTTAGCTTCTACCCTCTCTTTTCCTGAGCTCTGACATCGTCTCCATCTTGGCCTTACAACTCAAAATTAGGATGGCCCTTTCCCAAGGTGCCAAGGTTCTCTGTGGTGCCAGCTAGCTGAGACGAGGAGAACAGCCAGAAGATCGGTCCGTAGGGCAGACTCTGGTGCATCCTTCGTTGGGTTGCCACCAGCACGGCTCTAGAGACCAGGCGGTGGCAGTTGCAAGGAGCAAAGCGCCCGGCTCGCCCATCTGATAAAGGGCAGGTCGCCCAGGAGGGGCGTTGGCACCAATGCTTTGTTTTTAACGTGTTGTTCTTCTGAATTCCCATCAAACAGCGAGGAAGGGTGTATTCTGCTTCTGCTTCCTTTTGACCTCTTGTCAGCTCTTGGCTGAGCGGGGTGAGATCCAAGGCTTGTGTTACAGCCGTTCAGCTGAGGTGTATGTGTGTGTGGGGGGGGGGGGGGGGGTTGGGGAGTTGTTTTGGTTTGGTATGGCGTTGTTTTCCTTTCCAAAGATGGGCCTGATGAGGAAGAAGGCAGGGAAAAGTTGAATTAAGAAAAAGGCAGCTTTTGCGGTTGGGGAGCAGAATCAGCAGACGCAGGTTCTATTTCTGGCACCGCAGCAAAACTTCCTGGATATCGCTGGGCAAGGCAGCTCGACACATCTCCACCTCGCCTCGCCTACCTCCCGCCAAACCACGGACGCTCCTGCCCTCTCCCTCGCCCCCTGCGCCGGGGCAAGGGAGGGCTGCGGCCGCGCCGGCGGAGGGGGCCGGCTTTGCCGTAGGGGCTGCGAGGCGGGATCGACTCCCTCCCCCCCCCC
>WBNH01011132.1:0-104956 GCA_013401255.1 Urocolius indicus | reverse complement strand
AGAAGAAGAAGAAGGCGGCGGCGGGGGGCTGCGGGCTCGCCTCGCCTTGCTTCGCCGCGGCCGGCGCCGAGCCATGCCGGGGGGCAGCGGGCGGGTCGGGGGCGAGCGGCAGCCTCGCCCCGCCGCCGGGGGCCCGGCGGGCACCGAAGCTGCACCGGCTGGGGGTGAGTGAGCGATCGAGTGGGATGGGGGGCGGCGGGCGGGGAGTAGCGCGCACCCGCTCTCTCCGGTGGAGCAGCCTCGGGGCGGCGGGATCCCTCAACCATCACCTCCCCCCCCCCCACCTCCCGTCTCGGTCCGTCCCCGACCCGGCGCTGCCGCCACCTGCAAGTTGTGCCTCGGCCCGGAGCTGCGGCGTCATCCCCTGCGGGTACTGCCGGGGAGGCTTCCCCCGCCGAGCCCCCACCTTCCCGCTCCTTAGCTATTAGCATTAGTGCTCGGTTTGTTTCTCTTCTCTTTTATTATTATTCTCTCCCCCTACCTACATCGTCGTTGCCCCCCCCCCCCTTCCACCTTCCCCCATAATCCCGGCATCCCCTGCTAGGGAGCATCGGCGGCGGGGGGGAGGGGGGCGATGCTGCCAAGCCCCCCGCCCGCAGCTGCGGGCTCGCTGGGGATGCAGGCACCCTCCGGCCGGGGCTCTGCAGCGAAGGCCCATCTGCTGCCCGTGCTCGGCTGGCGAGGAGGGCACGGGCTGGGAATGCGTGCCAAGGCTGCAGCAAGCGAGAAGGAGTAACAGGAGTGTGCGCGTGGGAGGGAAAACGTACATAAAAAATATGTACGTGAGCATCGTCAAACGTCCCTTCTCCCCCTGCTCCGTCTCCATGTCAGATGGCTACAGTCCCCTCGTTTGTGGCTGCTTCCCGAGGGATGTGGGCACCCAAGTTATCCCTGCTCCTGCAGGGCTCCTGTCCTGGCTGTTTGTGGGCTGGAAATAGCTGTACGTCCTGCTGGAGTGGCACGGGCTGGCACAGCTGTGTCCTTGGGAGAGTTTCGCTCCCCGGGTGAGCGTGACAAGGGAACGCGGCATCTGCGGCAGCTCTAGACTGTCAGACAGCTCGGGCGAGTGAGGGAGCGCGGTGCGGGATGGAGAGAGGCTCCTCTCCGTGCCTCAGCCTGTGCTTTTCCTCGGGGGATTTCCGCAGGCTGTGTTTCTGTGAGCCGCACCTAAGTTGCTGAGGAGCCCTGCCTGTTTCCCAGAGCTGAAGCTGGGGTCTTGCGTCTCTCCCTTCCACTCTAGGGCAGAGCTTGGGTCAGGAGAAAGCCTGCCCTGTCTCCAGCATGCAGCGTGGGTGCTGAGCACCTCCCCTCCCAGAGAATGGCTCTCCAGTTAACTCCAGATCCCTCCCCTTGAGTGGGAAGTTCAAGCTCGTGAAAACACTCAGTGGCACCACCGCTAACAAGTATGACTTGAGTCACCAGGAACCCCCAGCCCTTTGCAAATTTCAAATTCCTGCCCGTGAGTCAGCAGGAGCTTTTCAGGCCCCCTCCCCAAAGGGCGGTTCTCGCGCTCTCTAAATCCTGCCTGCAGAAGTGGCGTTCAAGTCCACCTGGAGCCCGTGATTTAGGAGGCACTTGCAAGTCCCCTGTTGCTGCCAGCGCCTCTGAGAAGAGCTGAAATCAAGCAAGACCATTGCCAATGCTTGGCCCTCAGACACGGGAGAGCCACCTTGGAGAGGAGAGAAAACCAGTGGGTTCCCTGCCCTCCAGTACACCTTTGGTTTCCAAAGCCCCCCTAAACACAACTGTAGCGCCTGTGCTGTTTGTGGGGTTTTTTCAGCCTCAGTGCTGGGAACACATCCTCCAAGCTGAGGTGGGAGAAGGGAAGGTTGTGTTTTGAGCTGTTCCTGGGAGCCTCTAGCCTCCCTGTGGCATTACAAAGCAAGCTTTGAACGAAAATCCATTGTGAAGCACAGAACAGGAGTGAAGCTGCGACTCTGCCACTCACTGTATGTCATAAAAGTCTCTCAAAGATTTATAGCTCCTCTACACCCTCAAGTGATGTTTTTGCAGTAGTGTTATGAATTCCCTGGCAAGATATAACATCCCCTCCTTGGGAGGACTCTGTTATACCCGCATAGCTTGTTTATTAATGCCCTGGATATGACAGTTGTATTCTTAGGAAGGGAGAGGTGTTGTGGCTAGTTGCAGGTGAGCTTTTCTTGCCTTGTTCCTAATGCGGTGGCCCAGCTGCTGCCCTTTTGTGCTGGCACAACTTTGGTCATAGCTGCTCTTGAGGCTCATCTCCATCAAAGGTGCCCAGAATGTGAGGAGATCATTTCTGAAGTGAGTTCAGGGGCTGAGCCCTGAGTTCATGACCCCCTCCCTGCAGACACTGGTAAGACTGGAAGAAAAAAAGAGCTGCCTGCATGGCACACAGGAGTTGCCTTAGAGAGGAGATGGAGAAGAGGCGGTAGAAAACAGTGTGTGTACTTTCACGGATGTCAGCTTCAGGAGATGCTCGCAACGGTAAACGTTTGTCTGGAATACTTGTGCCCCACACAAGACAGGAATAGCTGCTCTGGAGTGTTGCTGGGGCTGCTCTGTGGTCATGGAGCCTGCTTCAACTGGACCCGGTGCATGGCAGCAAGCAGAGACCCACTTGGTGTGCTTGCCTGGGAAGTGCTACCTGTGAAGTTTGTGTGCCCGTGCATTTCCCCTATGCCTTGTGTTTACTCTTCTCCTCCTTCTCCCACACACAACTTGTTAAGTACTGTGTGACTTTGTGGCCTGCCAGGTTGGTGTGACATGCTTGTTGCATGTCTTTAAAGGATGCTTCTGTGACAGACGTGGGTGGGTGGGTGTTTGCAGAGTGCATGCAGCAATGCACGCAGGTGCCCCTGGGTGGAATGTACCTGCAGTAAATGTGCTGTCTTTAAGCACTCATGGGTAAAGCAGTTGTTCAGGACGGGCCACGTAGATGTTATTGTGTATGTTCAGTGCGTGAAGGACTCTTTAGAACAGGCAAGTTTCTCTGTCTGTCCCTCCCTTCCTTTGACCTTTTGTCAAGCAGAGATAAGCTCTGTCTCGTGGCAGGGTCAGTAGCTTTCAGCTTGCTGTGCCTGTCTTCAGAAGAGCATCTCTAAGATGCACCTGCTGCCGCAAAGTGACATCTTCCCCACCACCCCCTCCCTGCCCCTGGCATTGTATCACAAAGGCAGAGGAAGGAAGACAGTGAATTTGGTGATGGATAGATGGGGCAAGCTGGGCCAGCATTCATTCCTAAAGGCTGATTAGGTTTTAGGTGGGGCTAGCTGCTCTAAAATGAGCCCTTTGTATATTGTTGGAATCTGTGACCCAATCAGTGGGATGTAGCTGGAGGAGGTGGTGCTAACGAAGGCTGGTACAGCTGACAATTACCCTGGCAGAGAGGAAGGCAGAGGGGGTACTGTCTGGCACAAGAGGCCTCTTCACATCTTTGGGGCAGTGTAAGGTGCCTTAAAGTGCTGGATCAGGTTATCAGCACTGACTGTAGAAGAGTGTGACTAGTTGTCCCTACCTGCGTTTTCCCTCCTGTCACCCATCAGTTTTGCAGCAGCAGGTCAGGCTGCGTTGCGTGACCACAGGACGGCATCTGGTGGTGCTGCAACGAAGCGTTACAGTGGGATCTGAAATTTTGGGGAAAGTAGGCACGTGGGGCAGTGTAATGCAAGGGGACGTGGCTGTAGGTCTGAGGAATGCCTGCTGTTCCCCATCCTGGATGACATTGGAAAGGCTGGTGGCATACCTGCAGTGCACACGTAGACTTGTGCTGTCAGGTGCAGGCTGGATTTGAGGAGCCTTGGCTGAGCTGTGTGGAGGGGCCAAGCCTGGAATTGTGGGCAGTTCTGGGTCAGGTTTGATGTGCTTTGCTAGAGTTAAGCCAGTGTGTTTCTAGGACTGGGCTGTGCCACAGTAGCAATGCTCTGCTTCTCCAGGGGCCAGGGCAGTGACAGAGCTGATGAGTCCTCGCTTCTGGAGGATGTGGGAGGAGATGCCATGTGCTGAGGCAGCGGTGTAAGGTGCACAAGATGCACCCTGCCTGCATCTCTCTGAAATGGACTCTGGCTGCAGCTCTCAGGAAGGCAGAAACATGATTTATTTACCTTCCTATTCTGACTTCTTTGTGCTCCCTGCATTGCAAACCCTTTACTTTGCTCCAGCTCCTTTTGAGGCATAACAGATACCTCCCTTCTCTTCAAACCCCTGAACACCTGGAACAGGGCAGATGTATTTTTGTGGTCAGAAACTTGCCTGGTAGAGCTGATGGTTGAAAGGGAGTGCAGCACTGCACTCTGAGCTTTCATCAGGCAGGCTGAGGGAAGAAGCAGCTTGAAGGGAATTTGCTGCCTTACAGAAAGTGAGGGATTGTTCTTGAGCAGTCATCTCGGAAGTGATTATTCCCTCCCTGCTTTAGGACAGGAAAAGTTACCTGAGCTTCTTGCTGTGGGGGAGCCTTGGCCTTTCATACTGAGATAACGGCTCTCTCCCAGTTGAATAGGCAGCTTGATGAGCTCAGTTGCTGTTCCTTGTTTCCCCAGCTAGGGGAGTGCCCAGGCTTGTGTCTAAATAGGCTTTTTCATTCCCCCCCTCTAAAATCTGCTATTGCTGAGGGTATGACCAAAACAGAGCTCTGCCAGCAGTCTCTTTCAGCTTGTAACGCATCAGCTGCAAGCAGCAGGAGAGGTGGATGTGGCTGTCTGGGGGTTGAAAGGCAGTGAGGGCAACTCCCCTCTCTGAGGATCAGCTATGCTTTACATTTTATGACAAGGTTTCTCTCCAAGGGCCTCAAAGAAACCCGTTTAGCATCTCTTCTTTAGTCAAGCCCTTTACCTGGAGTAGAAAAGTGTGTCTCCCATTTCCCATACAGGGAAACTGAGGCACGGAGCAGGGCTGTGACACGCCCAGGAGCTCAGCAGAAACTGAAGTGTGACGCTTCCCTTATTGGCTTTGCTGCCGGCCATCTCGGGGAAATCCTGGAGAATGTCTACGTGCAGGTGCTGAGCCAGGGGTTATCGATAACTTCCTAGTCATTGCTTGGATCCTGCTGCCTTTTTCACCACAGATATCGCCACCTCCTTGATCTGCTGCCTAATCTGTAATCCCAGCTCCCTGCTGCCTTTCCCTTGCCGTTTTCCCCTCAGTATCTAAGCCCTTACAGGTTGGGCCAGGGTGCGTGAGCAGAAATGGGCTCTGTCATCTCTTTCAGGCTTTGGGGTAATTTTTACCTTGGGCTATTGCTGCATGGAGTCTTGCATGATACCAGAGCTGCAGCAAGCAGATTGGAAGCGTAGCAAAAGACTAATGCAAATTAGACCTGCTGCATAACAGCTTCAGCAGCTGTGAAACCTGTGATCTGAGCTCAAGTATCTGCTACGCTTGACTTTATCTGTGTTAGGGTCCCCTCTTTCGGCGTGCAGACACTGAAACTGCACAGAAAGCAAGGGAGGCAGCATGGCAGAGAGACACGAAAGGGAGTCTTTCTCCTGGATGCTGAGCCCTTTAAGAGAGAAGGGGAAGGTAGGCTAGAGCCCTGAGATTTTAAGCTGGCTGTGCTGAGGCTGAAGAGAGAGGACTGTGGTAGCACTTTCAGTGCTTCCTTCCTCTGGTATAAGTGCTTCAGCAGGGAAAAGGAGGAGGATGGAGGCCTGTGCAGACTGAGCATGCTGAGCACGGACAGATCTCGCAGGCTGCAGGAGCTGGGAAAGGTATGGCTTTGGCAGGAGGGTTTGCCTGTGCAGGGGCTGACTGTGGATGGTGCTTGCTGTGTGCGAGGAAGTCTTGTTTTTGCAGAGCCTGCAGTGCAAGGGCCAGCCCTGAGGCAGAGCAAAGGGCAGGGTAAATCAGGAGAAAGGTGCCTTGGAGTGATCAGCACGCTCTTGCTCAATGACCCCGTTGCTGAGGGAAGTCTTAGTGGCCCTGATGCAGGCAAAAGCCGTATCTCCTGAAGGCAGAAGAGTGTGGCAGAAAACTGTGATTCTCTCATCTCTCATCTCAGCCTTCCCCATACGTTATTTGTACCAGCAAAACTGTTCTTCCTTGACTGCTTCCACAATGTTTTCAGTTCCCTGTTCTCCTTCCCATCTGCCCCCTGCAGCTCTCTCCTCTCTCTGCCTTGCTGTCCGGCCACAGCTTTTGCCCACTAACCACGGTCAATGGAAGTGAGATGTACCAGGCGTCCTTGCTTGAAGGGGACACGGTTCGCTGCTTTTTCTCCTGAGGCCACGCGAGGTCTCTGGAGAAGAAGTGGGCTAAAGGAATTCCTGCTTCCCTGTCAGCCCTGTGTCCCCAAGTACCTCTTGTCATGCTGTCGTTTGGTGCAGGCTTGACTTAGCAAGTGACCATTGTGCTTTCAGGTACGTGCTGTTGGCACGGAGCCTCTGTGGCCTCAAAATCCTTACCCAGAAGCAACTTTCATAGCAAGGGTTGACCACACCTGCATTCAGCTTGGCCAAGGGGACGATGGGATTGCTTTTTGCATAATTTAGTAGCCTCTTGAATTATTTATCTTGCCGTTGTTGCTCTGGAACAGAGTCTTCTGGCTTCCCGTGAACAAGCACTGTTGGGGTGGGGGGTAAGGGGGGAGGGAAGGGGAGTTTGTCAGGCATCCAAATCCTATCACTTAGTGATCAGGAAGTGGGTTTCCTTTCTGCCCGTGTTTGTTTGCATATGCCTGTGAGCTGCTGAACTGCCCTGAAAATCCAGTTCTAGTTTCTGCATCACTCCTGTGTATTTGGATACCGCAGAGCATCTCAGTAGCTTGCGACTGTGTGAGAGGTTCCTGAGTTTGGAGGAGCCTTGTCTTTGCAGTAAAGAGATGGTGTCAGGCTGGAGACAGTGAATCTGGGATCTGAATGTAGTCTCAGCCCTCAACTACAGTGGATCTGAGGCAGGGATCATCAAGATAGCTCTGTGAAATACTCAGATGCTTTGAGAGCTCACTTTTTTTTCTTCTGTCAGAGGCCCATCTTGTCCTGCCAAAGTGGCTTTTAGCTTTGGCATGACATGGTCCATTGGACTTCATAAGATATCCTCAGGACCTGAAGACTAGGAAGATCAGGTGGTGCAGCAGGAAATTGTGCAGCAGAGATTCCCGTAGTTTCTCAGTGACTAAACTCTGAAAAGCAGCTAGTGTAAGGCAGAGGGAGACCAGGGCAGGTTTTTTTCACAGGATCTTGCAGCAATGTTGTGAAGATGAGCTGGGTGAGCCGAGCATCCACCACAGCTACGTGTGAGCTTAATGCCCTTTGGCCCTCTGCCTCACTGGTCTGTGCTGTACCAGCATGTACCAGCTGTACCATTCTGATGGACTGTCCCACTCCTGCCCTGTTTTTCCTGGTGACTTCAACAGGACCGTGGCTCCCACCCCACACACGTTGCACATCCTTCTCGTCTACCATCAGTTTTTGCGATGTGTCTACACGTTGGTTTTGTCTTCCTCCTCTCATTCCCTTCTGACCTGTCTCTGGCAGTGGACTTCTCAGAAACGGAGTTCAATGTAAATGTTTGTGTTACTGAAGACCTGGAAGGGGAGGGAAATGGTTGAAGCTGGAGCAAGAAAGGAACTTGGCCCGTAATCAAATGATTGTGACGGTAAACTGCTCTGTCTACTGTGCTGCTGATCAGAAATGCTCAGCTTCCCTGTTTTTTATCTGCACAGTGTCAGTTTGTGGTTTTTGTGTTTGGGGGCAGAGTTGGCCAGACGATCACCAGATATCCCTTGGACAAGCTGTGCTATCCCACCTGGCCCTGGCCTGCTTCTCGGGTTCTTCATCCTGAAACAAAACACATTCTTTTGTCAGATGGTTTTACTTGTTATCAGGGATGTTGACACCTGGCTAAATGCAAAAGCCTTCCTCATCCTTCCCAAGAAATAAGGCTATCCAAGGGAAGAATGTGAAGATGAATGGTCTCAGAACCTGTGCGACGTTTGGTTTCGCTGACAAAGGGTGGTTTTTGTCCTCTTTACCCAGTTCTTTCTGCTTGGTTTAATCCGGGGATCAGGGCACTGCTTTGCTTAGTGAAAAGGAGTGTTTGTACAGAAGTGGTAAACATATTGTTGAGACCCAGGCCTGCTGCAATGCCTGTAAACAAGATCCAGCCATCTGTGGGAGGCAGAAGAGAGATTTATGTGGCCCCGAGTTAAGTGCACTAGGAGGCTTTTGATTTCATTCTGGGAAACTGCCCCTTTTTGTGGTACCATATGCCTGTTAATGGCATAGAGCCGTTACTGGAGACTTGATTCGTGAGGATTTAATCCGAGGGGCTGTGGTGCTGCAATCGGGAGGATTACATAAACCAGGGGCTTGTCTCTGCAAGCCGGAGCCCCGGTTCCACTGCAGAGCCCCCCGAGCCTGTGCCCTTTGTCCACCCCAGAGGTGAGAGTCTTGGCTGATTCAGTTCTGCCTTGGGGCAAAGCATTGAAGAGCTCTCTGCCTATCAGCGCTTTCTTTCCGAAAATAATAACAAAGTGAAGTGGCAGCAGGGGATCCAGGCGACACTGTGTTGAGGTCTTGCCTAAGTCTTGAAAGAGGAAATGAAGAACAAAGGCAGAAGAGACAAATAAATAAGAGTCTGTTCTTGGCCCAAGAGAAATTCCCATGGGTTCATGTAACAGTGTCGGGAAGACACGGCACTCCCAGGGCTGGAGTTAGTTTTGGAGAAATAAAAGAGGCGAGAGAACAAGGAGGAGTGTGTGTGTGTGAGGAGGGGGGAGTTAGGGATGGGGAGGAGGGACGCACAGACACCCTAGAGAAACCTCTCAGTGTGGAGTCAGATTTCTCTGTCTGTTCCTGATGAGGAGGGGTTAACGCTCTTTGTATGAGATTGGCTGGCCACCAGACATTCAGGGAAGAGGGGGATCGGGGGCTGCCAGGCAGGACCCCTGTGGCCTGAAAGGAGAAGAGGAGGAGGGGAAGGAAGAGACTTCCAAGCAGTAATAGATTGGCTACTGTGGGAAAGTGAGCACATTGCCAAACCCCAAGTGGTTGGTGATGGATGGGGGAGGAAAGAGGGTGGGGAATGGAGGGACAGCTCTTCTCTGTGGCTGCTAAGATCTTGCTGCTGTTCCATAGCCTCCCTTTATTTATTGTCTTCCTGGGGTTTAATTACTCCCCTCTTCTATCCATCTTGGAGAGCTTTTATCCTGGGGATGCACAAACAACTGCCACCCGCTTCAAAAATACCTGGAGGCAACGTGGTTTCTGCTTGCCTGCGTGGGTCTGTGCACTCTACCCATCACCATGGCATCAAGGACTTCTTGCCTCCTTCCTTCTTTAACTGCCTTGCTTTGGGCTCACAGGGCATCCACCTCACCTTCTTCTGGGCTGTTCAACCTGCACCTTCCTGCTTCTTGGGCTGCTACACAGTCTCCAGGAGCAATCCTGCTTTCCTTTGCACGGGGTTTATGTGCATGGTCTGGCACATCTGCCACGTGCCCTTCACCCATGAACCCTCAGCTCTGAGGGCAGTCTTGACTGCTCACCTTGGTGCTGTTCTGAGGATTTGTGACATGTAATCCACTTGCTTGGCATACATGGACTGCTGGCCAGAGTCTGCTTTCCAAGGAGTTACCTGCTACTCCTGCTTCCAGGTTCCTCCTCCTTGAGATGTGCTCCTTCCCTGATGCTGCTTGGAAGAACTGGCAAGCTCCTGGTAGTTGAACGGGGAGGCCTTGTTGGAGATTTGGCTGTTTGAGCAGTGCTTTAAAGTGCTGTAATTTTGAGCATCTGAGGATGTACCTACACGATAACCACAACTTTGGTGAGAAGTGAACTGATGAAGTAAATTACGACACTTCTGCTGGTCAGCTGCCTGTTCCCATGCCTAGGCACTCTTCTTGATGTTTATTTTTAACCCAGTTAGATCTGCTGTTGATTTGACTTTACAAAGAAGACTTTCATGCAATTGACAACTTAAATCAGTACAACTGACAACTGAGGGGTGGTGAGCTGTGAAGGTGGTGAGTGAGGGGAGGGAACCTATGAAGCAGCATGTGTTACCACATGCCTCACTTGAGGTATCAGAAAGCATGATTTTTCCTTTTATCCTTGGACAAAATGGGTTTGTCCTTTCCCTGCAAGACACCAAGGCTGGCTGGGAGTTCTCATGTACTTCTTTGCTTACCCCATGGCCTGTCTGAGGACATAAGTTGAGGTGTGGTTTGTTTTTTTTTTTTTTTTTTTTATTGGTATAGCTTTGTCCCTTTTTCTTTTCCTATGCCTTGTATCATGTAAAATACCCTGTAGAATACCAAGGTATAGATGCAAAAGAACTAGCCAGCTCCATTTTGCTTTAGCCACGGCACTCTTAAAGTGCTTCCAGGATATTGGGCATACGTGAAGGAGAGGAGGCTAGAAGTAGTGCTGGCTCTCCCTTAGCAGAAAGAGCGCTTGGACTAGTGCTGCTGAGAAAGTAAAACTTTTTCTTCTGAGAGTGTCTGGAGGATCAGAGTGTGCTGAGGCATCTCTGGAACCATGGAAATGGTGAGACTGGCTGGAGAGAGGAGATTAGTTACAAGGGATCCCCCAGTACAGCTGAAGGATATTGAGAAGAATACTTGATAGATTCTAGTAGAGCTGGAAGTCCAGCTTGTAGTTTTCTTTAGCGTGCAGTACTATGCTTTTTGATGTCTAAGTACTTCCTGAGTAAAATGAAATTGGTATATCGTAGGCCATTACTGGATCTCGGTATTTTCTAAGTCTTCTTTGAGCAGATCTTCTTTTAAACTGGGGGCTGGAGAATTATATAATTACGCTGCTATTAGTATTATGGTAGCTACTGTATGAACAATCTGTTCAAGTGAAGGGTTTTATAATGGACTCTGAAGGTGCTCAGATGCTGGTCTCTCTTGCTGACTTACGGACAAATCAGTCTTGAGCCGAAATCCTGTTAATGAAGATCACGTTATCTCCAGGTCCTGTGTGCTCCGTATGGAGGATTAAGAGCTGCTTTGTCCCAGAGTGTTCCACTATCTTTCTGTGACTGGAGATGTGGCATCTGAAATAACCAAGAGCAGGACAAGACACTCAAAGAGCTGAAATGGTGAAAGCCTATGGAAAGTCCAAAGTGCTTCCAGGAGTTGCAGAGTACTTAAAAAGCTGGGGGCTTTGCGCTGAATGCGTTTTGGTTTGTGTGGCAGGAGATTGTAGCTATTGGCGTGGAGGACTTGGGATTCCTATAAGAGTACACAGGAGAAGAGACACCTGTTTTCTTTTTGACCACAGATGCCCCTGGTCAGTTGAGGCCCAGCAAGGCCTTGCACACAGTCCGAAGGCTTGTGGATGACATGATGTACATCAGCTGTCTACCTTCACTGGGAAGGAGAAGGCAATGCCTTCGTTTCTCACCTTAGCCTTGTGTAGATTCACCCTTTACCTGTGTCTTTTTTTTTTTTTTTCCCTCCATCTAGATTTCTTCCTGGTTTGATGACACTCATTAATGGTGTGTGGATTGCAGCTGAAAGGCAAATGTATGCTATGGTGGCACTGAGAGTGGTCATCATATATCTCTGCTCACCTCCCTGTTGAAAGGGAGGGAAGATGCTTAGGGCAAAGCCTGGATCTCCCTTTGCCTGACTTTACTTGGCGACTAACTGTGCTAGATGGCTTACTGGTTGTACTGGCAGCAGCTCAGTGGCACTTTGTGGTCAATTTCCTCAAAGCTGCAAAGGAAGCTCCTAGCATGAAGTGTTACTGTTCTGCATTACTGCTGTGGGCAGCAGCTCTTGACGAAGGTCACGAAAGGATGTTGTAATGCTGTCCTTGGGACTTGAACGAAAGCTGATATGGACCTGCCTGCTTTAAAATCACCTTATACTGTGACTCTGCCAGAACTTCCTGCTGGCAGCCTCCTAGCTTGCAGTCCTCAAAAACACTGTGGCATCCTTCATGTGAGAAATGCGGAGCCCTCTCCACTTTCCCTGCTCTTCAGCTTTGTAGGATAATTGTCTCTTCCTGTCCTTAAGCAAAGCACAGTCCTGCTATCCCTGAGCTAGTCACACTTAATTTGTAGACAAATAGGTTTTTGTAGTTTCCCTTCTCTAGGTGTTTGCAGGACAAAAGTAACTTGGGATTTTGAGTGTTTTGAGGTACTGTGACACCCCGCCTCCCCCACCCCCCATCCCCCCCAATTGCGTGTTGTGATTCCCGTGGCCTGTGGATGGCATTTAGACTTTGTACTTAAGAAGTATGGAGCCTCTTCATTTGTCTCTATCTGGAGCAGAAAGTTTGGCCCTCGTTGTGGAATGGGGGATGGAAGTCATGCAGTATTTCAATCTGCCTTGTGAAAGCAATCCTCATTTGAATTGTTGCTTTGTGTTTGAAGCATCTGAGTGATGGGCAAATATGTTACTGTATGGGTGTTACAGGATAACTTTAGGCAGAGGAGATGAGCACCTCTGGCAGGGGCAAAAAAACCCAGAAGCTTCTGCTATAACTTGTCTTTCACAGCAACTTTTCTCCTGTAGCCGCAAGAGAGGTCTAGGTACTCTTGTCCTGCACACTAACAAGATGGAGTGTGGGGTATCATGCATCCAGCAGCGTGTTGCATGGCCTTTTGCCAGTGTCCTCCAGAAGAGAACATTAGAACTGGTGAGCTGCCAGCTCTTAGAGGTGCATATCTCTCTCTCTCTGGCTCCTTGAAAAATCAGGATATGATTTCAGGAAGGTATAAATCAACTGGTCACTTGATATAATGGCAAAGTAGAACAGTAACAGGTGCCTGGGGATAACTCATATGCATACCACTTCTGGCTTTCTTCTCTCTGTGAAAGCCCTTCCCCTGCATGGTAGAGACATAACTTCAAGCAAGGAAATATCAAAGGGATCCATTACAAAAAGAAGCTTTCAGCTTGTCTTGCAGAGACTGAATGTTGCTGAAGAGGTTTATAACTGTGTGTTCCCTAAAGAGCTTTGTCTTAATGGAGCTGAGTGTCCATACCCCTTCTGGGTTTTTCTTCTTCTTGAACATTACAGCTTTTCTTGCTGTTGTCTTTAACCTGACAGCAACTTGATCACTCTCCCTGAGATCAAGTTGACTTTTCCCCCTTCAATTTGCTCAAAATTGTCAGAAGGGAAATATCTTTTCTTGCTGTTTTCTGTGTTCCTGGTAACTGATGGCTGCTTTGTGACAGAGCAGCTGGGCTTTTTAATGACAAGCTGAGATGACTCCCTGACTGGTACCTCCTTTCTCATTTCCACCACACATAAATGTTCTGGATGGGGAAGGTGGGTAATAACATCTTCCTCCCCTGCTGGCCTTTGTCCTCAATTAGCACCACTCAGAGACACATCTTTTGCTGCAGCACTGATCAGAGGATATGGCAAGGGATACATGACTGATGTTTTTTAGCATCTCAGCCCACCCAAAGGTGCGTGAGTGCTTCCCCCACTCCCTGGCAGAGGAATCCCTGGCATGTGCAAATGGAGGTCGCTCTCAGGAAAGAGGCTTTGAAGAGGACACAGCTTGTTGCTTTGCCTTGCTCCTTTTAGGAGGGGGTAGGAAATGGATTTGTGTTCCCACTCCCTAACAAAGGCAGCTGAGCAGTGAACATTGCCTCCTGGGACATGTCAGGAGTGAAACAGCAGAGGGTACTGCAGGGCCAGCTTGCTTTGGCAGAGCTGCAGGGGAGGGCTGCACACACCAACTCTGCTCTCCCAGGCGCAGACTGCAGTAACAGGGAGGCAATGCAGCCATGCATGGGCTGAGAGTTGCCAGCGGGTGAAAAGCTGCTGAGCCTGACAGTTATCGATGTATGCAAATGTCAAGTGAGGAAAATATGCTTTGCTTCCTAAAACCATGTGTCCTGCTATGTTGACACAGCACACTACATCTCAGAAAGTGAAGCAGTTTGAATGTCAAGACTTGCTACCTTTCATCAGGGAATGCACCATGACATGCAGAGTATTACTGCTGTCTGGGAAACAAGTCAGAGATGTGCCTTGTGTGATTCCTTCAACCTTTTGTCCTGGGCTGGCCCAGAGGAAGCTGGTTGCCTTATGTTTGTCCTGTAGGAAACGGAGTGAAACCAGCATTACCTGGCAGCCTTTGGGTGCATTACTGGAGCAGGCCAGCCATTCATCTCTCCTGTATTTTGGCATATGAGAGAGCGACCTGGTGTCTGGAGGTAATGCCTTGCAGAAAGCACAGGACATCAGATTGGAGAAAGCTGTACTAATTTCCAATGAGAGATCTTCCAGGAGCCAGTCTCTGCTAATTTACCATTTTTTTAGCTCCGTTGTGCCCTTCTCTTCCCCCCACTTTGAAACAGAGTGAAAACTGGTGACATGAAAGGCTACTCCTCTGTACCTTGCAGGTGATCTTGCCACTTCAGCAAGTCATTTATGGAGCCTTTGGGGTGGGGGGTGGGGGGGAATCAAATACCCTGGATACAACAAGATGTTCTCGGCTTTCCGCAGCCGCTTGTTTTGCCCCCATGAAGAGAGCTCGACAGTAAGCAAGATGGTAATTTGTGCTTTTTGAACAGGAGAACATCCAGCCCCCCATGTCTGGGCCACCTTAAAAGTGGCCTCACATCAGCTGGGGCGGGACCAGGCATATGAGGTTGGGCTGTGGAGCCCTGGCAAGTGGGTGCAAGAGGTGAGGGTCCGCAGGAGCGTGGGGCTCTGAGGAGAGCAGCCATTTTCTCTTTCTCATTCCCAGCCTGCGTGACAAGATGGCCTCCTGCGGGCACACAAAGCCTTAGCCCTGCCCCTCCGCTGACCTGCCATATCAATGTATGTAAAAAAACCTCCTGTAATAAACGTTAATGAGTAGGATAAAAGCTATCTCTCTTTGTTTATTTTTTCCCTCCCATGACAATGCTGGTTGGGGTTTTTTTTTTGCCAGGTTCAGGCTTACGATGCCTCCCCTAGCTAGTGCTTGACGTGGGGCTGACTCCTTGCCTTCCCACCTAAGCATGGGTGGGGATGACATCAGTGGATGGAGGTTCTCAGTAAAAAGGTGTCCAGAAAGTATCCAGAAATACTTCTAGCTGAGCTGTAAGGGAGAACCTCTCTACCAAAGCGTGTATCAGAGCCACCTGTATAGAGTCAGATACGTTGTTCTGCTGGGAAGTTGCCACCTGTCTAAATGCTCTCTGGCTTTTCACTTTAATATTAAATTATCTCCAAGTTAATCAGTAAACGCTCTTTGCTGTATTGTACCTAATGCCCTCTGAGGCGGGAGGAGCGGGCTGGGTGCGTCTTCCCTCTGCTCCTACGTTGGACATGTGTTAGTTGTGAGGAGCTGCAGGGCAGCCCTGATTGGGGACGGGGCGAGGGGAAGGGCTGGCGACCTGAGGCAGCTGCCTTGTTGCCCCCCAGGAGGGAAGGCTGCTTCCTGCAAGGGCATTGCTGGCATCGTCGCTCACGGGGTGCAGGGTTTAAAAATGATGGCATGGGGTGTGTGGTGCCTCTGAAGAACTTTGGCCCTGGAAGAGGGGTGGTGCCACAGCAGAGAAGTGACATATAGCGTACTGTGGAAGGCGCATAGTCGTGAGTGTTGTGTGTGTTGGGCTCGGAGGAGACCTCTGCCTCTTTGCCTGCTGCTGTGTGGAAGGTTTCATGCTTCAGGGAGGAGAAGACAGCCTCTGTGTTGCAAAGGGCATTCACCTTCCGCTGCACACCTTCAGCCCACTCCTCCCTTCCCTAAAGGGTGAGTGCTTTTACTCCTCTTCCTTGGTGAAGCATTGAGTGAGCTTAGCTTTTTCTTTTTTTTTTTTTAAATCCTTTTTTTCTGGATTGTGGTCATCAATCTCTTCTCTGCCTGACAGCATCTCTGCGCTTCCTGCTTGGTCTGGAGGAAGTGAGGTGGTATAGGGAAAAGGACAAAGGCAATATTTCACATTTTTTAGGAACTAGGGCCCTGCACCGCAGGCTTTTTACCAGCCTGACACGAATCTGTTCTGATGACAAGTAGAGAGAGCTAGGTGTTTATTTTAGCCACCTTGATTGGGGCACAAAAACTGCTCTGCATATGGTCTACAGAAAATGAAAAACAAAAGGCAAGATTTTGAGATATAGTGGACTTGAGAAGTACGGAAGAAGAGTGAGAGTGACAGATCCCTAATTACTGGGCTTTTTTTCAGTTGCTCGTGTGAACTTGAGTAGCACTTCCTAGGAAGAAGGGTGAGTTTTGGGGCATGTGTTGGGTAAATGCAAAAGGATCTGGGGAGCATTGGTGTTCTTGGCTCTTGCAGTCTAGCCGATGATCTTGGTCCTTTCTACCAATGATGTTTTAACTGTGTACCCACTACTCTACCTCATCTCACCTGCTCTCCGCTGTCTCTTCATCCTCTGGTGATGCAGGTCCTGAGGAGGCCTACATTCATTTTGTTTCTGTCGATGAATGGGGACAAATCTGCCAAGTGTGTCGTGTTCTCTAGGTCACAAATTCCTGTTATTCTGTACTTCTGGTCTCTCTACCCTATTGCCACTGCCTTTCTCATGTTTGTAAAGTTTATAAGCCTGTGGCTGATCTAGAGGAGGTTCAGCTTGGTGTAGCCCCAGTGAGGCAAAAGACCCAGTGAAGATGGGAGGAGGTGGGGAAGAACAGTTCTTGGATTCAAGTCTCGAAAGATGCATGCTGAATTTGGGCTAACTTTCTGCCGTCCCCAGCCTTCCTTTCTACCAGTGGTAAACTTTTTGCACCTCAGTAACTATTGAACGTGACTTTGCTTTTCCTGACTTTTCCACAGGATGAAGATGAGACGCCATAAGCTCTTTCTGACTCTCTGCATGGCTGGTCTCTGCCTCATCTCCTTCTTGCACTTCCTCAAGGCCCTTTCCTATGTCACCTTCCCCCGGGAGCTGGCTTCGCTTAGTCCCAACCTTGTCTCCAGCTTCTTCTGGAACAATGCCCCCGTCACACCTCAGGTCAGCCCTGAGCCAGGGGGTGCAGAGTTCCTCCGCACACCTTTGTACTCCCACTCCCCTTTGCTCCAGCCCCTGCCTCCCAGCAGAGCCAGCGAAGAGCTGCACAAAGTCGAGTTTGTGCTGCCGGAAGACACAACAGAATATTTCGTCCGTACCAAAGCTGGCGGCGTTTGCTTTAAGCCAGGCACCAAGGTGTTGGAGAAGCCCCCCGTGGGAGGGCGGCCGGAGGAGCGAGCGGATGGTGGGGCCTCAGGGCGTCCGGCTCGCAAGCCACTGAGCGCCGGCGGGACCAAGCGGCGCAAGTGGGTGGAGTGCGTGTGCTTGCCGGGCTGGCACGGCCCCAGCTGCGGGGTCCCCACTGTGGTCCAATACTCCAACCTGCCCACCAAGGACCGCCTCGTGCCGCGCGAGATTCCTCGGCGGGTCATCAACGCCATCAACGTCAACCATGAGTTTGACCTGCTGGATGTCCGCTTCCACGAGCTGGGAGACGTGGTGGACACCTTCGTGGTGTGTGAGTCCAACTTCACGGCCTACGGAGAGCCGCGGCCCCTCAAGTTCCGCGAGATGCTCCTCAACGGCTCCTTTGACTACATCCGTCACAAGTTGCTCTATGTCTTCCTGGACCACTTTCCCCCCGGCGGCCGCCAGGACGGCTGGATCGCTGACGACTACCTGCGCACCTTTCTCACCAGGGACGGCATCTCTCGCCTCCGCAACCTGCGCCCGGATGACGTCTTCATCATTGATGATGCCGATGAGATCCCGGCCCGCGATGGCGTGCTCTTCCTCAAGCTCTACGATGGCTGGACGGAGCCCTTCGCCTTTCACATGCGCAAATCGCTCTACGGCTTCTTCTGGAAGCAGCCAGGCACTTTGGAGGTGGTCTCGGGCTGCACCATGGGCATGCTCCAGGCCGTCTACGCTAACGACGGGATCCGTCTGCGGCGCCGTGAATACTACACCATGCCTGGCTTTCGGCAGTACGAGAACAGCACGGGACACATCCTGGTGCAGTGGTCACTGGGCAGCCCCCTCCACTTTGCTGGCTGGCACTGCTCCTGGTGTTTCACCCCAGAGGGGATCTACTTCAAACTGGTGTCAGCCCAGAATGGGGACTTCCCCCGGTGGGGTGACTACGAGGATAAACGAGACCTCAATTATATCCGGGAGCTGATCCGGACTGGTGGCTGGTTCGATGGTACTACGCAAGAGTATCCCCCTGCCGACCCCAAGGAGCAGATGTACGCTCCCAAGTACCTGCTCAAGAACTACCAGCGGTTCCACTACTTGTTGGAGAACCCCTACCGAAAGTCAGAGGGTGCTGGGTGAGGCCACCGAGGGTTGGTGTGGGAATTCAGAACTTCACAACAAAGGGAAAGAGTTGAGTGGTTTTTGTCTGTTCCTTTTTATTGTTTTCTCTGGTTCTGGGTGGGGTGTGCCATTTCTCTGCAGTCCCTGCCCTCTCTCCCTTCCTTCTCTGTGTTTTTTTTTTCCCTTTGTCCCAGGGTGACCCTGGGGAGAGAAATTTCTCAGTCTTGCGAAGAGCAGGAGGAGGAGAGATATTGGGGACCTACTCTAGTGGTAGCATAAAGAGTCTTGCATCTCCCAGACCTCTCCTGATATCTGGAGAGAATCTCTGCGGCCAGCTGGTGGATTTTCCTCCAGGAGGGAGGCTGGAAGGGTCCCGTGGGGAGAGAGGGCAGCTGTTCCCATCCACCCTCATCCTTTGTGGATTGGAGCAAGCACAGACAAGAGCCTGGGCTATTCAGTGAGCGTGTGAGTCAGCAGGCACAAACTGATGCGAGTGGTCACGTGTGCAGATGTGTGTCAGGCATTTTTTTGGATGAGTGAATGTGCAAAAGCATCTCAGTATGCGTTTATTTTTTTTTTTAATACCTCTATATTCAAAGAATATTTTGGTGAAGGGAAATCCTCTGCTTCCAGTGTGTTCTCCCCAAGATGCAGCCTCTTCCCATAGGCTTAATGCGCCTGTCCTGGGCTGCGTCTTGTCCTGAGGCTCTACCAATCCTGGAGCAGGCAGATGGGAAGCAGGGGAGAAAGCTGATTATTGTTTTTTTTCTAATACTCCTTTTTCACCCCTGCCCACACAACACTGCACTGGCTTGACCCACAGAAGCTGAAGCATCTTTCCTGCAGGACGTGCTTCTCTTGGGGCTGGGATAAGCTGCAGGGGACTTAATCAGATGGTGGGAGTGTATGTTTACAAGTGCATGGTTTCCTATGTGCATGAGTGCTAACATGCATGGTTTTGGTATGCACGTGGGCGTTTGTTACCGGTGTTGGGGGGGGGAAGGGGACATAGTTGGGCTTGGGTGTGTGTGCTTTCAGGCAACGGTGGGATCCAGCACCTGCCATCTCCGTCTTGGCCTGGGTGACTTTGGGGAATTCACAGGAGAGGGCCAGGGAAATCGTTGGCTCTGCGTAGCAGT
Organism: Urocolius indicus; assembly: GCA_013401255.1. Lineage (NCBI taxonomy): Eukaryota > Metazoa > Chordata > Aves > Coliiformes > Coliidae > Urocolius > Urocolius indicus. The sequence continues at coordinate 85,650 of WBNH01011132.1, read as the reverse complement.
GCCACACACATGGGACTGCTGTGTGCCTCTCTGCCTGCCTCTGCAACCCTGCGGGCTGTGCCTGTTGCAGGGTTTTTTGCTTACACACGCTGGCTGTTTCTTCTTGCCACGGGGTGAAGGAGAAGAAGAGGAGGGCGAAGCTCTGAGTCAGCAGTGGGTGTTTAGGGGAAACAAAAAGTACAGGGTCAGTCAACGTAATCTGCTCTTAGGGTGTGAGGGACCTCGTGGGGAAACGGGCTGTGGCCAAACTCCCCCTGGAGCCAAGAGACTCTGCTGGGGCTATCGTGCAACCCAGAGAGCGTGCACAGCCCACACGTGCAGCCTGGGTCATGTGCACACAAGACCATACAGAGGAGAGGGCTTGCAGAATGACGCTAGCTGTAGCTGGTTGGGCCAGCATCTGCTCAGTTTGTTAGGGATGGGTGGTCAGGATCTGGCCTGGTGTTGTGCTGGATTGATTCAGCTCACTCAGGAGGCAGATCTGTCTCCACCCTCACCACTCTTCCTTAGCAGATGGCTTGATGGGGTGCCTCCTGGAGCCTGGGCTTTAGCGGGCAGAGGGTGAAAAACATGACGAACTCGCTCTGTTAGCCTTGCAGTGGAAAGACTGTCTCATGTTCCAAAGAGAGAAGTGAGGATCATGTGGAGGAGGAGTAGGAAAATGTTGGCATAAGGGTGACCCTGACATCAGGCCAGCTGTGCTGAAGCAGGAGGGTTTCCATTGCCGTTAACTCACTCCGCTGGGGCTCCATATTCCTGTGTTGTCCAGCCCATTCCCACCCTTGGCTTCATTCCTATCTCTGTATCGCTCTCTCTTTTTCCCCTCCTATTCCCCTCTCTAGAGAAGTGAAAAACATCAACAAAAATAACTTGATTGCCTAATAAGACTAAGACAGGAGCAGAATGAAGATGAACATCTTTTTGTGGTCAAACTGAGGTGGAGTTCGTCTCGGTTTCTTCCACATCTGACCGCTTCTTTGAAGAACTGAAAGACCCTCTTGGGGTTTTTTGTTGTTGGTGGTGGTGGTGGTTTTGCTTGTTTTTTAAATCACTGTGCTCCCTTCTGCAGTATCTTCCTCACAGGTAGAAAAGCCCCTTTGGGAACTGAGTGGAGGGAGAAGCTTTGGTAGGCAGAATGCTGTTCCCCCAAAGGGAAGCAGTGGCTCCTCTAAGTCCAGGCTCATTGATGCAGCAGGAGAGTGAAACTTTTACCAGTCATGTGGTCCTTGTCCCAAGTGTGTGTGTAGAGAGCTTGGGCACAGAAAGATTACAGAGAGATGGGGCTGCAGCTGAGAAAAGAGGAGCCTGTGTTGGGCGAGATGAGGGCAGTAGCACAGAGACTGCAGCACGAGGGGAACGTGCTTTTCCCAGGGGCAGTCAGAGGAGAGCAGGTGTGTTGGCTTGTGGGGTTCAGTAGCAGAAAAATACAGAAGGAAGAAGCTTTTTCTCACTTTGACTCTTGGAAGGGAGCCTGAGATCTACCCTAAGACCTTGTGGCTGTGCCTTATCTTAAAAAAAAAAAACACCGGAGCCAGACCTTGCTTGGTGAAGACAGGAGGGAAAGAGGGAAAGAGAAGTCAGTCTTTGCTTGGATGCTTTGGCAGCGCTGGAGCCCCAGGAAGCTGGGGCTAAAGTGCATGTGTGCAGTGGCTGCACTTGATTTGTCTTCTACATTGGGAGCAGCCTCTCCTCTGATACCAGCCCTTCCTGTGCGTGGGCATCCTTAGGGATTTGTAGCTTGCTGCAAGTCACGTTTTCATCGCTGAGGCGTGGCTCTTGTCTCTTGGGAGTTTCAGATGAGCCCACAGCTGCAGTATCTGGATCCTCTATTATTTGTTCCATCACCTTTCATTCCAAACTGCCTCTTTCTTGGGCAGGAGAAGGTCCTGCTGGACTAGCAGCACTGGGGCTCTTCTGCAGGACTCTGGTCCCGCCTTCCTCCTAGACTCACATCCTTATTCTTAGGAAATTAAAACTGGCTTCTGTTGCGGTGGGAAGAAGGAGCTTTACAGATTAAATGCATTCTTTTTGTTTGTTTGTTTCTCTTTCTCAAGAATTGTTGAAACTTTTTTTTTTTTTTTTTTTATTTAAGACCAAACCAGTCAATGTTTCTGTCTCATCTGTCTGGCCACCACTCTGCTTATTATCCTTAGGGAGCTAGAGTGCTCATCACTGAAAATCTTCCTTCTTGTCCCTAGAAGGGACAGGGACTAGCAAGTCAACTTTCACATGGAGATTTTCCAAGGTGATGGCTTGCCCTCTGCCCAGCCTTTCCTGTATTGTTGTGCTGGGACCTCTGCAGGCACGGCACAAGGGGGCAGCCACCCTCCCAGACAACCTTCACAAGAGAGAACCCAAAGGCATGTGGGTGTGCGGGATGGTGAGAGAGGCAAAGGAGAGGGCAGGTTTGTATCGGGTCCTCACTTCTCAGTGCTGGGCCCTCAGTGATCTTGTCTGAAGTTTAGAAGGGAAAGACTTAAAATCCTGATCCTACCTCTAGGCTGGAAATAGGATCAGACCACCAGAGACCCAGGTTTGTTGGTCGTTGCAGCCGTCAGCAGCAAAGCCATGTGCCCACTGCCTGAGTGAAGCTGTCTGGAGGGAGGGAAAACATCACCAGCCTTTCCCTGTGGCCCTCTTCAGCTCTGAAACCTTTCCACTTTCCAGTTAAATGGTGCAGAGGATGGCTAGGCAGTAGGTGAAGCAGTGTGCCACCCCAAAGCTTTGCTCTTCTGTTTCTGTCTGCCCATCTCTGTTCTTGCCTGTCTTTGTACTTCCCACTTGAAGAAGAAAAAAAGGAATTATGTGCCCATTATGTGCATGGCTTTGGACCGGGGAACTCATCTTCCTCCTTTGCCCCAGCTGAAGGGAAGGACATGAGCTTTGGTGGACATGCTGCAGGTGAGCTTGCCAAAGCAGAGGGAACAGGGCAGGTCAGCCATCTTTGCCCCTCCAGAGGGCTGGGGATAACGCCATACCCAAGTGACAGACAGAAAAGATGAGGTGCTTTTGTGCCTGTGGGGTTGCTGTGAAGGATGACACACTCAAATCCACTTTCGCTGTTGTTTTATCTGTTCCCTGTGTCCTGCTGAGATGTTTGCTGTCATGCAGCTCAGGCTGGCCTGCTCTTCATGTCTCCGTGGCATTTAAAGGAGGGGCCTTGTGGCCTCCAGGTAACGTGTGAATTGGGGGGTGGGGGCAGAATGTCAGAGCAGAACAGTTATTTGTTCCCCTCTGCCCCATGTATCCTTGTGGGATAGTAGTGTCTTTTCCTCTCCCAGACTTCCCCGGGGCTCTGTCCCTGTCTCCCAGCTCCTGCCAGTAATCTCTGTTGGCTGCTGTGCCTGTGCACTGTGAAGACACGCATCCAGGGTCACCTCTGGTTACATTAGTGAATGCTGGTGGTGAAAGAGGGAAGGGATGCCTTGTCCTGGGTTCGCTGACCTCAAACCTTGGTGAGAAAGGAGGGAAGTGAGTGGGAGAATGGATCTCAAATCCCTCCGTTGTTGTTTTCTCCTCACTCCACCAAAAAAGAAAAAAACCCTCCCTTCTGTTTTCTGAGATGTTGGACAAACTTGCTTTTATTGTGGAAATAACGGGAGCTGGAAGTAAGGAGGTGGCAGCAGGGGGTTGGATCCAGTACCAGGAAAGGAGAGCTGTTTCTAATGCAATACACTGACACTTGAAAGCTTTGGGGACTACAGATAATGGCTGAAGAAGGGGCCTGAAATACTCTTTTAAGACTTCAAACTGCTGTCGTTTTTCTTCCTGTGCGGATGATGGTGCAGTTGTCCTGGAGGTGATCCAACAGCACTTCTGAGCCTGGGGTCCACCTGGTGGTGTTGCCCCTGGAGTGGTCCCAGAGCACCCTGCTTTGCCAAAAGAATGTGTGGACTTGCTAAAAATAATAGAAGGGGAAAAAAATGAAAGGAAAAAAAAGTGTCTGCAAGGCTCCTTTCCACTCTGTAATTTATAAACAGCAAGTAATAATGAACTTTTTCTAAGGATAAATCAAATGTACATTCTGAAATCATTTTCTCTGTAAATGGTTGGATTTCATTTCACCCTTAAAGGGATGCTTAAAAGGAGGAGATAATAATAAAAATGAAAAAAAAAAACCCAAACAAGTATGAAAAACAATTATAAGGGGTTTGTGTGTATGTGTGGCAACTCTTATTTCAGATCGCCTGGCAGAAGGGATGCTGGAAAATAGAGGGATAGAAGTTGCATCTCACCTTGGCAGGATTGTGTTCCTGGGAAGGGAGAGTGAGGGACAGCTCAGCTGAGTGAGGGAATTATTCCTGGGCCCAGGTCAGACCTATTTCTCTGCATGTTAGGTGAGTATGAACAGGTAAAGGCCCATGAGCTGAGCACGACTGTCCAGCAGCTCACAAAAGAGCTGGTGGATGTGGGAACTGGCATCGCTGCTCATGAATGGGTCCTTGTCACCACTTTCTCTCCCTTGGATGCATCCATTTTTTTGCCAGGAAAGCTGTGGAACCTCTGAAGCCCCAAACCAAACCTTTCCAGTGCAGAAATGTCTCTCTGGTGCCTGACTTTCAGCATGGTGCATGAGAGAACGTGACCTCCTTGTTTTAGCTTATTTTTAAACGAATCAAATGCGATTTTGGCTGTTCCCATTCCTCTATCAAAGCCTGGTCCTGCTATGAGTCCTCCTAAGCATCTGGCCTCGGCAATGTCTTTGGCAAGGCCTTTTGCAAGCAGCCTTTTTGAATGTCTTGTGCTTCAGGTTCATTCCGAGTCCCATTGAGAGAAAGTGACCGTAAACATCATTGGTTGGTTTCCTTACAGTCGTTAGATCCCGCACATTCCCTCTTCTTTCTCTCTTCTACATCAGTCTAATGTTTTCACTTCTCTTGTGGAAGGGTCTCCATCAATCTAGAGACTGGTGTTGTGCATTGCTTAATGCCCTTCTGCTGCCTCTGTCTCTGGAGAAAACACTCCACTCAGAATTAATGATTGAAATTTCAGCGTTCTCAGTGATTGCTGTGTGTTTATGCCTGAATTGGGGATAAGCTAAAAATAGATGATTGCCAGAATGCTTGAACTTTCAATTTTTCAAGAGGGGAAGATAAGTATATAGGCTTAGGCCAATGGCAGTTTAGCAAGACAGATCAAGAAATGAGAGTCGACTAGGTCAAAGGTTCTCCCATGTTGTTTTCCTTCCCTCCAACGTGAAATCTTTTACTGATGTTTGTGTTATTTTAAGAAACCACGTAAATGCCATTTCTTCAGTTTCTTATGAGATTTTAAAAGAAGGCACTGACAGAACCCAGGACCTTTTATCCTGGAAAGCACAAGCTTCTGCTGTAGGAGCTTGAATTCAGTTCTGCCTCTGTCAGTGAGAGCTGACTCTTCACTGCACTCTGGTTTGTGGAAGATCCTGTGCTTGCAGGATCAGCGCTAATGGTCAGCTGAGTGCAGGGGGCATGTGCCTCCACCATGAGCCTTGTCTACCATCCTTCAGTGAGTCCCTCAAGACACTAAGAAGACTCTTGGTACGTGCAGCATGTGTCCTGGATGTGAAGTCTCAAGCATTTGTGTTGAACCAGGAGTGTGCAAGCCATCCCACGCCAAGTAAGTCCTGGAAGTCTGGCAGAATTTAAGTACCCTAACAGGCATTCTAGGGGGAGATGCACTGTGGAGGGGCTCTGGCTTAACCTGCCTGGAAATAAGCTGTTTCTCCCAAGCTCTCTCTCTGTGTCGTGGATGCCCAGTGCTCATCGTGGGGCCCAAGGCTGTAGCTGACCCTCCGTCTCTGGCTTGCAGAAGGCCTGGCTCCAGCTGACTCCAGGTCGATGCCTGCAGCAGATTTGCTGACTGAGAGGTAGACATGCTGTTTCCAAACACCAGGGTGCTTGGAAACAAAGTGATTTCAATATAAACTTACAGCACCTTTTAGAAAGCTGGAAGGAGGATACCAAGAGCCTGGCCTGCTGGCTGTTTGTTTGTGTTGCTTGGATACATTTGTTCCCTGTGTAAGGGCACCGCTTAATGTGCTGTTGAGCAGGGACAGTTCATTTTTCAGTATTAGTCCCATTGTATATTATTATTGCTTTAAAATCTCGCTGCTTTAGCAGCTCAGCTGGGGCAGCAGGAAGGTCTCAGCTGTTCAGGCAGGCAGGGAGGGAGCTACCCCAGCCCTAGAGAGCTCACTGCAAACGACTCTGTTCTCACGTGCCCCCAGCTGCTGGTGCTGGCTTCCCTGCTTTCCAGAGCACTGCAAGGGCAGAGAGGATTTGGCCACATTCATGGCATAAGGGGAGGCATGTTCTTGCTCCTGGCAGTGGCACGTGTTTCTGTGGCGCACAGGCCACTCTGATACACCAGTCGTGTCCCACCTTCACCTGGCAGCAAGGTTTGCAAGGCTTTGCTCTGTTGCTGCAAAACAGCCTCAGAGAAGCCATGCAAAACTCTCCCATCTGGAGAAAGGACCTCGGGGTCACTGAAGTGAGGGGCTGACATAATGGATATAACCCATGGCTGCTTGGAAGAGGAGCCTGGCTTGGGGCCAGGTGGCTGCAGGCTTTGCCTTTGTAGCTGCAGCAGGGACACGCAGTCAGCAAAAGGTTAAAGGATCAGCCCACTTCAACTGATCCTCGGGGCGCTACTTTAAGCATCTCTGAGAACCCCAAACACAAACCTTTACTTGGAGCTAAGGAAGATCAGGTAATCCTGACATTTCCAGCCTTTCTGGGTCTACTGTTCTGTTTTGGGGCTTTTTTTTTTCTAAGCAAAGTGAGAAGATAGTCCTTACCCTCTTTGAAATACCTCCTAGCTATGTAAGAACACAAATCTTTCAAGGCCGTATCTCTCCTTATCCTGCCAAACGAAACACAAAATAAACCTCCATTGTTTTGTCTTTCCTGTGCCTTACGGCTTGAAGTGTGGATCCTCTTGGCTGAAGTCCATCCCAGTAACGATTTAATTTGGGAGCCACACTTCACCTTTCTAAAAATAAGGAGAACAGAGAAGAGGAGCAACTAAGCTGTGCAGCATAAGGATCTAAAAATCGCTTCTCCAGGATCTCAAATGAAAGGAAATATATTAACCCAGAGAATGTATAAAATCAAATGTGATAAGCCTCCTTTGGTGCAGCAGCCTCACTCCTGGCATTTTAGCCCTGTTTTACAGGCTGGACCTTTTCCAAAGAGAGAACAAAAAAATCATCAGTCATATTTAATGGTTTTTTTTTTTCCCTCAGACACTGACTCAGGACACATGCAAAAATAAAAAGAATGCAGAAAACACCTACCTCCTTCTCTTTGGGTCCCAATGCTTTGGAAAGCGTTTGACTCAAACTGTGTTACCCAGCAGCACATGTCAAACTACTGCAAAACCGAAACCAGACATATTTCCCAGAATGGGGTGTACATAAGTCTATCTAAAACACATGTGACAAGGTGTGCAATAGATGCCTTCACCTAGGAAAAGAGGAGAAGCAGCAGAATCTAGCAGCTCTGCTGCTTTCATGTTGTGTATGGGACCAAACCCCACACAACGCTGGGGGTCTGGGAGCCTCATACACAAGCCACAATCCCACGTGCATGGTGAGAAGATGTCGCTGCAGCTGCTGGAGGAGTGCAAAAGGCTTGGGGTCGGCATGTGCAGCCCTGCTGGGGGCAGGCTGCTGCCACCAGCTGCAAGCTCTTGGTTCTCCCCAGATGCTTCTACTGCAGAAAGCCCTCGAGGGTGTCAGCGTGATGGGAAATTGCAAGGATAACAGCACTCACAAAAGCAGGGTCTCTGAAGGGCTCTAAAAACCTTCCACAGCATGCTGCTGGTGCAGAGTGGAAAATGAGGGGGAAATGGAGGAAGCTTACTATCCAGGGAATTTAAGAAAAGTCCCAAACAAACCCAGCCACAGGGAAATCCGTTTGAAGAAAATCGAGTCATGCTGAGAATGAAGGTGCAGATGGACCAAGTGCAAGAGTACTATGGCAGTATTTTCAATTTGTAAGGTATTAAAACTGATCTTTCTTGGTGAGTGTCAGTGCAGATCCTTGCAGCAGCAGCTCTGCATCACACAGGAGACTGCTCAGCACTGCCAGAGTTTGCAGCCCCTCAGGCTGCGAGGTTGGAGTATGGGGACCTGAAAAGCCCCACTTCAGCAGTAGTAGGGCTGAGAGGGAACCTCTTCTCTTTTTTCCTCCCTGGCAAAAAGCCCTGAGTATGGGTGCCCACAGTGGCTAGTTACTCTCTGTTACTAAAATCTGGGTCTCATTTACAAATTGGGAATGTCCCTTGAAAGGCAGCTGCATACCAGTGGTCTCTCTTCTCTCAGCATCTGTCTGCCTTCCCTTGTGCACTCAACATCAAAGCTGCTGGGGGTTCAGGGAAAGAAGCCATCTACTATCAAAGCTGCTGGGGGTTCAGATAAGGAAGCCATTTACCATCAAAGCTGCTGGAGGTTCAGAGAAAGAAGCCACTTATCATCAAAGCTGCTGGGGGTTTCAGGGAAAAAAAGCCACCTGTGCCACCCTTGGCCTTCTGCACCTCCTGGCTCATCACAGCTGGGAGCCCAAATGCCATCATTCCTTGACACTGCTTGAGAAAACTAAAGAAGCAGGGCTGTCGTGAAGAAGAAAGCTGTTAAATGGAGTTAAACAGCCAAAAGACCTCTTGCAAGGTCTTTTTACTAGAAGATATTAAGGATACTAAGCCCAAGCTCAGACGGCATTGGTGGATCACTGCCCGTCTTCCCTCTTGCGTTCTGGGATTGTTTTCTGGCTCCTGTAAAAGGCCAGCCTTCTGTTTCCCAGCACAGGTGTTTTTTCCTTACCCTGCAGAGCCCCTCCAAGGTGCCATTTGCAGCTCTGCATGTCACGCTTGCCTCCCTGCTGCTTTGGGTAAGGTTTGTTGGCTGCTGCTGGGAATCACAGGGATGTCTCCCTGGCTGGGAATGGTCCTACCCTTGCAAAATGGGTGATGGGAAGTCCTGGGGATGGCACTTGAGTCCCAGGAGCAGAGGCTGCAAGGCAAGCTCAGAGGCAGTGGTTTGCTGGGTTTGGTGGATGTCAGAGCCGGTGGCAGTAGCCACTTGGGTGGGAGGACTGTCTGCAAACATGAGAAGAACTAGCAGAGGAGTGGTGACTCCAGAGATTCCCAGGGAGGCAGGAGACAGGGGGATGTGCGTGCCTTATGCCTGGTAGACACACGGATTGTTGTGCCCTGTCACCTATGCTGCCTTTGATATTTTACAAGCTCAGTCGTTTCAGGAAACAAAGGTCAGCATTGTTCTCCGGGTGCACAGATAAGGTGTGCTCCCTTCTCTCCACTTGCACCTTGCCCCATCGGGGCAAATAAATTCCCTTTCTTGCAGGGATGCAGGCTGGAGTCATGGGAGGCACCCCATTCCCACGGAGTCCACAGGCAAAGAACGAGATGCATGGGACAGCATCCCACCAGGGCAGCACAAGGCTTTGTGGCTGCTGAGGCAGGGTGGCTGCATGCGGCAGATCAGCAGAGGAGCCAGTTGGGTCAGGAAACACTGTAGAGAAGGGAGATGTTTCTTCACTGTCCTCAGGCAGGGTTCAAGTTTACAATCCCTAGCATATCACGTCACCAGAGGTCCGGCACTCATGCAGCAGCTGGGACGGTGTCAGTCACGTTGTCGCTCCGCCGTTGCGCTCGCCTTCCTCTTTGTAAGACAGAAGGGGCAGGTTGAAGAGCCGTGTCCACATGGCATGGGCGTGGGGAACTCACATGAGGCAGAGCGTAAGGGCCTCCCTGGAGGAGCCGGGGCAGTTTGGAGGCACTCAGCGTGGCGTGGCCAGAGGAGTTCACAACACGCACACACAGCTGCTGGCGAGAGGCCTGGGAGCTGGCCTGCAGCCCAAAGCGGGGAGAAAGAAAACACCAGAGAGAAACACTAGAAGAGACACAACCCAAAGGGGCCAGGCTGGAGAGGGGGTTCTCATGGAGGCCCACCACAGTCCTCAGCTGCCCGTCGTTGCACGGCCTGAGCCGGCAAATCCAATTTGTAGCGCACGTGTTGGTCCAGACCTGAGAGCACTTGGGGACTGGGCTCATCCAGCGCACCTTGCCCTGAAGTGACAGAGCCTTGTTGTGAGGAGTGAAGTGTTTCTGTGAATCAGCAACCCGAGGAGGAAGGCAGGAAGGCTCAAAGATGGCTCTTCTTTCTGGCAGAAGGTTGAGGGTAGGGAATACAAATGCTGCCTCTGAGGTCCCGGATAGCTCAGTATATGAACTGATGATCTGGAACCAAAGACAAAGCAATATACCAAACATTTTTAAGAGATGAGTCAAAGCTATTGAGTCTTGAGGAGATGTAAAATGCAAATGTGGCAAATGGGTGACACCAGGCATTTGCCAAGGCTTAACTGGGCACGTGCAAAGTCAGAGAACAGAAAACAAATAGCACATAAGAATTACAAAGCTCCAGACGGTCTCCAGCAACTCAGGAAAGGATCTGGATGTCACACAAACCCTGTGAGTAAGCTGCAAGTTAAGAAAAACACAACCCCATACACAAAATATTAGCATGCAGGAGGAAGAAGGGGAGAATAATATGGAAAATATGATAATGCTATTATGTAAATCACTAGCACAGCCTCTCTGGGAATACTGTCTGCAGTTCAAGTAAGGCTTTCTGAGAAAGGGCTGATTAGAGGCATGGCAAACTCGCTCACAAAGAGAGATCAAAACGATTGTGGTTGTTTATCTCGGCAAGGAAATGAACAAGAGGAGATTGGCACGGAGCAAGTTAGTCCAGAGCTTCTGGTTTTCTTCGTGTTCAATTCTATCACCATCATATCTGGTGTCCCTGAGAAGTATGTGAAGAGATGTGGCTCTCCTCTGTCACATATGGTTTGCTCTTTCTCTCACCTTCTCCCCCAGGGAAGGCATGGCACATGCGGTTATGTTTCACATTTTGGTAGGATCTGGGGAGGAAGAGATGGCTAAGGGGGAATAATTACTCCCCAGAGTGGGCTTACAGTAGAGAAAGTGTGAACGGAAAAGAGGGGTTTATACCTGGACAGAGGGGTGGAAGGTCCAGGTTTCAGGAGGCTCCTTCTGTCTCCTCAGGCAAGCCCCAGAGATGCTGCCAGCTACTGCCCTTCTCCTAGAGCCCTTGAGACTTCCAAGATCAAGCCCCGAGGCCCCTGGGAATTAAGGAGATTTGATAATTTATACTGTAAAAAGGACTAGGGTAGTCAGAAGTACCTTCAGACACAGAGTGTTACCCCGCTTCTCTTTGCCTACCTGGGAGAGGCAAGGAAACCTTCTCTATCTACCCCCCACATTACCGTAAGCAGGCAATACACGCGAGCAAAGACAGCAGTGACAGTGTGTGCTGTGGATATCAACTCCCTGCAGTGTGCTGAGTTCTCCCCTTCCCCACACACAGCCCTTTGATGGCATTCGGGCCTGTTGAAGCCGGAATGATAAAAGGGAATGGGTATTAGTGCTCCAGCTTATTCCCGGCCATGGGGAGCACACTTGCAGGCACATGAAGCCACCAAGGCCAACAGCCCAGACTGTTTCACAACAGCACACAAAGCCCAGGCTGATAAGAAGACCTTCCGTGGCAAACAAGCTGCAGGTCCAAGGGGGAAGGGAAGAGTCACTACATGAAAGACACTGAGGTGCTGGAGCATGTCCAGAGACGGGCAATGGAGCTGGCGAAGGGTCTGGAGCACAAGTCTGATGAGGAGCAGCTGAGGGAGCTGGGGGTGTTTAGCCTGGAGAAGAGGCTGAGGGGAGGCATGATCACTCCCTACAGCTACCTGAAAGGAGGTTGTAGTGGGGTTAGGGTCAGTCTCTTCTCCACAGTAATGAATGACATAAGGAAATGGGCTCAAGATGCACCAGGGGAGGTTTAGAAGAATTTATATTCACTGAGAGGGTTGTCAGACAATGGCACAGGCTGCCCCAGGGAGGCGGTGGAGTCCCCATCCCTGGAGGGATCTAACGGAGGGCACAGACGAGGTGCTGAGGGACGTGGCTCAGTGGTGGGCTTGGCAGCGTGTGGACTTCATGGGCTTAAAGGTCATCTCCCTGGTTCTGTGATACTAAGGCAGGAGCCGCGGCGCAAAGCGGCCGCTCTGCCCGGGGCTGTGGCGGCGCCGTAGCCTGTGAGAGTGAGTCCGCAGCCTGCCCCCGGGCTCCGGTGCCTGGCGGGTGGCGGGCGGCGGGCGGCAGGGGGCGGCAGTTCCCGTCCCCGCCAGCAGGGGGTGTGGGTGCAGCCTCCCGGCGCGGCACCGAGCGGCCCGTTGGGCGCGCCCGCCGCTAGGGGGTGGGGGCAGGCAAGACGCCGAAAGGCCGCTTGGCGTCCCGGCCAAAGCCGCTCTACGATTGGCGGCGGTCGCGACCCGGAAGCGGATCGGCCATGTTGCCGGGTGACCGCCGGAGCGGCGGCGGGAGGAGGGAGGCGGCGGCGGCGGCCAGGCTCCCGTCCGCCGGAGGGCAGCGGCTGCCCTGAGGGACCCGCGGCGGGCGATCCCCTCTCCTCCCCTTTTCTGCCCTTCTCTGCCCTGCCTTCCCGGTGAGTGCGATGCGGGACCGCGGTGGGGAGCGGGAGGCCCCCTCCCTCCGAGCGCCCGTTACCGCCGCCCCCGGCCCTTCCCGGGCCGCGGCCGTCGGTGGGACCAAGCGGGGAGGGAGGAGAAGGGGGAGGCGGCGGCCGGCGCGGCGCGACGCGTCGCTCGGGGAGAGGAGAGGAGAGGAGAGCTGACCCGACCCGACCCGACCCGCGCCGCTCACTGCCGCGACCTCTCTCTAGGTCGCCCGCGCACCCATGGCCTCGTGGTCCCGGGAGGCTGTCCTGACCCTCTACCGGGCTCTGCTGCGCCAGGGCCGCGGGCTGCGCTACACCGACCGGGATTTCTACCTGGCTTCCATCCGCCGCGAGTTCCGCAGGAACCGGGGGCTGCAGCGGCTGGAGGACAAGGAGAGGCAGTTGGAGAAGGGGCGAGTGTTCCTGCGGAGCAAGCTCGGCGGCCTGGTTTAAACGGTCCCCTGCGTCTCTCCTTTTGCCCGCGCTGCTTTCTCCTTCTTTCCAAAACCACCCCCCTCGCCAACCGAAAGAGATGGTTAATGCTCCCTGCCCACCACTGTCTTGAACAAGTCTGCAAGGTCCTTCCACAGGCACAGCAGGAGAACTCTCCTGTTCTCGTTACAAATGCATTAGGCCACAGGTAGGTCATTTACACCGCTACAAACACCTTCTTCACGCTACTACTGTCGTCAGCTTTGTGGAAGTGAGGGCTTTTTTACTGCCTAGGGATGAGAAGTGACTGGGTTCCTGGTTCATCGAGGAAGGAACATTCCTTCTGAGGTTGTAGCTTGTCCTTAGAAAAACCTACAGGTAGTTTTTAAACCACCCAGGTCAGGTTGTCTCTGAACCTAGAAAACACTTCTTGAGTCAGGTTGGAAGAGTTGTCTGGTGTCTACACGTAAGTGCACTGCACCTACGAGTACAGCACTGGCAAAAGGGATTTTAAACGCATACTTGGCCAGGGAGGCTCTTTAAATTACCAAGATCAAGTTGAGAACTGGAGGAATCAAAAGTACACGTGACTTGTGCACATGACTTGTGTGAGTCAAACCCACCAGCCTTGAGGGCAGGAATAAATGTCCAGTTAATGCAATCACAGAATGGCAGGGGTTGGAAGGGACCTCTAGAGATCATCCAGTCCACCCCCCTGCTAAAGCAGGTTCACCTCCATCAAGTCACACAGGAACGTGTCCGAGTGCGTTTGGAAACCTCCAGAGAGTATTTAGAAACATCTAGATGGTGAATGTCAGGAGGTTGGGGCATCGCTTTTTTTTTCTGTTGTATCCAGTGACTGGACAGGGGGTAATGGGATGAAGCTGGAACACAAAAAGTTCCATTTAAATGTAAGGAAAAACTATTTCACCAGGAGGGTGAGGGAGCCCTTTGTGGTGCCTTGTGGTCTCTGCTGTAGATTCTTGGGTGACTTTGAAGTATCTGGGACTAGCCCTGTCCAAAAGTGGCTCAGGGAGTGGGTGCTCTCAAGACTGCCTGCCAACTCAAGGTTCTGGTTTGTGACAGGCAGTGGAACATCCCTGCATCACCTTGTCTGTGGGCAAGATTACGTGCCTTGGATTGAGAGTAACACAATCAATTGGCATTAAAAAAGTTGTTCTTTGGTTGAGAAGCACAAATTAAAAAGAAAATACCTGAATGGTTGTCAAGTTTTACATTATATGCAAGATTTTGTTGGCAAAATACTGCTGAAGTAAAACTTCCACAGTTTTGCTCGGGTCGAGGTGAACCTGCTTCATGCAGGGGCTTGCACTGGATGATCTCAAGAGGTTCCTTCCAGCCCCTGCCATTCTGTGACTGTGTGATTAGTCGCACTTTAAGAACGCTCAGTCACAGAATCACAGAATCTTAAAGGGTTGGAAGGGACCTCAAAAGATCATCTAGTCCAGCCCCCGTGCCAGAGCAGGACCAGCTAGAATAGGTCACACAGGAACTCATCCAGGTTAGTTTTGAATGTCCCCAGAGCAGGAGACTCCACAACCCATCTGGGCAGCCTGTGCCAGTGCTCCCTCACCTGAACAGTGAAGTTTTCCCTTGTGTTTCTTTGGAAGCTCTTATGCTCCAGCTTGTACCCATTGCCCCTTGTCCTATCATCAGTCCTGTTGTGGCGTGGCTGGGAATAAGCAGCTGCTCGAGGGGAGGGAGAGAACTGCCCCAGGAGCCGTGAGTGCAGGCTGGAGGAGAAGGGGAGCGACAGTGTGTGCGTGCGTGCGCGCACGTGTGTGACGGTGCGGCCCCTTTGCAGGTGCGATGGCAGGCGCTGGGCAGCGCAAGGGCAAGAAGGATGACAATGGAATCGGCACGGCCATCGACTTTGTGCTGTCCAACGCGCGGCTGGTGCTGGGCGTGGGCGGCGCGGCCATGCTGGGCATCGCCACACTCGCCGTCAAGCGGGTGAGTGGATCAGCCGGGCACAGCCCCCCATGGTGCTGGCACTGGGCTGGGCTGGGGGAGATGCAGGCCTGGGGAGGGCGGGCACCAAACGGCTAAAAAGCTGTGCCTGATCGTGTTGCTTTAGATGTACGACCGAGCCATCAGTGCTCCCAGCAGCCCCACTCGCTTGAGCCAGTCGGGAAAGAGAAGCTGGGAAGAGCCGAACTGGCTGGGCTCCTCCTCCCGCTTGCTGAGCCACGACATGAAGACCAACCTCAGCCGCTCCCTGCAGACCCTCCCCACCGATGCCTCAGCTGCAGACACAGGTAAGGAGCAGGGTGATACTGATGTATTGCAGAATCTTCTCCACCCATAAACCTTGCATTTGTCTAAAGGCAATACTCTGCCTAGGGCAGGATTTTCACACGATCACAGAACGGCAGGGGTTGGAAGGGACCTCTAGAGATCATCCAGTGCAACACTCTGCTAAAGCAGGTTGGTTCCCCTCCATCAGGTCACACAGGAACACGTCCAAGGTGGGTTTGGAAACCTCCAGAGCAGGAGACTCCACACCCTCCCTGGGCAGCCTGGACCAGGGCTCCCTCACCTCAACACCAAAGGAGTTTTCCCTTGTGTTTAAGTGGAACTTTTCTGGACACTACAGAAAAAAAAAGACTGTCCTCATCCTCTCAACATCCACTTATTAGGGATTTATAAGCATTGATAAGGTTCCCCCTCAGTCTTCTCCAGATGAAACAGTCCGAGTTCTTGCAGCCTTTCCTCGTAAGGAAGATGCTCCAGTCCCCTGATCATCTTGGTGTCCCTGTGCTGGACCCTCTCCAGAAGTTCTCTGTCCCTCTTGATGTTTTTATTTTGAGCAAGGCTATTGGTAACTTCAAAAACTGGAAGTCATATTGGGAGCTAGTGAATAATGGTCATCTATTTGCATTCTCGATTCCTGTCATGACTCGATCCTCTTAAGATTTATTCTCCCTCAGTATTTTGTCTTTAAAGCTGAATACATAGCTGCAATTTTCCTGGTAAAAAGCCGTTCTGTTCCCTTCAAGCTCTTTGTTGCCTTTCCTTGGACCATTCCAGTTGGTGTCTTTTTAAGAGGGGAACATTCAAATCGTAAATCTACTAGCAACTTGTAACAGTATTTCCTATATTATTTCTACCATTTTTGTAGTAAGTTCTTTAACACTGTTTGCCTGCTTAGTTTTTGTCACTGAGTTAGTCTTTTACCAGGCTACAAAATGTGACCTTCCGTTTTCTTTTTGAGTGGATTGCATTAAGTAATTTAGAGTCCATCGGTGTTCGTTAGATGTGTGCGGTTGGGTTTTTGTCTCACCAGTGTTATTTTCTGTCCCATGTCACATCAGGACATTTAGAGTTGGAGATAAAGTAAAAACCAGGATCAAGCTTTTCATTCAATTTCCAGAATCTCTGCAAGAGCATCACCTTCAGGATGGCAATGTATTTTCTGCTGGGGAAACAGTAAATAACTAGGCAGCTGTGTTAACTGAGGTCTAGATCATTTGACTTGATCATCTTTGCAGACTTTGAGTCTCCAAAGATAGGGACTGAGGAATAAAACCGTTGCTGATGGTGTCTTGCATTCTTGACTTTATAATACAGATTAAAACTCAAGATGGAAAAACCAAGATTTTTCAGGAAGAGCCGACAAAGTCTAGTTCCCTGTGGTGTTATGGACTGTTTCCTTTTCACACAGGAACTCCCATCTCTCCAAAAGCCCCCAGTGGGACCAGAGAAAGCAGCCACTGAGACTGGGTGAGATAGGTCTGTGTGCAGCTTTGTCAGCTGTTTTACCTGTTGCCAAACATATGTGCAACATCTGGTTTTCTTAATGGGTCCACTGACCTGAGTCGAGGTTTCTCCTGCACCAGGCAGTGCCACAGCCCTTCCAAACCTCTCTTAGGTGTGTAATTCCTCCTAAGTTCTCGCTGACAACTTCTGAAACTCTCGGTCCATGTTCAGAGAAGTCTGCAAGGCAGATGGGGAGCGCTGACATATTTCTTCTGAAAACCAGTGGGGAAAAAGGGGCTTAAAATATCTACAGGTTAGATATAGCTCTGTAAGGCAGGGGGCAGCGAAAAGTGTTGTGTTGTGTTGTGCCTAAGTATGCTCTCTGCTCTTTGGCCAGTGAAAGTTTGAGGGAGGTTTTCATTGAGGCTATGATTGCCTGAGCTCTGCTGGCCCCAAGAGTCATGCACTTGTCATCCTGATTAGTGCTCATCAGACTCCTCTAACAACTATTCCATTTCCAGGTGGAAATAGAATGGAATGGACCTTCTCTGATCTCCTGCCCTGGTCAGGATTGGGGTTTGTTGATCATTTGTGAAAATGTCTTATAATCTGTAAAAGCTTAATGAGATTGTGATGGTTGTTCAGGAATGTTTTATACCCTCTGAACTGGTGTTGTGGTTTAAAAACAGCCAGCACAACGCAACTACTCTCTCACTGCCCACCAACCCCGTGGCATGAGGAGGAGAATCAGGAGAAAAAAAAACAACTGGTGGTTGAGGTAGAATCACAGAATGGCCGGGTTGGAAGGGACCTCTAGAGGTCATCCAGTCCAATGCCCCTGATAAAGCAAGTCCACCTAGATCAGGTCACATACAAACACATCCAGATGGGTCTTGAAGACCTCCAAGGAAGGAGACTCCACACCCTCCCTGGGCAGCCTGTGCCAGGGCTCCCTCACCTGAACAGGCAAATACTTTTTTTCCTTATGTTTCAATGGAACTTTTTATGTTCCAGCTTCATTCAATTACCCCTTGTCCTGTTGCCAGATACAATAGAAAACAGGGATGTCCCAACCTCCTGACACCCATCCTTTGGATGTTTGTAAATATTAATGAGATCCCCCCCAGTCTCCTCTAGGTAAGAGCCATTTACTAATTAAAGTTAACAAAATAAAAATCAAAAAATAGCAATGATAATAACAAAATGCATGTTCTTAGTAATAACAGTAATGAAAAGGAATACAACAAAAAGCCAAGAGAGATAAAACCTATGGGAAAAAAAGGAAAATAACCCCACACAAATAATGCCCAGAGTAGTTGCTCACCACCCACTGACCACCTCCCACTTTATATTATGCCAGATGTGATGGTCTGTGGTATGGAATAGCGCTGTACCTCATGTGGGTCAGCTGTCCTGGCCATGCTCTCTCCCAGCTGCTTGTGCTGGGAGAGCCTCCTCACTGGCAGAGCAAGATGAGAAGCAGAAAAGCCCTTAGTGCTGTGCAAGCACCGCTCAGCAGTAACCAAAACATCCCCATGCTATCAGCACTGTTGTCAGCACAAACCCAAAACACAGCCCTGTAGCAGCTACCAGTAAGGAGATTAACTCTGTCCCAGCTGAAGCCTGGATGACTGGCAACAGTGCTGAACTTCTGATGGAACTGAACTGAGGTACTGCCCACGTAGCCATTAACACGACTTTCTTCTGTGTGGTGGTAGTCTTGTTCTGGCTGAATGCCAAATCAAGTAACTGGTTTTCCTCTGGTTTGATGCTTCTGGTAGTATCGTGTGAATTTTCTCAGCACCTCTCTCGTGGAGTCTCCTTCCTTGGAGGTCTTCAAGACGCGCCTGGACGTGTTCCTGTGTGACCTGATCTTAGGTGGTCCTGCTTCTGCAGGGAGGTTGGACTGGATGATCTCTAAAGGTCCCTTCCAACCCCTACCATGCTATGGTTCTGTGACAAAGTGTGCAAAATGCCTGCTGACAGTTTTTTGAGACCAAGGAGGCCGTGGATTTTGACCTGACTTTTCCTTCCATCCCGCAGACTTCTTCCGACCCACTAAGCCCAAGCCACCAGCCAAGAGGAGCCAAGTGGAGCTGAAGAAATCCCGCCTCCGTCTGTCCCTGCAGGAGAAGCTGTTTGCCTATTACCGGCGGAAGGTGGCCATCCCTGCGGCGGAGCAGGCCCGTGCCAAGCAGGCGGCCGTGGACATCTGCGCCGAGCTGCGCAGTTTCCTGCGCGCCAAGATGCCCGACATGCCCCTGCGCGACATGTACCTCAGCGGCAGCCTCTACGATGACCTGCAGGTAAAGGCCAGCGGCTGCTGGGCTGACTGGGCAGGCGGGGGCGTTGCGGGCTTCCCTCCAGGCCGAGCTGCCTCCAACAGCTCCTGCTGCCGCCTTTCCCATGCACAGCACAGCCTTGGATTGAACAGGCGTTTGCTTTTCGCTGCTTGATTTCTCCAGGTTATCTCAGCCCTTCTTTCCTTCCCCTCTGCCCATCCCTTCAGCTGCGTTTTTCTTGCTGTTCTTCCAGTAGACCTCCTTTTTCTCTCTCCATCTCCCTTCTGTCTCCTTCCAAAGGCATAATGCTGCCTTAGAACTCCTGTATATTCATCTAGGTCTTCCCTGCTTTCTTTTGGTTTCTTTTAATGCATGGCAGACGTGGATGGGACAGCAGTCCCTGCTGCATGTCTCCCTGATGGCAAGATGCCCGTGGCTATAGTGAGTGATTCAGAGGCACGCTTTTTTGTTTGAGTCAGAGGTCTGGAATGGAGTGTCGAGTGTCCAGCGAAACTTAGGTCTGGGGTCTTAATCACGCTGCTGAAAAGGGATCTTTTAACAGCCTTTTGCCAGCCGGCAAGGACAGTACCTAGTTGTTGCAAGGGATAATTAAGCTATGGCAATTTAAGCTTGTCTAGAAACTTAATACTCTGCCTCCTGTTTTAAATTATCACGTGGTGTCGCAGTGCCCCCGGCCGGCTGCGTCTCACGTCCAAGGGGTGCACTTAGAGCCATAGGAGGCAAAATGATTCATCTATACGCAGCCCATGTCGGGTCCTGAAGCATTTCATAGAATCACCATAGAATCAGAGAAGGGTAGGGGTTGGAAGGGACGTTTGGAGATCATCCAGCCCAACCCCCCTGCCAAAACAGATCCACCTAGATCAGGTCACACAGGAAGGTTTGGTATTTAAAGGTCTCTAAATAGTACACAACCATATAAGCACCGGCTTGGGTCGTACCCTGGAGTTTTCCCCCTGCCTATGGGAAATGGTCCTTCAGAATGTCTTTTGAAAAAGGGAGGCTGTGAATCTGGCGCAGAGAGGAGAGCGAGACAGCCGGACCCTTATTCCAGGTGCCTCTGAACAGAAGGCTGTCTGAAGGCGATGAATGAAACTGAGCGTGGAGAGGGAAAGCTTATTCTTACCAACTTTTCTCTCTTGTGAAAGGTAGTGACAGCAGACCACATCCAGCTTATCGTGCCTCTGATGCTGGAGCAGAACCTGTGGTCGTGCATCCCCGGGGAGGACACGATCATGAACATTCCTGGCTTCTACTTGGTGCGTCGGGAAAACCCAGAGTACTTTCCCCGTGGGAGCAGCTACTGGGACCGCTGCGTGGTGGGAGGTTACCTTTCCCCCAAAGCTGTGGCGGACACCTTTGAGAAAGTTGTAGCTGGCTCCATCAACTGGCCGGCGATCGGGACTCTCTTGGATTACGTGATCCGTCCGGCGGCTCCCCCGGCAGACCTGACGCTGGAAGTCCAGTACGATCCGGACCGGCGCCTCTTCATTGACTTCCTGCCGTCGCTGACGCTGGGTGATGTCGTCCTCGTGGCCAAACCTCATCGATTGGCCCGCAATGACAATTTGTGGCGACTGAGCCTGCGGCCGGCGGAAACGGCTCGCCTCCGGGCCCTGGACCAGGGCGATTCTGGCTGCCGTTGCTTGTGCCTGAAGATCTTCAAAGCTGTCTGCAAGTCAAACCCGGCCCTGGGTCACCTCACTGCCAGCCAGCTCACCAACGTCATCCTCCACCTCTCGCGGGAAGAGTCCGACTGGTCCCAGGACGTGTTGGCCGATCGCTTCCTGCAGGCGCTGAAGGGACTGATCCGTTACTTGGAGGCAGGTGTCCTCCCCAGTGCTCTGAACCCCAAGGTGAACTTGTTTTCAGAGCTCACCCCCGAAGAAGTGGATGAGTTGGGCTATACCCTCTACAGCTCTCTGTCAGAGCCAGAGGTCTTGCTGCAGACGTAATGGGGCCTTACCTAAGGAAGCGTGGGTAGGATTTAGCCAAGGTGGGCTTTGGTTACTGCGAAATGCGTCTCCTCCTCTCCTCACTCCTTGTCTCCTGTTAGTTCACTGTCCTTTCCTGCTGTGGAGCTGGTGCTCCCACTGAATTTCTTGGTGCTACTGGTCCATTTCCACCATCTCTGCCCAAACAGGTACCCATTGGCTAGGGAAAAGAGGCTAAAACTGCAGCTCTTGAGAACTTTGCACAAATTCTGCCGATGTTTAAGGGTCTACCAAAAAAAAAAATAAAACCCCACCCCAACAACCAAACTATGCACTTCTTTCTCCTGTAATATCCTTACTGCAGCGAGTCCACTTTGGTCTGAAGAAGGTGGAACTGGGCTGGTAAATCCAGCGACGATTTTAGCACTATTGTGTTGAGATCCTTTCCTTTCCTCCAGCCTGACTTTGCACCACGTTTCTTTACCACAGTGTCTGACTTTCCTCTTGCGGGGGTTGTTTTTTGTCCTTTTGGCACAGTCATGCAGGGCAGACTGAGCGAGATGTTTTGGATAGGGTCAGGTTTTTTGTGTTTCTGGGTGGATGGTGATCATCCCGCAGTATTTGGGACCGTAGAGCGTGGAGAACGCCGGCTGAGTTCAGGAGTGAGGGCTGAGGCTTAGTCCCATCTCCTGCGACACAGCCTCCAGTATGGGCAATTCTCACTGAAGCTGTTCAAGGGGAGGAAGAGACCTTTGTGGTCTGGCCATTGCGATGAGGCCGAAGGGATGGGGCTTGCCATTCCTGCTTAGCCAGATCTGCTGGGTGTTGCTGGTGGGAACAGCCCTGGGAATGGAGAACAGGGCGGCTCCTTAGATGTCTCTGGCCTAGAGGAAGAGAAAGCTGATGATGGGGGAGCAGTGGGAGACACATGGGAACAGGGAGTTGTGGGGTTTTTTAATCTTTTCCCCAAGAACTTGTAGCTGTTCTGGTTTAAAGGGTCTGGAAGCAAGACCACACGTCTCTGTAATAAGCACACGTAAGCCAGGTTCTCACCAGCTGTAAGTCTGTGAAGGGGACAGGAGGACTGAACTGGTGTCATCAGCGAGGTTGTAGCCCACACGCTGATAGCAGGGTGCATCTGCAGAGCTGGCACTTAGAGATACGTTGGCTTTGCCATCTGCTCTCAGTGTGTTTTACTTCCCAGCCACCTCAGACCTGAGGGCGCCCGTCCCCTTCCTCATTCCCATGTGCTGACTTTCCAGCACTCCCAGTTTACAATTACTCTTGGAAAGCTGGCGAGGGCACACCTTCCCATTCTGTCTGTCTGGACCTGTTGGTAGTGCAGTTCTGCCCACTCCTGTTCAGAGCTGCTGCCAGGCCATTCTCCCCTTTGGCTGCCCTCCCATCTGCTGCTGGACTGCAGTATGGGTTTTGGGCAGGCAGCCGTTGATATCTCCTGAAGTAGCCACGTAGACTGTATACCCTGCATTAAGCCTTCTGGCCTCCTGCCTTCAAAAAGGGGGAGAGAAGGTGTCCTCCCAAGTCTGAGGCTGTGTCTCTCTCAAAAGACCAGCACAGCTGCCATTACAGAAATGTACTTGCCTTTTCCCAGCTTTAGCACTCTTTTTTCCCCCCTGTTGTCCAGCCTCCCTAGCCAACGGAGAGGGGGCACTGCAGCAGCAGAGTTTGGAGACAGCAGGAATCCTTTTCTTCTCCCTTCCTCTCAGGACTCTACACACATTTCCCCCCCACACACACACGCTTTGACAGAGAAGTTTCAAGAGTGGAACCACAGAGGGGAGTCGTTAGCCCTTGTTTTCTTTTCAGAGGCAGCGCTGGTGAGACGAGGGGAGGGAGCATCTTTCTCGGACGATCCGTCTGCTTCAGCCAACGTGTCAGATTAGAATTCCCTACACAGTGATAAACGCCACATTGCATTTTAAATTATTTAATCCTTAGGGTACTGGTATTTTGTAGAGTGCCAGGTGTGTACTTTGAGGTTTGTGTGTGTATATAAAGCCTGTAGTCTATACGAGGTTAGCAGAAACTCCCTTTGTACGATTTTGTGTTTTGTAAGTTTTGCAGCAGTCGGTGTTGGTCAGCTGTCGGTTGCACTTCACTCTGGTTCTCAGATTTTGTTTCTCCTCTTCCTTTCCCTGCCCTCCGCTGCCTTTCTGATGTCAACCTTCCTACCCTAAAAGCAGACAGATGAGACTCAGAGCCTGTAGGCTATGGGGGGGAAATTCCCCTTTCTTTTAATTACTTGAAGGTCAACAAAAATATTAAAATATCTGGGTTGTCAGGAGTTCCCCACGAGTTCATTTCTTCGGTGTGATCTCACCCCTCACTTGGTGCTGACTCCAATACCATGGTCTCGAGCAGCAACGTGGTTTGGAATGATCAAAACTATGGGTACAAAAAACAAAAGGTGAGCCACCATCAGGAGACGGCCACTGTCTGAGCTGGCTCGAGAGAAGTTTGCCACATACATACCCGTGTACAGCGTTTTCTGTGCGAGTGCTTGTACTTGTTCCTGGCAACCTAACGAATTAATATTTTCTGGCCGTTTCTTGCTGCTATTGAGCTCAATTTGTGTATCAAATGGAGACTGAAGCTGCCTTTTTTTTTTTTTTTTGCCTTTTCCGTAGACTTTGCTCCACGTCACTTGAATGGCTTCCGTGGTTTCTTCCCTTCGGTTGGTTCCCTTCCCCGAGCAGCCTCAGGCCTGCTCTCGGGAGGCAAATGCCCGCTCCCGACGGGCAGCCACCGCAGTGGGCAGCACCTGCCTTGGCAGTGGCAGGTTCAGCAAAGGCCAAAGATGTAACAGGTCACAGGGACGCTGTAACCGGGAGGATTTCATGAGCGGGGTCAGGCGCAAGGGGCAACAGAGGCGGGGAAGGGGGAGTAGGCAGGAATATGCAGGAAACTTACACTAAGGCCAAACCCAGCCTGTGGGTCAGACAGAATGTTGCAGAGTCTCTCACACCGGCACCTTGCAGTATTAAATGCAGAACACGTGTTGATGTACGGCCCGGAGGGCTGCCTTACTGAAAGGGAAGCTCCTTCCTAGGCAAAGCTGTCGCACAGAGCGGGAGAAACTAAAGCTGAATGTGAAAGGGCAGCCTCCTGGCCACCTGCCTGGCAGAGCAGCCCAGAGACAAATTGATTGTAAGAGGCCCAGAGCGTGCGTTTGGTTGGGTGCTGCCTGGGCTCCAGGAACGCCTCGGTGTGTTCTGCTGTAGCTTACCTCACACGAGCTTCCTACCAGATTGGCATCTTGTTCCCTGTAACCACAGGGCGAGGACCAACTTGCTCAGCTGCAGGGTTTCGCTGCTGCCAAGCTCTGCTGCTGATCCTTCAAGTCAGATGGATTCCTTTCCCCGTGTTTAAAAGCAATTCTGGAAACAAGGGGCTGCCTCCTGTCGAGCTGCCAGCAGGGCCCTCACCCTTACTTAGCATGTGGGTACTCGCAGGTGAGAAGTGAAGAGATGATGCCCCATCTCTCCCAGGCCTGGAGGCTGTGCATTTGCAAAGGGGAAAAGTCAAAGTTTAAGTGCATGGTCTGTGACAGAGTGCGTGAAGTTCTGAAATAAAACGACTTTCCACAGTAAGCTGGTTGTCTCTGGTGTGTTTATAAACAAAGGAGCATCTCTGCTTTTGCCTCGGTGCATCACCTTTGTGCTGACAAAATGCTGCACCGCGGCGGCGCTGGGGGACCAACGTGCCCCTTGCTGATTCACTTGCTTTGCCTTGGCAGCTCTGGGCGCTCTGCAGCTTGTCTGGAGGGAGCAATCGGCTCGGTACTGCAGCGTTTGCTGGCTCCTGGCAGCGTTCACACCAGTCACAAGATGATGCATAATTACGGCTCTGCGCCTCCCCTCCATCCTCTCCCCAGTAGCCTGCCTGCCCAGACAGGCACCAGCTTTTCATGTGGCTCCACAGGCTTCTGGGGCCTCGTTGAGTATCAAACTTTCCTGTGCAGACTCCCCCGCCCTTGCTTTCTCTGCCTGCTGATCCTCTCCCCTGCCAAACTGCTGTTCCTCTCTTATCCAGACATCAGCCTCGAGGCAGTGAGAAGCCTGGGTGCCAGGGGCCCCGTGTCTGGTGGATTGAAGCCCTTTGCAGCAGGGCCAGGTTTTATGGGCCTGCTTGGGAAGGTGGGGTGGAAGTCAAGCGTGAAGTGACGCTGCTTTTGATGGGTCCCGGCCTGCTTAATTCTAGGTAGACCTGCTGCAGCAGCAGCTTTGTCCCAGGAGACTTTGCTTTAATGAGGACTCTGCAATTAACTTTTAACTATTTTGGAGTCTGCATCTCTTAACCTTCTCTTTTCTTTTTCTGTTTTCTTCTGATACTCCTTGCCTGGTTCTGTTTCCTTTATTTTTTTTCCCCTTTAATCTCTTCCATGGTAGAAACAGAGAACAAGTGCATTTCATGTCGTACGGGAACCTTACGGGAACAGCTGAAAAAGAGCCTCCCTGTGGAACGTGTGCCAGGTATTACCCCCTCAGGTTAATGCCCTTGGAAAGCCTGGAGCTTGCAATACATGTTTAATGTGTGCAGAGCTTTGTATCTTTGCATAAAAGCTGTCCTGGCACGAATGGGGAGGAAAGATCAAAAGACAGGGGTTTGTTTAATGTAGAGAAGAAATAATTGAAGGGGGTTGTGATGATTATTTCAAATAGGGAAAAGATTGCTACAGAGAAGAGGAGGATAAATGGTTCTCCAGGCTGCGAAGACTCACCGTGTCTTTTGTTCTTGGCCTAAGGAACAAACAGCTGAGGAAGGAAGCGAATTTTGGAAGTCTCTTGGGTGCTCTTGTTATATAACCACAGTTCTGGCCTGGGAATGAATGTAGCTGAGCACATATTTCACTTACATGGGTTTTTTGCATCTCTTAATCTTAAAAATAAGTAAATAAATGCCAGCCTGACTATTCTGTAGCTAATCTTAGGCCGGGGGAGAGAGGGTGACTGTACCCCCAGGTCTGAGCTTATCATGCTAAAGCGTTGAACTGTGTGATGAATGTTTTCTTTCTTTACCCAAATGCTTAATCTCCTCTGTTGGCTCTTTAAGGTTTTAATATTCTAAACACCAGAAAAGCTGCAGGCAGCTGCTGATTTTTTTTTTTTTAAATTTAATCTCATGGAAAAAAAAAAAAAAAAAAGCAAGAGCCTCTTCCAAACAAGGAATTTCTCTTCCAGATAGGATAAAATATGTAGTCCCACTCCCCGCACTAGGTATGATTCAGTGGCTGTGGCATGGCTCGCTCAAGTCTGGGACTGGAGCCCGAAATGTTGGGCTTTACTCACACAGGCAGCAAGCAAGAAATGGGAGATTCTCCCTCCTACCACTGAAACACAGTTATTGGCTCTCAGCCTTAGGAGAACTGTTGCAGTCTAGACGCTTGGGGAAGTCTGAGATATCTGGATTTTATTTCCTTTATCCTTGTCAGGCTGAGTTTATGATCTGAGGGAATTCAAGAAACATCCTCCCCCTCCCTTTTTTTTTTAAATTTCTTTTATTTTTTTAAAGATTCAACACCTTCTTAAAATAGTTCTCCTGTAAAGAGCATGTTCCCCGCACAGGCAGGAACAGCACACTGTAAAAGTCCTACCGGCACGCTCTGAGAAGCACAGCATTAGTCACAAGCCACAGAGCCAGAAACGTGGTGCTGAGCAGGCTGATAATATCTTTGCAGTATGTGATCCTGTGGAATAATCTTGCAAATGGTAAGGCAAAAGAGGGTGGTGTCACCAATGGGTAGGGCAGGGAAGGTCCAAAATGGTTCTGTACACAGAAAAGTGTTCTTGTCGTTTTACCAATAGCAGGAGAGAGAGAGAGAGACAGAGTTTGGCCCATGGAACTCGTCGTGATCTTAAGCTTCCTCAAGCAGTCACGCAGAAAGTAGTTCTGAACAAAATCACTTTAAACACACTAAAAGGCAGATTGGTTTTTGTTTGACTGCCCTGGTTCAATTTCCCTGGCTCCAGTGGCTAAGTAGCTCTTTGATCTGTCTATTAACACTCAGCGCTAAGCTTCTCAGGGGAAATATGCGTGTGTATCTCTCTCTTGGTTCTAACCACATTCCTAATGAAAAGTCTTCCCCATACAAATAATGGACAAAAGTTGCTTGCTTGAGTTTTTTGGTTTGTTTTGGATTTTCTCGGTGTTTTAGGCAACGGTTCCCTCAGTTCAGGACAAGACCACCCATTCCCCTGCCTCTTAACTGTGGTGGCATTGCCACCGCTCCACAGAAGCACGGGGGGTGATACGCTGTCCCATCAGACATTCCACTACAGACCTGTATGACTCTCTTTGTCTTGTTCTGGCCGGCTTTGGCAAAGGACAGACACCTGACAGGCAACAGATAAGGGCACAGACGGCAAATGATGGACTGTGTCGGCTCTAACCTATCCCACGACAGACGTGACTCCAAACCTTGGCAGGCTCCTTACCCCGTTGAAAGGCCAGAAGCAATCATTCCTGGAAGCAGGATGACAGAGAGACATTTTTTTTTGCCTTCAAATTGTTGAATTTATTTAGCACGGAGGATAGTTACGGCCTTGAATGTAAATAACTCCTGCCACTTACAGAGATAATATAATCTGAGTTAGGTTCAGTTCCTGGTTGTTTATAGCAGCGGTGATAAGCTGTCAGAGGGCCTGAGATAATGCTGAAGCAAAGGTAGTACAAGACACAATAATCCCACAGGCCGCAGAGCTGCAGCTCCCACGTTGCTTGTTAGTGTGTTGGCAGAGGGGCCCCGCGTCCTGGCAGTCTGTTTTTTGCTGAGATAAGCGCGTGAGCGAGGCACAGACCTTCTCTTTTCCAAATCACTGCTTGTGGCCATGGGAGAGACGGCAGAAGGCAGCTAAACCCAGTGCCTTTTCTTGAACAATGAGCTAGTGATTTGGATTAGAAACATTGCTGCTCTCCCCTCCTTTTTTTTATTAAACTTGGTTTGTAATTTCTTATGTAAGAAGAGAAAGGTAACGAAGAGTGACCCATCTTCAGTCCATCTTCACTTTGCACTGCTCGGTGTCACCGAAGAAGTGGACTCCTCAGCCTTGTGGCCTGGGACAGGCTTCAGCCTTTTGTGGTCAGACACAGCCTGCCCTGCCTAGGGGAAACCTGTATTTCTCGTAAGTGCTCAGCATCCAAACCAGTCTTACTGAGCTGAATGGCTCAAGTGCTACCTTCCTGAACAGTGCCTACTTTGTCTCAGACTCAGAGGAGAAGCCTAACGCCATTGTAACCCAAGGACGAGGTCTCGGCACCCTCTGAGTGCCAAAAGAGAGGGCCAGCAGTACCTCCCCAACAGAGGTGAGCTGCCGTGGATGGTTCCTCACAAGGACCTGGCTCTAGTCCCAAACCAGCTCTCTCAGCAGTCAAGCACAGAAGCCTCCTCCTGTTTAAAAAGAACTGCAAACCTCCCTCACCAAGAGTCACAGTACTACCAGTGAGAGGGGCAGGGGGCTGAGAAGCCGCTGCAACCTGCTCAATACAATCCTTTGACCTCAAAGTCTTCTTTAGGGGCTCTTATCCAGCCTGCCCATGGCCAGTCCCCCATAACACATCTGAGGAGGCTCTGCTGAGGCCACTCACAAGCCCACGCACAAGTGCACGGAGCGGAGCAGTCGCAAAGTCTTCTGAAAGAATCTTCTTTCTGATGTTGTTTTCCAGATCTCCTAACACAGAGGGAAAAAGGTAATCATGTGGGGAAAAGCTATAAACTCAAGTGATATCGCAACTGTGTCAACAACCACCAGGAATTCCTCTCCTCCTCTATAAACAAGTACGTATTTGAACCAGGTCGAAGGCTGCTGGTAAATTCCAGCCACTGAGCAGCTGGTGCCTGCAAAGAGTGGAGCAATATCACCGAGTAACGTTTGCAGTGTTCCTCCACAGACACTTGAGGAGCTACACAGCCCTCAATGGTGATTTATGCCTAGATGGGTTCCAGAGCTTCATCTGAACTGCCTGTTTTGTCAGCATTCCTGCTGAAGCTGCCTGCCAGCATCAAAGAGATCTCACAGGCATGCAAGCTGTCCCCAGGATTCTGTTTGATTTCATTAATGGGGTATATACCCACTCACAGCCTCTCTTCATGACCTTACCCAGACACTCTGAAGCTGTGTGAAGTCCCCGGATGGAGCACACAGAGCATAGTCTGGTATGATCACCCTTTACTTGTGCTTTCCCCGCCTCATTGAGCAGAAAGGCTGAAATCACTCCAGCTCCGGTAACTTTTCCACCTGCTTCAGACGAAGCTGCTCGTTTAGATGCCGGCTTCAGGAGTAATTGGTGTTGGAGTGACAGAGCGAGGAGTCCTCATTCTGACAAACCTTAAGAGGCACTGAGACAGTGAAAGACAAACCCCCTGAAGTGGTGAGGGGCTGGTAACCCTCCCAGTGGCATCTGTGGCTGCTTGAGGTGCTGCAGGCTCATGGTCCGTGCCAGCTTGTTGGGCCTCAGCTCTTGCCAACAGTGTACTGCCAGAAAAGAAGGAACATGCTTTGCCACGCTCCTCCTCATCCTTTTGCACAGAAAGGCACAAGGCACCTGGCAGGTGTTGACTGGCCAGACGCTGGTAACGTGCAGGTACATGCAGTCAGAACACCCAGTCTGCAGCAGGAGTCACATGAACTACAGCCCTGAAGTAATGTTTCAGCCCCTTTATTGCTTGAACGACTGCAAGGCTTTTTGCTTGTGTCCTGAACTGCTCCTGCATGTGCTAATGCACAAGAGGGACTGCTCTTGACCCATCATAATGAACCAAGGCTGGGAAAACCCCCCAAATGCTCAGATGGTCTGATCAAAAGTCAGCACCCTCTTCTCCCCCCAACTTCACACATATTTTTGTTCCTAAACATCATTTTCAACCAGTTGTAGCTTCGCTCTGGAAATTGGCGTTTGAGCGAGTTACAAGTTAAAACTCGCCTCCATCTTAACCAGATTTGCACAGTGTTATTTCTTGTGGCAGCTGGCCACAGCCTGTCCGATCCTAAGGAACTGAGCCTCTGGAGAACCGTGTTTTGCGAGCTATCAAGCGTGTGCTTGGTATGCCCGTGTTTGTTCCAGTAAGAAAGATGTAGGTGGACAACAGGGATTGTTCCCGTATCTGTCTCAAATAATTGAACTGTAAGTTGCAAACGTAAATTGCAGATTTAATCCTCTATTTATGTATATTTTTTTTAAGGCTCATTTCAAATGTTGGTGATATTTACATAACAGGATGGAAATGGAAGACAGTGTGGGGGTGGGTAAGCAAGGAATGATTTATTAGAGGCTGCATTTGGTGTACCAGTCCAAAACAAACGAGGCAGAGCAAATGGCTTATTTTCTGTTGGTACGTAATAAAAGATGGACACTAATGCCTCCCAGCCCGATCTTTAATCACGTGTATTTGCCTTTCAGTCTGGTTTTAAAGTGGAACATCTACAGAACAATCCCTAAAGAGCTTAGGATGAGAATCTGTCAGGAAAGATTCTTCAGACACCTGTTTGTGCCGCATGAGGAGAGAAGCAGCCGAGCACTGCAAATTAGCCAGTGCTGCAGAGGTTGTAGGTAATTCTCCCTCCAAATTGCTCAAAATGTCTGTCTGCCTTGTCTCATTCTTCTGTTGTGTTTCCCTCGGCACTCTGTCTCCGGGGAAAAAAAATCCTGCTTGTCTCTGGAAGTGCTTTGTTCGTTGAAGTCTGGGGTAAGGCTCCCCGAATTATCACAAGAATCCCTTTGAGCAGTTGCACTCACACTCATCCATCTGCAGAGCAGGCAATGCTCCTTCCTCCACAGCCACCCCAGCACGGCCCAGGGCCAGCCAAAAGCCCATCTGCCCTTTCTTTGGAGCACAGGAGCTCAGTGGGGGCCTCAAAGCTGCCTGCCCAGTGCCACTCGGATGCTTGTGTGCCCTCCTGAAGCAGCATCTACCAGCCCTTCTTCTTGGCTGCAGCTTTCCCGGCACCCCAGGAAGGAGCAAACACCTCTGTTACTTTTGCTGGTTACCCTCCTGGCACCTGCAATACTTACCCACCCCAACCCCAGCCCCAGCTTGCTCCCTTGCTACAGAAGCCCGCAAGCCCACCACTGTCAGTCCCTGAGAGCAGCATATACAGACGCTCTAGTCTGTGCAAGGAGATGTTACTATGGAAACATTTACGTCCTCCTTGTCTTTTGTGTTCTTAATAAGGTAGCATTCAGCATGTTTATCTCCTGTGCACTTGCTGGTGGAAGAAGAAGAAGAAAACCCATTTTCCTTTGCAATGTTAACTTTGAAATGAAAAGAAAGAAAGCCCATGGATTGACCTTCCATCCTAGTGAGGGAGGAGGGTGAATGGAGGAGTTTTAAGTTTTCCACCTCCTGGTGCTGCTGTTTGGCTGGAGATGGCTTTCTGCAGTGCTGTTTTTTATCAGGGCAGTTCATCACTTCCCAGCAAGGTCACTTTGGCCTCTATCCTGCATCAAGCTCTCCTGGAGCAGCTCCTTTCTCCTGCCCATGGCTGGTGCCTCGATGCTGGGTTGGGAAGGGTCTTATCACAGGAGCTCTCTTTGCTCAGGCACAGCACCCAGGGCAGGAAAACAACATCCAGGGTGCAAAAGCTGTTAACGTGTCAGCAGGAGTTTATTGACCGTGCACTGCAAGTTAATCTTCATTCAGAGGCCACCCTTTTGGGCTGCAAATTTCAGTTTTCTCCAGAGCTGGCAGACTTCTGAATCTCTGAGACACAAATGTACTCTCTAATGCTGGAAAGGAATGCCTTTTAGACACTTCTGAGTTAGGAGCAGGGAGTTTGTGTTCTCTGATTAGAAAATACTGGTTTGGTTTGGGGGTTTGGTGGTGGAGGGGGTTGTACAAAAATTCCCAAGGAATTGTTACTTGAGCTTAAAGAAGTGTTTTCTACCTCGGACAAAAACTCGAGCCACAAAGGAGAAGCCTCTGACCTAGTGTGTGTAAACGGCAGAGAGATTATGTGTAAAGGAATTGGGGAGGTAGCTCACGAAATTATGTAACAACAGTAATTCTGCAGCCAGTCAGAAAACAGGGAGAAAAACAGGCCATTCACTGAATGGCTGGCTTCTGGTTACTTGGTTTATCTTTTTTGGATTGGGGCTTTGTTACAACGTTTCTGTCTGGAGCTTGTTAAGGCAGACAAATTTCCAGCCAAGCAGGGAGTACAAAATGGGAACCAGGCAGCTAGGAAGCAGGCAGGTCTGGGTTCAGCTCCTCGTCGCATCTTTAATTTTTGCTTGCGTGGTTCTTGCTCACACATACCCAGAGAAATCTATAATTATCTTTTCAAGATGAAGGGTTGGGTGTGTGTAGCAGTTCTGTTTGTTTAGCTACGATTACGGCTGTACAATCACTCTTTTCACTTTAAAGGAGGGGGTATGCAGGCACGATAAGGGACGTGGGAGCTCTCCCTCAGCCAGTGAGGATGTGGAGATGCTATCCACCCAGCCACCTGTCCAATCACCCACTTGGCTTCTTTAAAAGCTGCCCCATCCTCTGCATTTTGTTTTGAAGCAAGATCTGCCTGCTGGGTGATCAGAACAGTCATCTCAGATCGCTTAGTTCCTACTGTGGTGTTTTATGGCATTGGAGGACATTTTTTTCCCTCCCTTGCCTCCTCCATTTTAATGAGTCATTCCAAAATCTGTACTTGCTTCAATTTCGTTCAGCAGCTAGTGTTCACTTTGCAGATGTGAAGTGACATACTTGGTGGTGACGATGGTAACATCATACTGCTAAAAGTAGAAACTGGGTCATGCCCACCCTCACGAACTCTCAGTCAAGTTGTTTAATAAGTTCCAGGCAGTTAACACCCGAGCAAACTCAGTGAAGGCCACAGCTTTACACAAATACTACTGAGGCCATAACAGTAAAACAGTGGAGCCTTTTGCAGAAGTACATGAGAGCAATTTGACCTGCAGGATGATGATGTTTGAACAAGCAAGGACCCATCGCAGTTCCTGGGAACTGATGCCACGCCGTGAGGTTGGCAACATGGGAAAGCAGCCGTTTGAAGCCAGATAACTCTGACACTGTGAGGAAACACACAGGTACCGATCCTCCCAGCTCACCGGAGCTGGACGGAACTGGTCTGACCTGGGCAAAGTGATGAAGGGACTGAAACCAGCAGAAAACTGTTGACCTTCGTGAGTTTCCTGCTGGGTTAGGTGGCTGAGCTGGCTCTCGAGGGCCAGATCAGCTGATGGAACTGCATAGCCGGGAAAGGGGAAGAGGTGGAAGAGGGCTGCCTTCTTCCTTAGCAAGCAGGTTGATTTAGATCAGCTAACACATAATGTGAAACCAGGCTTTAAAAACTTTCCGAGGCGACCCTGTCCTTTTTTCATCTGTGAGGCTGGCTCATGCAGGTGACTTGCTCAAGCTCACCACAGCCTGAGTAGTGTCTGCATGGAGCACAGAGAAGCAACCGCGTCAAGCGTGAAACCGCGTGGCAGAAGAGGAAGTTCTCCGTTCCTCAGCTGGAGAGCGACCAGCTTCAGTTTTTGGCTCTCGCACAGGGCTGAAGGCACTCGGGAGGCTCATGCCCTCCGCCTCCTGTGAGAACAGCTCTCCAGCAAAGCTTTGCATGAGCACCACGCTTATGGCCGCACGGGCACCCTCATGCACGCCAACACGCAGCCTGTGCCCCACAGCAGCCATAATCTATGTGCTGCACGCGTGTGGAGGGAGGCGGGCAGGCAGGCAGGGAGGCAAGGCAAGGCTGCCCTGGGTTGACATGTTATCTGCGGGAGCAGGAGCCCATGGCTCAGTTGCCTCAGCACCACCTCAGCGGGGCTTTCTATAGAGAACAAAAGGGGCCGCGGGGAATCAGCGTGGTGGGGGGGGGAAAGCACGGTGTTTGGAGCAGCACATGTCGGCGAGGGCGCGGAGCTGCGGTGAGGGGCGCAGCGACGCCTCTTCTTCCTCGCCCCCTCCCATCAAAGCCCCGGGCGCCATTTCCTTGCCCAGGTGTTCCTTCTCGCCCCCGCAACTCTTCCCCTCAGCATCTGGCCTCCTTCGGGGCCCTGGCCAATGACAGCTCGCAGCGCACGTCACCGGCTCGCCGCTGGCCAATCAGCGCCCTCCTTTCCCACGTGGCCGCCTGCGTGACGCCCCGTCTTTGTTGGCGGTTAAAACATCCCCCACGGGACGGGATGGGGTGGAGATGGGGGGGGGCGGGGTCCTCAGCTGCTCCGGTCACGTGACGCGTGTCTCGACCGCAGCGGACGGACACCATATAGTCCACCAAAGGCCGCGCCGCCGCCTTTGTCGCTCGGTAACGGAGTGGCAGCTTTTGTCGCCGTCTCCCGCGCACATCCCCCGGGAAGAAAGGAGGGAGGGAAAGCCCAGAAAGAGAGGCTGCGGGCCGGCGGGCGGTGGCGAGGAGGCTGACGCTGACGCTCGGCGGAAGGACACGTCAAGGACCGGATCTCGTTTTTGCCTCGGGCGGTTCCGCTATAAAAGGCGGTGCGCGGGCGGCGCCGCCTCATTGTGCGCCCGTCGCCGAGCCGGGGCGGCTCCCGCGTGTCCAGCGGCTTCCCCGCGCGGCGTGGCGTGGTGTGGCCCGGAGCAGCCTTTCCCCCGTCCCCCTGGCCGCCATGGCTCTTTAAGGGCGGCAGGGCCAGCGGCGGCATCGGCCAGTGCAGCGGGCGCAGCAGCAGCGGCGGCGGCCCTCAGCACATTCCCCGGCATCTGCAACCATGGCGTGAGTATCGTGTGCGAGGGTTACGGATTGCGACCTCATCCCGTTACCACCCCCCCCCACCCTTTGCCTTCGAGTGAGCTTTGGGGCCGGGCTTTAGCAGCCTGTGTGGCTGCGCGTGGTATCTCACCTTGGGGGGGGGGGGGGGGGAATAATCCGATGGGATGGGGGGGGATGGGTAGACAAGGCATCGTTTCGTGAGGCTCAGCCTTTCCCCGGGGGCGACGGGTGTGAAGGAATGGCAGGAAATGCCATTTCGGGAGAGGCGATGGAAAAAATTCCCGTGGATGTTGTCGTCCGAAAAAAGGAAAAGAAAAAAAAAGCCCAAAAGCTGGATGTTTCCCAGCTTGGGTGGAAGAGAGGAGAGAGCGAGAGCAGCACGTTTGCAGGGACCCCCCCCCCAACGTGGGGCAAAACGAGGCATCGAGGTACCCCCCCCATTAAGTGTAGGGTCTGTTGTCTCGTCCCGAGGAGATTTAGCGGGGGGCTTGGCAGCAGCCTTGTAATCCCTTAATATTGTCGTCTTAAGTCAGCCCGTGTGAGCTTGCAGGAGTTTCATAACCCTCGGGGAAATCCCAGTTTGGGGGGGGGGTGGGGGGAGAGGGGTCACACGTAGCGTTCGGGTGAGAAACTGAACCCACGTTTCTAAGCCCAGCTGAGAAAGGTCCGTCGTTCTTTTTCCACCTCGCCTCCGTCACCACAGCCTGGGTTGTTGAGCCCTCGCCCAGCGCTTGAGGCGTGAGACGTCGGGTGGTTGGAGGCGCGGTGGAAACGTGGCACGATACAAAATGGCGGCGACAGGATCGCAAAATGGCGGCGGCGGGCGCTGCCGTGACCATGTTTGGGCAGGAGGCGGCGTGGCGCAGCCCCAACGGGGTGTCAATGGCAGGAGTGGGAGGGGAACAACGACCCCCTGAGCTGGCACTGCTTGCTGAAAGCTGCCGTGCTGGTGGAACAGAACCCTAATGAATCCGAGCTTTTTTTTTGTTATTATTATTTGCAGGTTTTTCAAGGCAGCGCACAGCAGCATTGCTGTAGTGGACAAAAAGACCCTCTACTCATCGCCTGCATCCTTCGACGTCAAAGCGTTACAAACCCACGAAGATGAGCCTCTTGAACAACGAGATGCTGTTGGGGGATTCGTTATCCCCCTTCAGCCAGCCGTGTTCGGTGGCTGAGGAGAGTCTGGGACTCCTAGATGACTACCTGGAGGTGGCCGAGCCCCTCGGTTCGCATGGGTTCTCCAGCGACAAGGCTAAGGCAGTCTCCTCCAATTGGCTTGCTGTGGACAGTTTAGGCAACACCATAGATAGCAGCCAGGGTAAGGCGTTTGCTGTTTGTGTAAAGCACACTGATTAGAGTAACACATGTTTTGATAACATGGCCAATTCTAGTTGTTTAATGGCAATGTTTTCATAAGTGTGAAGGCAGCCCAGCCCAGCGTGCCACTTCTGCTTGGGAAAGCCTGTGCTGTGCACTGCTTACACCACACAGAATTGCAGGTTACTGGAGTGGCAAATAGCAAAGCAACGCTTCTCTGGTCCTTTTAATAACATACCAGCCTTTATGGTGCCCCTCCTTGGCAGAGGTCACAAGCAACAAGCGTGGCTGTACCTTACCTTACTTTACCAGTGGCCCCAAGTGCTTTGAGCCTTAGAGTAAGGGGGATGGAATGTCAGAACAGCTGGTGGTTTGCGTTGTACTGGACAGCAGTCGTCTGCAGCTGAATGGCTGGCAGGGTGTCTCTTTCCAGCTGCTGAACTTTCTCATAGGGCGGTGTGAGAGAAGGGAAGACTTGAGTGTAAAAGCTGAGCTGCTAGAGGTGCTTTTGAGGGGCTTGGATGTTGTTGGTTGCTGGTTAAATGGTGTGGTTTCTCTTCCGTTGTGCAGAGGATGCCTTCTCTGGCATGGAGTGGATGGTGGAGAAGATGGATCTGAAGGAATTCGATTTTGATGCCCTGTTAGGTATGGAACACCTGGAAGCCACCGTCTCACCAGACGAGCTGATGGCCACGTTGGAAGACACGTGTGATCTCCTATTTAACCCTCCCATCCAGGAATTTCACGACAAAGAACCTCCACTGATCAGTGACCTAATGTCCCACCTCCCCGAGTCTCCCATGGGAGCGGATCCCGCGGCGCCCCTGGCTCCCCTTTGGTCCTTACCCCTCTCCCCAGAGTCCCTGACTTCCACTCCAGACCATTCATTTAGTTTAGAACTAGGTAGCGAAGTGGATGTTCTGGAAGGAGAAAGAAAACAGGAGGGCCCCACCTATCTGGTAGTGATCTTCAAGTCCGAGAAGGAGGAGGAGAACCATTCCGACGATAGTGGCATATGCATGAGCCCAGACTCCTACCTGGGGACACCCCAGCACAGCCCCACGGCTGCGCTGGGGTCCCCCCGCGATGCCCCCTTCCCTGCAGACGGCCCTCGCGCTGCCGCCCGCCCCACACCCTACGAACGCCCCGCTGACAAAGCGGCTGCCACTGCCTCACCCAAGGCCAAGGGGGAGAAGAAGATGGATAAGAAGCTGAAGAAGATGGAGCAGAACAAGACGGCTGCCACACGGTACAGGCAGAAGAAGAGGGCGGAGCAGGAGGCGCTCTCCGGCGAGTGCAGGGAGCTGGAGCAGAAGAACCAGGCCCTGAAAGAGAAAGCTGATTCTCTCAGCAAGGAAATCCAGTACCTGAAAGATCTGATCGAGGAGGTCCGCAGGGCCAAGGGCAAGCGGGCCAGGGTCCCCGAGTAGCCTAGTGGGCAGTTCTGTGTGCCTGTAAATACGCGTGCTGCTGGAGCTTGTGTTTTGCTGTCTAATAAATTATTTTATAGTAAAGCTGATGCATGTGACCTGAGCTGTGGAAACGAGCAGGATGTGGCCCTGCACCTGGGGCTGTGCCAGAGTGCTTGGGGTGCTGGGAATCTAAACTGCACCCAGGCTGGCAGGGGTGGAGGCGTGCTGCAGTTTTAATGAACAGTGACTTGAATCTGGGTGAGACAAAGGTGCACAGGGGCAGGAAAAAGGCTGGCGGGGGAGGGTGCTGTGTTAAATGGGCTTTTCCTTGTCCCAAGGGTCATGTGAGCATGGACAGAAGTGAGCAGCTGGCTTGGTTGGGGTGGAGGGCGAATCCAGGTACTGCAGTGTTGAGCTGGCACTTGTGATTGTTCCATCTTCCCTACACACCCACAAACATCCCACATGAGAGTAAGGTGTGTTCCACAGCCCAAGCCGGTGAAGGCAGGGCTGGGTTACAAGAGACATCAATGTAAGCGTGAGAGACTTGGAGGGCTTCTTCAGCCAAGCAAGAGCCAAATCATAAGGTGTGAACATAAATGTGAGCGGTTGCATAAAGGGAGCTCTGCTCTGCTGGCCTGCAGCCCCTGGGGAAGAAGGGGTGTTGACAGCAAGCTGCAGCCTGCTCAGCCCCTGGTGTTTGTGCTGCTGGAGCTGTGAGTCAACTGGTGCTGGAGCTTGGCAACAGCAAAGATGCAATGGGAAAGGAGTAAAAAAACTCGCTGTGCAGGTTCCTGCTGCAGAGAGCTTGAGCAGCGGTGTGGCAGGCTGCAGCCTGGGCTGCGGGGCTGTTGCTGCCCATAGCTATTAGTTGCTGCCATTCCATTACAGGGCAAGTTTATAGTCCTGCTGAAGAGTTGGCAGCCACTCAGTGCTAGTAAACTTGTGGCTGGCTGCAGGAAGTTCTGAAGGTCGGTGCAATGTCCTCTGCTAATGGGAGCTTCGGGAGTTGGGAACCATAGCATTATAGAATGGTAGGGTTGGAAGGGACCTTTAGAGTTCATCCAGTCCAACCCTCCTGCAGAAGCAGCTCCACCTAGATCAGGTCACAAAGGAACATGTCTAAGTGGATCTCGAACACCTCCAAGGAAGAAGACTCCACACCCTCCCTGGGCAGCCTGTGCCAGGGCTCCCTCACCTTAACAGGGAAATAGTTTTCCCTTATGTTTAAATGGAACTTTTTGTGTTCCAGCTTCACCCCATTACCCCTTGTCCTGTTGCCAGATACCATCGAAAAAACGGATGCCCCAACCTCCTGACACCCACCCTTTAGATATTTGTAAATGTTAGCAAGATCCCCCCCTCAGTCTCCTCCAGACTAAACAGCCCCAGGTCCCGCAGCCTTTCCTCGTGGGAATGACGTTCCAGAATGTGCCGTTTGGAATCATTTGGGGGGGTGGAGGGAGGTGATTTTGGCCATCGATACCCAAACTGCGCAGCACCTAATCCCTGCTGGGGCCAGCTTTGGCATGTGTGGATGTGCACATCCTTCCTATCTATGCTTCCAGCCAGTGCCTGGAGGACAGGGATGAGAATTAAATGACAGCAAAAAGCCTCCCTGTCAGCATTTGGGGCTCGCTCCACGCAGAAAGTGGTGTGGGCAACCAAGACCCTCACCTTGGCTCTTGTTGGAGTAGTCTCAGCCCAGACTCCTCACCTCCATGGGAGCATCTGCCCCATCTCTCTCACTTCCCGGGCAAGTGTTCAGGCTGCCCTGCACTATACAAACGGCACGTGCTGCAAACTGGCAGGCACATGGTGGTCCTGCTCTTGCTGCTGCTCTGTTCCCCAGAGCTCACTGTCACTGCATGCAGGGACAAGGGGCTGTTCTCTTTTGGAAGACAGAGCAGCCTAATAGGTTTCCTTCAACTCAGCTGGACCTGGCAGGGGTAATTAGAGGCAGGAGAGCAGGAGAGTCTTTGCCTTGACGGGTCAGACCTGCACCTGAGCTGGCAATGAGCTTAGTCTCAGCTGAGCCACAGAAAACACGGTAACTGGTACGAGTGTAGGAACAAGTGGCTTCTCTCTCCAGGGTAAACCTCTCCCTCCCCTCCTCTCCCTCCCTTAGAGATAGTGCAACTTCTGCTCAAACCTAGCAGCAGCCTGTGGTGCCGGGGCAGTGAGCCTATTCCTGCAGCCCTTACTTCTTTCACCCAAAGGCTGGGGAGACTGCCAGCATGCTGATCCTCCCTTGTGTGGCAAGGCTGTCTGTGAGCCACCCCTGACTAAAACCAAATCCCCTTTGAGTCCACGCTGTGTGGGCAGACGAGGCAGAGTCTGTGCTGGCCATAAATACCTGATCCTGGTTTCTGCAGCTCTCCAGAGTACGATGGCTCCCATTCACCAAATTAACGCTCACTCCGGGGAAGGCTGACCGGAGCTGGAACAGGAGACAAGCAACGTGTGATGCACCCGTGCTGCTTTGCTCTTCATTCACCCTGTACTCTGTGTGTGTGTGTTTGACAGGATTCCCTGTGCTGCAGCTCTGCAGAGGCAGCCAGCATGGCCACCTTACTCAATTGGCCGTTGAAACTGTGCCGTGTTTCCACACGCAGCCACCCGCTGCAGGCTTTACCCTGGCTAGAGAATGAGGGCTGACTCTTCCTCTGCCTTTTTCAGCCAGGCTTTCCCTCCAGGCCCGTGGCCAGTGCAGCCAGCATCGCACTGCTTGGCTCTGTAGCCCAGCAGCTTGTCCAGCCTGCTGCAGGAGGCCAGGAGCAACGAGGACACCGGCACATAACCAGCTCCAGCCCATGGGAGAAAGAAAGAGATCTGACAGCCTCCTGCCTGCTGACTCATTTTTCATTTTGCAAACGGCAGGAGCTCTCCTCTTTTTCTCACAGCCTCTCAGAACAAAGGTGCTTTAATGGAATCCTTCTGGCTTGCGTACAGTGTGTTACCAGGTCCGGATATAGACTGTAGCACATGAAATGCAGGTTTTACTGCATCCTCTCCCTTGCCAAAGGAGCCTTGTTCTGTGTCCTTGAATCTGCAGTTTGCAGAGCTGATGGGATTTCTGTCTGTCTGTCTTTTTTTTTTTCCTGTGAATTAAGGACAGTGAAGCGGACTTCACACGCATAGCATGCGTGGCCCTCAGGCTGCTGACCCCTCCTTCGCTGATTACATGCTTTGTGGTAAGCAGGAGTCCAATATTCCTGCACATAACCAAACAACCCCGGCAGTTCACCGCTCCCAAAGCTGCC
Source organism: Urocolius indicus (assembly GCA_013401255.1). Classification (NCBI taxonomy): domain Eukaryota; kingdom Metazoa; phylum Chordata; class Aves; order Coliiformes; family Coliidae; genus Urocolius; species Urocolius indicus. The sequence goes on along the minus strand of WBNH01011132.1, from coordinate 45,016 downwards.
CTGACAACATGCGGCCCCTTTTCTGATGTTATCACGGTGTTTATAACTACCTTCCTCTTTGCCCTGCTGTTAGAGAGACTCGGGTACTTGCACTTCTTGCAAACAAGAAGAGGAAACAACCACCATCACCACCACCACCGACAACTTCTTCACGTGCCTGTGAGGAGAACCAAATGCACCTTTGCAGCATGCCTACAAAAATAAAGCCCCAGCTGCAGCTTTGGGGAATGAAGAAAGAATGGTGATGAAATCTTCAAAAGAGCTTTTGCCCTGGCAGAAAGCCCAGAAATAGCTGCAAGGTCAGGCTGTCCTTTGGGAGATGAATGCTCCCTCGGTGCTGCTGAGCCGGGCTAGTAAAAAGAAAATGTGGGTTATTCTGATTGAAACAATTTCACACAGTGGTAGCCTGGCCACAGCCCCCCTCTCCCCTCAAGTCCCGAAGCCCTGTCATCTCCAGAGAGGAGTCACGTGCCTCTTGAAAAAAAACAACACTCCTTGTCTCACCCACCTTTCCCACAGCCTCATCGAGTATTACCTCACCTGGTTTCGTTAGGTATGGCTCAGCTTCTGTTCTTGGCATATCTATATACTTTCTCTATTTTGGGACGTCTCTGGCTTTCTCAACCCTCACTGCTCTGTAGCCAACCTTTTTTTCTCTCCACCTGATAAACCTGTTCCTAATTCAGAAAGTCTTTTTGAGGTGGGGAATTCACACATTTTTGTGGTCAGAACGACACATTTGCTTTATCTTTCCCTAGGCCTTCAGAAACAACAGGATCTATCCTGTCCTTCCTATACTCCTGATATCTGTCTCGTGCATACTAATTTTTTCTTAATATGGCTCAAACAGCTTCTGGAGACAAAACCTACCTTCCTCCTGGTGTATTCACAGCCTTGCCGTGCAGGCCAGTGCATATACTCCCACTGTTACACTTGGTTTCTAGTGCAAAGACAGACTTGGGGAGTCTTGCTGGGCCAAAAAACCCCAAAATGCTCATCGTTGCTGGCTATCCTGTTGAAATGCTTCAGGCTGCTTGGTCGGGCCTTGTGAATTAACAGAGGAGTTAAATTCCCCTGACCCAGGCAGTGCCATTTGGGCTGCTCAGGTATCCCAGGTATGCTGTCTTGGCATTATTTGCAGTGCACTCACACAGTGTCACAGGCCACTGGATGAAGCTGGCTCTACTCACAAGCTCCAATTTCCCTATTACATAGGTAGACGCTCCCTAAGCAGTGGCTGGCTGCCTGTCATTTCTCCTTCAGCTGCTCTCTTCCTCTCTTTTTACACGTAGACGCCCTTTTCAAATGGGCAGGGAGCGAGCTCTAGGCGCAGCAGACGCGTCAGCTTTAATTTATATAGGGTGGAGAATCTCCTTAAACTCCTCTGCATCTCCATTGCAGCGTGTGGGCAGCCGGAGAAAGACACCTAGTCTTTGCCTCTCATTAAAGGAGACAGGTGAAGCTGCTGGCGTGCTAAAGGTGCAGCTCAGGCCAGACCAGCTTGGCTGGATTACTGGTTATCCCTGCCAGCAGCTGATTCGGTCAGAAAAAAAAGGTGCACGTAACCCTGCAGAGCAACCTGCCTGCTTTTTATGTCCCCTGCCCACACCAGTTAGTGGCTGGCACTGTTAATCCTATTGCATGTAACTATTCTGCAAATCTCTAATCCGTCTCAAACCCACTAACCCTTCAGCATGGCCTGGCTGGAGTTCCAGGCTTTGAGCTGTGAGCAGGCATCAGGCAGCCTGCTGCCTTTCACACTTACCCTTTTTTTATTGAATGGATGAGTCTTCTTGTCTTGAAATGAGAAGTGTCAGCCTGTCTTTACTCTTTTCGTGTACCTGTTTCTTTTGTGAGCTATTCAAGGCACCGCTGCTGCTGTGCACACTTTCTACAACAGCCAGCCCCTTACCCAAGGCATTCAAGAGCTCAGCGGCGTTGTAGGTGTTGGCGTGGTGCTGCTCGTCAGAGAGACTTCAGATGGAAGTCAGTCGTGAAGAAGAAACCAGAGGCCGAGATTCCCAAAGGTTTTCAGGGTTCTTACCCCTTGGTTTTTCCCCCACTGCTTTCTCACCATTTCAGTCTTGTTTGGCTTGAGCAGGTTTTAATGGTCTGTCCTTGTTTGTCCCTGCTATATTGTTGCAGAGGCAAGAAGTTAGTTGCTGCCCTGAGGAACCTGGGTGGCCATTTGCAGCCACCCTCCTCTCAATACATATGTAACACCGATACTGGCTGTTGGCTTTCTCCAGGGAAGGAGTAAAGCTGGGCTGACACAGCTGAGGCTGTATCAGCTCCCATTAGCTTGCACTCATCCATACAAATTTCCCTGCGTGCTTTCCATTCATGTCACAGAGAGAGCAAGAGGCCATTAACCGGCTTGGTGAATCTTACTCACAATAAACTGGCTCGACACTGAGCATCTGGGAACTATTCTGCCTCCTCTAAACTGTTTCCCTGGAAAGGTTCTACCGCGTTAGCAACGCTCCAGAGCTTTTATTAGTGTTTATATGAAAGCTGCTGCTGCCGCTGCCGCCTCCCATTCCACCTCCCTGCAGCATGTGGGTGGGGATGCGCTGGAAGATGGCCCCTTCCTCTTCCTCCTCCTCCTTCCCTAGCTCAGTCACCTCTATTTTCTGCTGCAGGATGCTCAGCTGGTGTCGCAGAGCTGGGAAGGCAGCCAGCAGCCCGATGAGCTCAGCCAGCACCAGTCCCTCGCCCTGCAGCAGCTGTGCATCAGAAATGCCGGCCGGCAGCTCCAAGGGCTGCGGCAGCGTGGGGAGCAGAGGTTGACTAGGAAAAGCAGCTACAGGAGCTGCTCCTTCCACTACCCCCTCTTCTCTCTTTCATGGTGCAGCAAAGTCTGGCTGCCAGCAACAGAGATGGCACAAGCTGCCCTAAAGCAGCCACCTCCCAGGGCCCGGGGCAGCTGAGGAGCTGGAGTGCTCTAGGCATGACTGGGCTGCAACATGGACAGCTGGGAGTGTAAGAGCATCATAGAATCGTTTTGGTTGGAAAAGACCTTCAAGATGATCAAGTCCAACCACTCGCCTCACACTGCCAAGCCCACCATTGAACCATGTCCCTAAAACTGCACGTTGGAACTAAGTTTGAGGCTGTTTAGCTTTAGCTTACCACCAGGCACACACAAACAGGCTGGTACCTATTCTGCCCTCCTCGAAAACATGCCCCTTGGGGGCCAACTTATGTACCAGTGCACAGGTGTCACTGCTGTTCTTCTTCCCCAGGAGAAAACCACAGAGGAGAAAATCACAGAGCAGAGCGTGTCAGATCTTTGCCCTTGTGGAAGATGGTTTATCTAGAGCCACCCGCTCACTCCTGTTTGCTTTTCCTCTCTCCTGCAAAATGAAGTTTAGTTTACTTAAGGATACTGTTGGCTGTACAACCAACTTTGGTTTCAGGTGGCAAAATTCAGTCAGATAGCTTTACCTTCTTCAACAACATAATCTCTCGTGGCATATAGCCATTGTTGAGCCTGTTGGCCCTAATAGTTTTTCCACACAGTTAATGAGAGCTGCCAGCCCAGCTTTAAAACTCCACAGATTTGGGTGGAACTGTCCTTCGGGTAAACTGCTCTGGGACCCACTTTCAAGTTCCTCATTACCTGTGGAAGAACAGCTTTCCTGTTTGCTTACATTTGCAAGCAAACAAGCTGGGTTTTGTACAAAGAGAGTGAACCAGGTTACCTTAGTGCCCTTTTCTGGAGCAACACAGGATGGATTCGCTTTCCTCAGCCTGCAGAAGAAAGGCCCAGGAGCCGAACAACCACAGAAACAAGGGTGAACAGGAAGAACTGGGAGAGGAAGTGCACGGAGTGACATGAAAAACCTCTGTGAGGTCAAAGCAGGTGCAAAACACTGGAGATGAGGGCTTGACACAAAACTCTCCCCCCCCCCACCAGAAATCTGCCTCTTTCAGAAGCGGTGGTTGTGGCACTGCCAGCTCCTTCACAGCATTCACTGAGTCCATGACAGCTTCCCCCAGGACTGCATGTGCCAGATCTGCTTTGCACACGCTGTGGCAGGCACGGGGCGCAGAGCTTTTAGGGACATGCGTGCGGCAGACACGTTGCGCTCAACTGCTTGTCAAACAGCGTTTCCCTTATTTTAAGAAGTAAGCAGTCATTTTAAAAGTCTTTGGGGTTTGTTTTTAATGTTGAGAACACGAACAAACTGAAAAAGAAGGAAACTGGTCTCTGAACTGTTCTATATTTGCCAATTTTGGCTGCAGACGGTTGAACTTGATCCCATTAAAAGAAATCACCTCCCACGGGCTATTACACAATTTCCAGTACAGGCATTTGAGTGTGTTCGCTACTTCCCCTGTCTGGACCTCATACCTCTATGTGACCTTCCTTCCCACAAAAGCAAGGCAGAAAGAACACAAGTGAGGAGGCACAGACTACAGAGGACTGCAGCAAGAGTTATAATAAGAGGGTTGGGAAGGGATACTAAACGACCACCAGTGCTGACATCTAAGCAGCTGCTGCTTAGGCCAACCAAGCCCCGTGTAATCATCTCCTGAGTCTATCCAAAGCTTGGCATTAGTCCTTGTCCTTACCTCTTTCTTTTTATGCACTTCCCACCTTCTTAGGGGCAGGAAAGGAAAGTGGCAGGAGCTTTCCTGAAGCATATTGACGGTGGTTGAGTCAGGACGTGCCCAGAACAACACCTCCATCTGCTGGGCCTTCTATTTGTTGCAGCCAGGAGTCCGACGGAAAAAAAAACCAACCCAGAAATAAATCCTTTCAACCCAACACCACCACCTCTGTCTCAAGATTTTAACGTCTTATCGAGGCTGCCATCCGAGTCACAACTCCTCCTGGCTACAGGAGCTGGTCCCCAGCGGGAGGCTCCTCTGTAAGCATCCAAAGGACAACTTTGTCCCTGCAAGAGCTTTTCCTGGGAGGATGGAGGGGGTAGATTGAGAGTAGACAAAACCTAGGAGTCACATTCATTCCAACCCGCACCCTTTGAAAGCCTGAGTGTGTCAGAGACATTGAATTCATGTGTCAACGTGACTCAGAGAGGCCATTCACACAAGTGAGTCATCCTCAAGAGTCTGATGCTTGGATCAGAAATAGTGACAAGGTTTGTCCTCATCAGTCGCAGCCTGTCATAATAACCGCCGTTACAAAGGCAGTGTCTGTGACAATTATTTAATCAAATGACATATAAAAAGGATTTACAGTGGCTGAAAAGCCTGACAGAGGCTGTAACAGGAAGAGAAACTGCAGAGCCAGGCAGGTGTAAGTCTTTCAAAGCATCCGTTGCTTCCAGTGATTTATTACTGCTCATCCAAGACATTTCTCCATTCAGACAACAGCACTCTAAATGCTCCCTGACAAAAAACACGGGCAGCTGAAGCTTCACACCCTGAGGAAGGGGAACAAGGCTTTTATTTGGCTTGGTCAGTCCCTCAGTATGAAGCAGTTGAGACATGATGGCTGGAGGACAATGCACCTGAGGGCCAAGAGAACCTCCTTGTCTGTGTCTGGCCAGTAACGAGCTCTGCACTGATGCAGAACTGCTCTGAAAGTCTGACATTCAAACTCCTGCTGGGAGAGGCACATCTTTGCCATCTGGAAACAGCCAGTCCTGCGTGCTGAGCGCTCAGCTGCGCAAAGACCCTGTTTACGGTCTCCCAAAGTATTCTCTCTCAAATTTACGGAAGTCTTCCTCTGTAAAGACAGTGCCCTCTGGCTTCTTCTTTGCTGCCTTCTGTGGAGGCTGATCTTTGGACTTCCTCCCTCTGTTCTGAGCAAGAACCTTTCAGATACGGGAAAAAAAAAAAGGAATAGAATTATTCTCCACACCAAACCAAAACATGTCGATTTTCGAGCTCACCTGCTATTTTACACCGTCGCCTCCTTTCACAGACTCCAGCCTAAGAAACACTGGCCTAAACCTGCTTGTTCTGTTTCTTTACGCTAAGAGCCTGTACCTCATAACAATGACCCAAGATTCTAGCACCATCAGCTGTTCTCCTCTTCAAAACCTGGCAAAGGACTGCCTGCCTTTTAAGGGAAGACCACTGGTTAAATTATCAGGTTACAAGACAAACCATTTAAGGTGTCATGAAATTCCTATTACATGACCCTGGTTACTTGCTGAACAGCCTCTGGCTACAGAAAAGGAGAAGGTCTGAACCAGAATTTCTTTGCCAGTGCGAATATAAATATAAGCTATAAAATATCTTCAGCAATTAAGAAAAGTCGTCAGTTGTCAGTGCATTTTAACTAGCATCAGAGAACATCATAAAGGACAGCATACCCATGAGAATTTAAAGCTAAGTTATTCTGCCAGCACACACGGAAAAGCCCCTTGGAGACAAGAACTTGACTCCTTTGCACAGGCTCTTAACTTGGAAGATCCGGGGATGACTCCCATCCAACCGTGTTCCCCAGCTGAAGCGGACCCCCAGCAAAAGAAATGACAGCCTTACTTGTTTTGTGATGTCTTTGTTGGCAACAATTCGTCCCTTCAACATGTACTTCAGGTTTTCTCTCAAGTGATTCACAGCCTTCTTCTTATGATACTCCTCTAGGCCAAAGCAGAGTGGGACAAAACACATCAGCTGCCAGAATCACAGAGTGGCATGGGTTGGAAGGGACTTTTAGATATCACCCAGTGCAACCCCCTGCTAAAGCAGGTTCACCTCCATCTGACCTGTCACACAGGAACATGTCCAGGCAAGTTTGGAAACCTCCAGAGCAGGAGACTCCATACCCTCCCTGGGCAGCCTGTGCCAGGGCTCCCTCATCCTGCCAAATTTTTTCCTTGTGTTTTGAGAGGAACTTTTTGTGTTCTAGCTTATATCACAGAATCTCAAGGGCTGGAAGGAACCTTGAAAGATGATCTAGTCCAACACCCCTGCCAGAGCAGGACCACCTAGAGTAGGTCACACAAGAACTCGTTGAGGTGGGTTTTGAGACTTCACAACCCATCTGGGCAGCCTGTTCCAGTGCGCTGTCACCCTCACGGTGAAGAAGTTTTTCCTTACGTTTCTTTGCAACCTCTTATGTTCCAGCTTGTACCCATTGCCCCTATGATTGGACATCACTGAGAAGAGCCTGACTCCATCCCCCTGACACTCGCCCTTTATGTATTTGTAAACATTAATGAGATCATCCCTCAGTTTCCTCTTCTCCAAGCTAAAGAGCCCCAGCTCCCTCAGCCTTTCATCATATCCACATGAGGACATCATGCATGGAGACACAGGAGGACTAACAAGGCCCCAGCTACAGCTCAGGGAGTGGGGGGACACCAGAAGGTCACCCAAGAGGATGGGAAGGGGTGGATACAAGCGACTGGGACAATGGCTGCAGGACACCACACTGGGATGATGCCTTGAACAAAAGCTGGACGACGGAAACATCTACGAGAGCTTTTATATGGTTTTGCTGTGCTTGTTTGAACAGTTCTGAGACTTTTTGTACGCACAGGTGGGAGAAGAAACGAGACATACGGATTGACTCACACATATCACAAGTGGTCTCGGATAAGATTTTTAACAGTGTCGGGGATGTCTTGAGGGGGTGCAGATAACCCAGCAAGGCTGAGACAAGAAACTTGAGAACTCTACAAACAGTGATGAGCTAAGACAGAGGCTGTACTGGAAAAGGAAAAAGGAACTGGGAGCTCATGGAAATGATACCAAGAGATACTTCTTTAACAAGACACTGGGGACCACCAACAACCCCACGGGGGACCCTCAGAGACCCAGGCTGCATGCAAAATAACCACGTAAACGTGACAGTTCCAGGAAATTGTACGTGTACGCCCGGAAAATCTAACGCACGTGTAACATATGCGCGTGTAACAGGGAATACAAGCTTTGCTCAGCCCTGCGTGAGGGATGCCCGCTCGGAGGAGCGATCCCCCGCGCACCCAGCGCTGCAGTGATGAATGGCCCGACTTCTAACGCTTACAGCAAAGCGCTGCAGGGCTCTTTCACCCACCGACTCTTACGGTGACAGGAGTCCAGTGTGAGCATGACGGATGCCGGCGAAACTGCTTCTCCCCCGCTCCGCTCCCCCCAGAGAACGGGCCGCCACTCACCTATCGCCGACTTCACCACTCTGCCTTTAACCGTCGTCTTATTCCCACCGGGTTGCGGCACCCTCCTCCTCCTCCTCCTCCTCTGCCTCGCAGCATCCCGCCCCTGCTGGAGTCCCGGCGCGGCTTTTACCCTGGAGCCTGCAGCAAGAAGAGGGACGGAGTTACTCAAAGCCACCGGCTAGGGATCAGCCTCGCCTCTCCCTCCCAGCCTCCACAGCCCCCGAGCTCACCCGGCGCATCCAGCAGCTCCAGACCCCTCCGCACCAAGGAAGCCGACATGGCCGTGCTGCCCACGCCGGGGACCCGCTTCCGTCGTCGCATGCGCAGCTCCTCCCTGCGCCTACAGTCGACTTGTTGTTTGCTGGCTGCCCTTTTCGTATCGCCCTTTCTTTCCCTTCTCTGCGCCGTGAGGTCCCGCGGGCTCTCTGTGTTACACCTTCACGGAGCCGCTGCGAGGGGGGGGGGTGGGGGGCAGGGCTCCCCACTGTCACAGGGATAACAACAACTGATCAGAAGTGTAAGAAATAGTGATGCTGTTTCTGCAGGAATAGAGAGTCCAAGCAATTAAGACAAAGCCCTTTTGTCGTTATCTGTGTCTGTGTAGTGTTCACCAGCTGGCTGATCTCAAGACTATTATCTGTATCTCAGGACTGTCGTCTGTTTCTTTGTAACGTTAACTAGATGACTGATGGGTCCTAAATCTTGGGACTGTGGGGGAAAATGGGTGACAATTTACAAGAACCAGACACCCCGTGAGGGGATTTTGTAGGAAGATGTAAATCTTGGAGCGACTAATCAATGGGGAAACAAGGGAGGGACCTTGCGGCCGGGATAGGGAATAAAAAGCCGAATCTTGTACCTATGGCCGGGATAGGGAATAAAAAGCCGAATCTTGTACCTATCATGTGTGCCTACTAGCCAGGACACCCCCTCTTGCAAGAACGCTTAATAAAAGTGCTTCACTGCAGGCTCTGACGCGAGTCTTTCACGGGAGAACTTGTTTTGTTTCTTACAGAAGCAAACGGTGTTACTGAAATACTTAAAAATCACTTAAAAAAAATCTCTCTCCGAAACAGTTTTAATCATTTAGAAAGCCGACACTGGTTTATTGTGGTGCTGGGTGCAGGGGGGAATCTCTCCTCTTCACGTGCACGCTGCAAAAAGGGAAGGACACGCCTCACACGTCAACAGCAAATGAACTACCTGCCTCCCCATTACACATGAACTGCAAGGTGATGTTTAACAGGATTTGGGAGTAGAGAAACCTTGCCATGTATGCTTAGCATTTGCCCCTTTTGTCAGACGTTAACTGTGATATTAATGTCACAGTTAATGAAGCAATGGTCTCACTTTGGGCACTGTGGCCTTGGGAAAATGGTTTTGAAGTTGTTCCTCTGCTTGGTCCTGTCCTGCTGCCATAAGGCTTCCTCCCTCGGCCTATTTGCAGGTGTCTGCACAACAGATAACCAGGTACTGGCACTTTTTAATACTTCTAACCATTTTTTTGCCATGGAGAACGGACATGGATCCAAGGGTATAACGTTAGACCTGCTGGGGCAGGACAGCCTTGGCTCCAGCTGCATGGACTTAGTGCACAATTCAGACCGTAGACAGGACATTAGTTGCTGAGGTGGGAACAGTGGGCCTGAAGAATCATCAAGGACGAGTTGCTCGTTAAGAGTATAGATATGAAGGCAGCTGTGTGTGTGGGAAAGAAACTGTAAGCTGAAAGGAATGTAGCAAAGCAGAACCTGAAGGAGTATGTGAAACTGCAAGGCTTGAAGCTCGCTTATCGCAGAAACAGCAAGTAGAATAAACATGCAGATGTGACTTTTTGTTAGTTGGCCATAGCAGCTATTGCCAAGCAAGCAGCTTGAAGCCTGTATTGTATATAAGTTGAAGCCTGTTTGCAATAAAGAGAAAAGTCTCCTTTATCACTCATACGGAGTAGGACTGGATTTCTTCACACCCAGCTGAGAGTCGGACCCTAGGCAAGTGCCGTGACCTTCCCGACAGTTTGCAATTCATCATTCAAGTGAGGATAGGCGTTTGGGTGGTTCCATAAATGAGAAATCTCTGAAGTCAGTATCATGCACACTGAGAAAATAAAAGAGCACTCTTTATGAACATTACAGAAGATAAACTACCTGCTTACTCGTTATGCATACAATACAAGGTGACATTTATTGTGATTTGGGTGAAGAGATGAGGATCGTAGTCATACGTGTTTAGCATGTACTTCTTTCAGCTGGTTATCATACTTCAGGATGTCAAAGATATGTTAATGTTAATATTCATTTTACAAAGGGGCAGAGGTCTTAGGCTGAGCGCTGTGAGTTTCCTGAAACTATTTTGAAGCTATTTGTCTGCTTGATCCTGTGGTTTATAGCCAGAAACATAACTGTATTGCCACCTTGCCTTGGTTGCTTCTCCTGCTGATTTCAAAGGCCTCCTGCTGTCAGCTGGCAATGGCACGTTTTAACCCTTTGCTTGCAATTCTCTCGTCAGTCATCACTCAACTCAAAGCCCAAATAATAATTGTATGAAATAATGTTAAATGAGGAGGGAGCTTATGGGAATCTTGAGCCTAATATCAACAGGATGGCAGCAGCAATGTCATGTTTGGTCTTGGCAAGGCCCTGAAATCCAGATTTAACTCTGGGCTAGACTCCTCAGGCACAGAGGTTCACTCTGACAGAAATTACATCTATTATTCAGTATTACTTTAGTCGATGTATTTAAAATTTTCTTCCCCCATTTTCTCCCCTCTAGAGACTTGATGTTAATATCTGCTAAATTTAGCTAGCATCAGAATAAAGCTTATTCATTCAGTTCTAGCCAGTGCTGGCAGTAACAAGCTGACACCAGAGAAAAAGGAGAGAGGTTTAGCCTCCCTCAGACATGTCCTGCAGGGAGAAAGCAAGACAAGTGACTCTCACTGTTTCTCATAGTAATGATCTCTAGCGAGGTCTGATAACAGTTAACGCTCAGTTCATTAAAAGGCATTCATTCTCTGGAAGTTGTTCTCCAGCCTCTGCAGATGTCACCTCAATGCCCATCTTTTTTTAGATTTGTTCTCTTCCTAATCCCTCCCTGGATGGATCCCAGCATCCTGTGTCAGTATCTGCCAGTGCAGTGCTGCTAATACATTTTTCTGGACAGGATCTACTCGGTGCTCATTGCTGGCTTCAGGGCTGGGGAGCATTAACCATTTACTGCTTGTTCAGCGTGACATTTTTCACTTGGTTTTCCTTTTACAGTAATGAACCACTTGAACCATTTTTTGATTGATTCAGAGGGACAGTCACTGAGGGTGTAACACAGAGCACTTTTCTGTTTTCTAGGTCGTAGCCGAAGGAAGATAGAGCTTGGTTTGTCCCTCCAGTCACACGAAAGCTAACGAAGTCACGAGGAGGTTATTTTAGATTTGCAAAGGAGAGGCTGAACAAGCAGTGAGTTCGTAGCCTATTGCTGAAATTGAAGAGAGCACTAGAGAGCGTTCTAGTCAGCAGAAGATTTGTTAGTGCTTGTATACTCAGATTATATATAAATGATAGCTGCCAGCAATCTTACCATGGGGAAAGCATTCCCCAAAATACCTCATCAGTCAAACACTCTCTTTTAGCTCCTACAATATGATTTACAGGTTCTTTGTAAGCTTTATTGTCATGAAATATTGCCTGGTGTATTGAAGATAGCTGATTCTACTGGTTAAACACTGCATTAGCATCATTTAACTTTATTAGGATCACCTAATGCATTGTTACACGTGCTCAGCGTCCGAACAGTGCAGCCTCATAAATGCCTTATGAAGGCAAAACCATCTTTGTTACTGACACCGTGAAAGTGGTACAGGTAGCACTGATGTATTATCCCGGTGATGGAAAACATATGCCCTCTTCTACCTGAAAAGCAAAACGTTACCAGTACTATCCTATTTGTATTTCTGTGGTGCCAATTAATAAAGCTCTCGGTTATGTTGGTCTCTCAGAAAATCCAGCTCCCATCTTTTTAATAACTTCAGGAGCAAGAAACCATAATACAGTCAACTCCTCCTTTGACCAGCAAGGCTGAGTGCAGACTTGCTATGGCTTTAGTCGGCAATTACCTGCAGAACAAAATCTAACGAGCTCACAGGGGTCACTTTGCTGAAGAGAGAAGACAAGGCATTTTCTTTAACTGCATCCACAATCTCCTGCCTCAGAGTCTGGTCAGGCTCTTGGAGCTAGTTAGTGCACCCAGAAGTTAAATGGATGCGCACTTCGTGGCAGAACGTGCTCTGTGGGTTTGGGTCTGTTGCCACAGATCACCGTCCAACACCGGCCCTGGGTTTTGTAAGGCTTTGTGTAATCGTGTACCTGTTATTAATACATGCCATTACTTCAGCTCTTTTTTAACAGGATCTGGCAGCTTTCTTGGAGTGTGATCATTACTGTGGCTCCTAACTGCATTCTGGCTTCAGCTGTGCTTGGTCTTGGCAGACACGGTGATAATGGTGTCTGTCATGTCTCTGTCTGGGTGACTTTGGTACAACTAATACCTGTCACACTCCTGCAGGCACAGGTGCAGAGTCTTCCCATGCTCCTTGGCTATAAACTAGAGCATTATGCTTCCATCTTTTCCCTGCAGTGCTAAGTGAGATCAATTTATACACTTGCTTTAGGAATGCATGATCATCTTTGAACTGGATTTTTCTTGTGTATTATGTGCTCCTTTAAACTTGTTTATCTGTAGAATTTATGAGTTTGGATCACATTATCTCCTCTCTTACATGTCATAAACTGTAAAATCTCCCCCGTTGACCTTGGATTAAGTCAACTAACCCGAGTTTGACAAATGTGCTTTATGCTGAGCAGAGCATATAAAACACTGTGATTCTCCCTGTAGGATCTTCCTTGACTTTATCACTCTAACCGCGAGCTTATGTTCCTTATTTTATGATGATATATACTTTTAACTATGGCTTTCTTTTACCTGAATCAATGTGAAAAGCAGTCGAGCAGATAGCTCCAAATAGCTTTCTCCAGACTGGTATGTACTATTAAAAGTTTAATGTTAGGAGACTTTGTGTCTATGTCAGTAAAAAAAAGAAAAATAAATCTGTATTTCTTTGTACTGTTTTAAGGCCTCTGCTCAAATTAAAATTTCATCCAAGAAGAACTGCAGCGCTTTGTAATCTCTCAAAACTCACTGCAGTTAGTTCTTTGAAGCACTTTGGGGATAGAATGAATGTCAAAATGGTGTTCATTTAAATGTATAACATTGAAATAAATCGCTGTCTCAGAGCCTGAATAATCTAATTTTGGCTGGCAAAAAAACCCACAGGCGCTGTGTTTCAGATGGAGAATGTCTTTGTTTCTGAGAGTTAAGCTATCTTTGGAAGCTTTCTGACTCTAATGTTCATATTTTATAGCTTTCTTTAAATCTCATGCCTCAATGAGGCTGGCTTTTCAATTACAAATAACCCAACATACAGATCAGTTCAAGTAACTTCCATGTGTGAATATTATCAGTTCACTTTACACTGGATTTCTTATCGCATTGAAAAATGGAAATTTTCCCTGTTAGAATCTGCTGATAAAGTTTCTGGTTGATCTTGGAGTGGCTGTTTTTCTCCCTGTTATTCTGGGCTTTGTAATATCTGAGATTATTGTGACGTTTGCCTGTTCCACCTTGTTATTCTGTACTGGATGCTAACAAAGACATCATTGATATTCATGGTTAATCACATTACTGTCTGTGGCAGTTTATAATAGCAGTTTGTTTGCTCTTACTTTATTTTCCAGCTTCTGAATTCAGGGGGTTACGTAGGAGTCTTGGCCTGAAGGAATATTGTGAAGAATATTAGAAGCTGAGGGCAGTGTTAGAAGTAAAATACAACAACCACAAGCATTTATTCAGTTCATACCTTTATTTTTTGGTCACATTATCCAAAGTCTTATATGGTTTTAGATAATGAGATCCTGATGTTTGAACACTTGGTATTGTCCACACTGACACATATATCTGTATTTTCTCCTCCACAATGAATCATTTCAAGCTGATTTAGAAGAGCTGATTTTCCCCCTGCATGTTTCTTTGTGTGTGGATTTTGGCACATATTTTGCTTTAGACAGCTGTCCAGTTTCACCATGTTCCCTATTTTCTCTTGGACAGCAGTCATTAAACATCTAGCTGTGTTTGCCAACTTAAAGTGGTTTGCATTGTAATCGCTGTTCCTACAAAGAACCATGGATCACTGCCTGCCCTGTACCTCAAGTAGATGGGAACTTTTGTCCTTTAACTGTGTGACGTGCCTTTGAAAAGCAATTTGACTTTCTGTCCTGTTGAATTTGAACAAGGGCTGGGCAGTGCTTTCATTTGGACACTTGGTGTGGATAAGTGTCTAGTTACTTTAGACTGACAGAAAGTCATAGAATCATAGAAGTCTTTTATTCTGATTTTGTCATTTTTGTGTGTTTGTGTGTGTGTTTAAGCCAGTGCAGTGCTCTTTCATTGACTTTTCACCCTGCTCCAGGTCATCAAGAAGCTATCTCTGCCTCGAACAGCTTCCCCAGGTACTGTTGGCACCAGCTGAGATGAAATCAGCTTCCCACCAAACTAAATGCTGTAGTAAGGAATGAACTCTGCCCCTGAACAAGACAAAGGCTTGCTATCCTCCTATACAGAGAAGATAAGGAGGTGTAATGATTAAGTGACTTGCAAAGTACCTGAGACAGTGTAAATGTTCAAACTGGATAGACTGGATGATGACCTGGAGGCTCAGCCCAAAACATATCCTTGTTCTCCACCAGCTTTGGTTTTTTTTGGCCCCAAAGGGGGAGAGGTCAAGCATCAGTAGCTTTGCTGAAGCTGCAAGAGCCTACTTTGTAGAGAGAGGTAATATATTTAAGATATATTAAGGTAATATATTTAAGTGTTAGATTCAGAAAAATAACCTCAAACAAGTCTTTCTTCAGATCTTACCAGAAGAAAGCCCTTTGCTAGTGTTGTTTTGCATATAGTGTGGAGTTGGTGTCACAATGTTTTATGGTCATAAATAATGAGGTTTTGCATCCAGACTCACAGGAATGCCTGAACTTCCAGTGCCCTCATACTTTTTGCCTTTGCTTAAAGGGAAAAAAAAAATCTCTTTGGAAGGGCATCTCTTGCACTTGCTACTCTTGCACGACTCCTAGAGTGGAGCAGGCACAGATCTGCTGCTGAAAGGGAACCCATTTCGCCCTCTGTTTCCCACTGCTATCCTTAAATGTCAGAAGAGGGAGGAAGCAGTAGAATGATTCCAGAGCTCAGAGGGAGTGACTTTTCTTCGTGCCTTCTGTGGGCCATGGAGATGACTTGTGGGTCTTCCTTCTGCCATCCCCACCTGCTTTATTCCTTCAGCATTGGCTCTGGGAGAAAACGTCAGAGCTTACTGCTACCATTTCCCCCAGTCTAGGAGGCCAAAAGCTATCCTGCTGTAGTTGCATCTCCTTTTCCCTTAAAACCTGGGTAAAGAGGATAAAGATCTTTTGGGGGAGCAGTGGTGGGCCTGAATGAACAAAATATAGGGGAGCTGTGGACCAGGAACTGCTAAATGCTGGAGAACAGGAGTAATGGATGGCTGACACAGGAAGCGGGCAATGAGAGGGCTGGTACCGGGATTGGAGTGGGTTCGAGTTTGCTTTATAGATTGCCAGGCTGAATGAAAGGCATTGCAGGAAGGTGAGTGAAGTGTGGACAACACCTACTTGCTTTTGAGGGATCTGACTTGTTAATTTCTGTGGTTTTATGCCGCTGGCAGTGCTGGATCAATATAGCTTCCAGGAGTTGTGAGCTGTTTGGTGGAAGCCCTCGAAGAATCTTCCAGGACATCTTCCCTGGAAGCTTACAGTTAGTGATGGGCTTGATGAGACTTACACCTCAGCTGCCAGCATCTCAGCCTCCAAGCTTACCAGGAGCTTTATTTTCCTTTCAAACCATCTTCAGGCAGCTGTTGACTCTAGTTTTTTTTTTATTTTCCTCCCTCAGGATTGCAGCCTGTCTTCTCTTTTTCCTCCTGTGCTTCCAGAATTGGTCTTTCCTTTTTCAACTACAGACTGACCTTCCTTTCTTGACACTTGACCTTCGTTTGTTTCACCTTTGGTTTTCAACTTACCTTTTATTCCTCCCTTACTTTTTTTTTACTTGCTCTTCATAGCTTTCTTTTGTGTTTTAGTCTGAACTATAGATATTCCATGCCAGAATCTGAGAAATTCACCCTGAAAAATACTCCCTCGCCAACTACACAGAAAATGGACAGAAATTGCAACAGGGATTTTGGGACAAGGTTCTGAGTATAACATTCTTTAACTGGAGAGATTTGTAAAAAGACAGTGATGATCCTCAGTTCTGGAAATACTGTGACCAAATAAAGTCTCTTTTCTTCCAGAAAGGATGTATTTTCTCCCGATTAAGATGGAAATAATGCTTTCTTATGTAAAGATCTTGGAAATACACAGAGAAGAGGCTGAATTGGAGGTGAGAGCTTAAGTATCCTCATGCTGTGCAGATGTGAAGTTGAGGAATGTCAGTCATTGTTGAATGTGGCTGCTTTCAAAGCAGTGACAAAGGGTAGAAGACTCCGTGTTTTGTTCCCAGCCTCTCTGCTCCAGGGCCTTAAAATGTTTACAAGCCCCAGAGCTGGCTCAGGATGCATTGAAGTTTAGCTAGTTATGCTTGTCACCAACGATTAAGGATTTGGAGACAGACAGGAGATGGGTTGGAGCTGTCACGGGCCTTTGCTGCCTTTGGCAAGCCTTGTTAGGAGATGTCTCTGCTGCTTGGTGCAGAGCAGAGCTGTTGGAGCTGGGGGCAGCGTTGCTTGCTGCTGCAGCTCCTGCCTGCACCATCCTGTGCCGGCCCCAGTCTGATCTCCACATGGCTAAAGCTTTGTCACGTCCCCTGCTTCAGTGACTAAAGGTGCGTCATGTCCCTTCATGTTCCCTCCAGGCTTGGGAGGGAGCAATCTGGAGTCAGTAGGGAAGAACAGGGGAAAGCAGAGGAGGGATGGCACCGTGCAGGTGTTCCAGGGCAGGGGACAGACGTGCCACAAGCATACATGGGAAAGAATCGGGTCAGATCAGCTGATCCTCTCACTACTCATTTCTGATGTGGGAATCTCAAGGCAGCATTGTGGATTTAGCTGCAAGCAGCAGGGTGTCTGGATGCTTGTTGCCACTGTGCACAATTTCCTAATTGATTTTTTTTTTTTTTTTTCA
Organism: Urocolius indicus; assembly: GCA_013401255.1. Lineage (NCBI taxonomy): Eukaryota > Metazoa > Chordata > Aves > Coliiformes > Coliidae > Urocolius > Urocolius indicus. The sequence continues at coordinate 27,699 of WBNH01011132.1, read as the reverse complement.
GAATTGCTCAAAACCACACAGAATGGTGTGTGAGGCTTGCCCAGATCAATGAGATGTTCTGTTCTGTGACTGGCACGCTGCATTTGTCAGCATGGTGCCAGACCTCTCTCCCTGCACTCTCCTTTTGTCATTTTCCCTCCTCATTTTTCTTTCCTTTGCCCTGTCTCTTTCGAATAGCTGTATTCTGTCTTTCCTTCTCTTATTCCCCACTTCCTTTACTACTGTCTCACTTAGTAGCCCTTGCTTCTCCAACCAGGATCCCAAATTTATGAAGCTGTGGGAGGGTGACAGTTCAACCTGACCTTTTACCATTTATTCCTGACTCCCAGCAGCTGAGTCCCTCTAAAACAGACATCTGTCTCTCTCCTCTATTCTCTTCTTTTCTCTCCCTTTCCACCCAGCTCTCCTCATCACAGTGTATAAACCACTGAAAATCCACTGGCATGTGCATGGGGAACTCGCAGTCTTTTGGAGTGCAGGGACTACCCTGGAGGTCCCCATATGCTCACCACCATATGCTCACCACGTGAGTCCATCTGTGCCAGGCTACCTTCTCCAGAGCCACGTGTCCTGCCTCTGTCTTCTGAAGTTGGGGGAACGCTCACCAGCGGAAGGGAGGGTTGGGCAGCCGTTCCTAGCTTGGTGCCTAGTGCCACAAGGGCTCTCCTCACTAGATGTCACTGTGAGGCCAGGTTTTGCCTGCCACACGCACAGCAGCCCCGAGAGATGGGTGCTGAGCTTTAGGAAGGCCCCGTCCAAGATCAGCGGGAGGGAATGGAAGACATGCAGGACAAACGTTGAGTTGCTGTAGGTTTTGCCCATTCCTGGCAAGTTTTGGGTATGGAACTAGCAAGATGCAGGATGGTTTTGGGATGCAATTCCATACCACCAGCTTTGAACACCCCAGCCTGTATGTGGTAGTCATCAGGGCTTTAGTGTGACTTGGCCACCTTGACTTTTGTCTGAGCAGTGCTCATCTTCTGCCAGTCGCGATACCGGTTTGGCAGCAGGTGCCTTGCTAATGCTCAGCCCTGGATCACTGCTCTCTGTCCCCATCTGCCATCACCCATCTGTGGTCCTGGCTGCAACACACCTCCGTTTGACATGTGGCCATGTGGCTGCCTCCCTGGCAGGGCTCCCACAGAGAGGACCCTTGAGGAGGCACTGTGTTAGCCTCCAAAGCTGAGGTGGGAGCTGTGGTGAGTGGCGGAGAGAGGTTTGCCAGGGGCTGGCCTTTTCTCTCCCCAAGGAAGCCAAGTAACAAGCCAGCCGTGTGGTCCCTGTTACTGAAGATGTGGGGCATGACTGCAGAGTGGCAGCTGGCAGACTCAGACACCAGTGGGTGGTCTGGCTCATGCTAGACCTCCCTGTGCAGTGAGCGAGGAGGCCTTCTGTCCTGCAGTCAGCATGCACATTTCACAACGTGGTGGCAGATGCTTTAATAATTTCTTTTATTTCTTGCTTTTTTCTTTCTTTTTTTGGTATTTGCTTCTTTCACTTTTTCTTTACTTCTTCACTGTTTCCACTTTAGTTGACTATTTCCCTCTCTCCTTGTCCTCTCCTTCTCCTTCTAGCCCTTGCTTCTTCAGCCAGGGTCATCAGTTTCTGGGAACATGACATTCCAGCCTGACCTTTCATTTCCTGATCTCAACTCCCAGAACTTAAGTCCCTCTAAATTGTAAGGACAGCCTTTTTCTTCTTGCTTATCTTCCTCCCTTACTTCACTGTTTGTTCCTAAAACTTGTGCACTGGACCTTGTGTCTCCATTCTCTGAATGGAGAACCTGTAAGCTGTGTCCTAAGGGAGAGGGACTGGCTAATAAATGCCCCATGAACCACCATATCTGTGGTACAGATGGTCTTTAGAAGAATGTTGTGGTTTTATTTTTGATGTAATCAATTGCACACCTAGAACGAGGGTTATGTGGAAAGCCATCAGCTCTGGGAAAGTGTTGTGGTTTGGTTGTGCATAGCTACACAGTCTCCTGTCTTACTGGATATGCCATGATTTACATTGGTGTAAGAGCATGCCCTGTATATGGGTTAGCATGCCTGTGAGTTTCTACCTGAGTGTACTTACATGAATGGAAACAGTGCCATAGCATGTGCAGTGTCTGAACTCCAGGCTTAGGGCAGAGTGACTGGAAAGCTGTCCTGCTGAAAAAGACCTGAGGGTGTTAATCGATGGCTGGATGAACATGAGCCAGCAGTGTGACCACATGGCCAAAAAGGTCAATAGCATCCTGGCTTATATCAGAAATAATGTGGCCAGGAGGACCAGGGAAGTGATTGTCCCCCTGTACTCAGCACTGGTGAGGGTGCACCTCGAAAACTGTGTTCAATTTTAGGCCCCTAACTACAAGAAGGATGTTGAGGTGCTGGAGAGTGGCCAGAGATGGGCAATGAAGCTGGAAAAGGGCCTGGAGTACAAGTCTGGTGAGGAGCAGCTGAGGGAACTGGGGGTGTTTATCCTGGAGAAGAGGAGGCTGAGGGGAGACATCATCACTCTCTACAGCTACCTGAAAGGGAGTTGCAGTGAGATGGGAGTCAGTCTCTTATCACTAGTAATGAATGACAGAACAAGAGGAAATGGGCTCAGGTTGCTCCAGGGGAGGTTTAGATTGGAGATTAGGAAGAACTTTTTCACTGAGAGGTTGTCAGACACTGGCACAGGCTGCCCAGGGAGATGGTGGAGTCTCCATCCCTGGAGGTATTTAAAACATGCATAGGTAAGGTACTGAGAGATATGATTTAGTTTAGTGCTGGGCCTGGCAGTGTGAGGTGAGTGATTGAACTTGATGGACTTAAAGGTCTCTTCCAACCGTAATGATTCTGTGATCCTCAGCGTTCATCCGTGCGGATTTTGTGCCTCCGATTCACTGTGTGGGGTTTGGATGGCTCTAGGTAAATGTGTGTGTTTGTGTCCATTTCCACGTGCATGTGACTCAGTGCTGAAGAAGAAGATGAGAGATGGGGTGTGAAGCCTCACGACCCCAGCCTTTGGGGCTGGCTGAAGTGTTGAGGAGCCTCAGAGTGGGTCGCCATGCTGTGCTCTCCTAGACGCATGCTGCCATGGAGCCCGAGTCCGGCATGATAGAGTGTGTTAATGTTTGCTCCTTCACAGCACAGCCCCGTTAATATTTGATTCTGGCAAGTCAAGGAGGGCAGAGAGATTAAATGGGGTTGCCAGGTGGAATGGTGGGACTGGCAAAGCAGGGGACATGCTTTTTTTTTTTTTTTTTTTTGTGCAGCCCAGAGGAGTAGAACTAAAAGGCTTTCCTGCAGAAGGAATCAGGGTCTTCCCTCTGTAAGCAGTAGCTCTGAATGGTCTGCCCTAGTGCCTAGTGGACATGAACCTGTGATGAGACCAAATGGCTTTAGGCGTGGGATATGGAGCTTTCCACTACTCACCATTGGGTTTATGCTGACCTCGGGACTGACTGTTGGATGTGATCGTGGAGGAAGAACAGGAGGTTGCCTGAACCCTTTGCGGTCTAATTGTGCAGACCTGATGGAGTTAGCATAGCCTCTTAGTCCTGATCGAAGCTGCAGTACTTGAAGAGGACTCCCTTGGAAAGCTCTCTGCAGGAGTAAAAGCTCAAACCCAGGCCACAGAGGTCCTGGGGAGTAATTTCTGTATAATTTACTTGATAATTGACAACAGTATCTGTGATGCCATGTCAGTGCTGCTCAGCAGGACTCGTGACTTTGCTTCCACATCCCAGGCAGATGTGATGAGGCAGGTGGGCTGAGGTGGATCCTATGCAGTCCCCTTCTACAGTCCACCGAGGGATGGGAGGCCTAGTGGGGTTCAGCGGGTAGGGGGAAGCTGTTCTGCACTGTGGCTACTTTAAGCCTCTCCCAGATGAGAGTGCCCCTTCCCAAAGAAGGCATCGTGTCACTTCCCAACTGAAAAGCAAAATGAAATTTCCAGGCAGTTTGCAGATTTTATGATTCACTTGTTTGCTTTTCTCTCCTTCTCTCCTTTTTTATTTTGTAATTTATTTTTCTTTCTCTGTGCTGTCTCTATTCACCCCTGCCAGCTGCCTGCTTTGAATTTAGTTTGTATCAAGGGCAGAAGAAATTAATTTTCTGCTTTCCTATTTGGTGGGGAATGGGTTCTCCCCCCTCCATTCCTCTTCCCCGCCTGTTGCTGAAGTAGAGAGAGATGTCTTGGAAACATTTCATTTTTAATATCTCCTTCTGCCCTCTCATAACTTCTTGGCCTCTCTGCTGACAGTATGGGACAGGTGCTAACACAGTACTCTTTTCCTCATCCAAGAGCTGGAGAATAAACTCTTGGGCATATTGCAGATAACCAAGTGAGAGCACAGCTCATTACAAAACTAGCTACAAACAGGGAAATAAATAGTAGGAGAGATGGAGAGGGACATTTTTTATGTCATTGTCTCTGGGAGATTATCCTTGCTGCTGAGCCCCTGAGAGCTGCCAGCATACAGAGCATCTTAGGGTTCAGTATTGAGACAACAGATACTGCCTGACTCTGCTTGGACCTAGAAGGGGAACCGTGGCATGGCAGGATGGCAGCCAGGAGGTGATATGGTCAATTTGCAGCAGGTATCTGGTAAATCTACTGTTTTAATCTGGAAACTGTAGTTTTGTGCTGTGAACATAAAACTTCCCAGTTAGGCATAAAGGCACTGAAAGCAACTTGCCAGCTCCCACAGCCCAGTGAGGTATAAGCTCTGTGTGTGAGTACTTGCTGGTAGAGTGTATTTGTGAGATGTGGCATTTTTGTTACCTTTTATCGAGGAGGAATCGTTTATCTCAGCATTCTAATTATGTTCCATTAAAATGCAAATTTGGGTTTATGCATTGAAATTGTCAGTACCATTGCCATGGCAACTGGAGCTTGAGGGTGGGGAATTGGAATAGGTGGGACCGAGCATCTCCTTCTGAATCCCTCTCAAATATCTCCAGGTGATTGAAATCACAGTGCCTTTGCTGGGGAACAGTTGCACTTTCCCACTAGTGAGTATGGGGGACATCATTGAAGTTCTTCTCAGTTGCTGTAACAGGACAAGCCACCATGTGTGCAGGTCAGCAGGTAGCTCCCAGCAAAATGGAAGAGCTAGTGCACAGGTCTTTCATAAGGAGGTGAATCTTTCCCATTTTACCCCTCATGTTATGCTTCTTTTGAGGTATCTGGCTGGAAATGAGGAAGAGGAGACCCCTAATGACTTCAGAAACTCCCACCTGGAAGCCCTTAGATGCTGCCACACTTACTGAAAAATCTAAGTACCATCTATGCTTTTAAAACCACTCACCTCCAGTTAAACACCCAGTCAAGCTGTCTTTGTTGGTGATGTCCTGCAGCAGGGAGTTCTCCTGGTCAATCATCCTTGACACAGAGTGAGTAGAGTCTTTGCCATTTCCCCTTTCTTGGGGCCCTGCTCCTTTCTCTGTTTGTTTTGCGTGGTGAGATGGCAGGACTCTGTGTCTTCCTCCTCTCTACCAAGTACAGCTGGGATTCCTGGAGCTTGTCTCCTTCCTGTTCAGGAGTCAAATGTGAAGGGGTTTTAGGGTGCTGCCTGGAAGTAAATGCTGAGAGAGATTGGGATATGGCTGAGTACATTTTGCAGGGGAAAAATGTGCCTCTGTTTTGTGTGTTGACTGAAAATCTTGATGATGAATAAAGCATGATGAGTTAATTCCCAAACCACGTTGACAGCTGGGCTGGGAAGACAGGACTAAATCTGTCTTCTGACTCCCCACCCGTTAGGAGGTTCACAAAATCATTGGATTCCACATCCTGGTATTGCCAAAAGATTGTTTTTTTTCTTTTCTCTCTGGACTGGGAATATGATTTGCTGATAGTAAAATCTAGATATATTCTTCTGAACTTTGTAATCCAAACTATGGTTTCTGTTGAATGTAATTGACTTGGACAGCTTGGAGGCTGTTTAGTATCCATTTAACAGTGAAATAAAGAAAAAAAGGGAAATATTCAGAGCAGACTTTAGTTCAGCCTAGGGAGGTCCCAAGCAAGGAGAGGCAGAGTCATGCATGCTACCCCCAGTACAAGACAGAGTGTGGCAAATTGGAGTGAGTTTAGTGGAGGGCCATGAAAATGATCGGGGAGCTGGCACACATAACGTGCAAGGAGATGGTGAGAGCACTGGCTCTGTTTAGCCTGGAGGAGAACAATTTAGGGGGATCTGATTGATAAGGTAACGGGGAATGTGTGTAGCAAAAATGGAGCTGGATTCCTCCCAGAGGTGTGCACCAGGGACAATAAGCAACAGAGACGAGTTGCAACGAGGGAAATTCTAACTCCATTCTAACCATGATCACAAGGGTAGATTGGATGTGAAATGGTGGGCCAGAGGTATTTTGGAGCGTGCATCTTTTGAGATACCCAAAACTTGATCAGATGAGACATTAAGCAACCTGTTCTATATTTGAAGTTAGCCCTGCTTTGCACAGGGATTTGGACTGAAGGCCTGCAGAGATACCTTTCAGCACCATTTTATTCTATGGACTCCCACTGGGGACAGGTTCTGTGATGCACGAGAGGATCGGGAGCCCACACTGTTCTCTCCACTAGGATGAATCACAGCACAAGTGACATGTGGGGTTCCTTTTCTGGCAAAGAGAGGACCTCCCCGTGGAGCCTGATGCTTTGGAGGTGTTAGGTCTGTACACAAAAGTGCTGAGGATGGGGGTGGGCTGAATTCCTGTGTGACCTGATCTAGGTGAACCTGCTTCTGCAGGGGGGTTGGACTAGATGATCTCTAAATGTCCCTTCCAACCCCTGCCATTCTGTGAATCTATGAGATCCAGATCACATGAAGATAAGCTACTCCCATGCTAGGCAAGCCACTAGCTTGAGGAGATTGGGTGCCCCAAGAGTGACGCCTGACTGGGAATGAGGGATTGGACTAAAATAGACCATTTTACATATCAGGCTTTTTGAAGGAGCAGATTAAAAATATATGATAATGTCCTTCCCTTCCAAGTGTGGAAGATGGTGAGGGAAAAAAAAGAAAGTAATATGAGTTTCTGTGTCTGATGTGACAAGCAAAGGCATGGAAGCGGCTGGTACCTGAAAGCAGAGCAATGAAGAGCTAACTGTCTTTGGGAAAGAAGCCATTTCACCATGTTCAATATTATCATCATTAAGCTGATCAGCTTCACCAGCAAGGAAAATTCTGAGAATGAGAGAGCAAATATTGTAAGGGAATTAGAGGAACACACATTCAAAATAGCTATGTTCTGCAGAAAACTTGCCAGTAAGTGCTTACAGAGGCAGAGACAGAAGGTGAGATGGAGACTAGAAGAGAAAGTGGAGAAGAGAAAATGACAGGGTGGAGGAGAGTGGGAGAAAAGAATATTTCTATCATTTCCGTAAAGCTCTCCATCCTGCTCCCTCGCTGTTCCCTCGCACACACACATACCCTCCCTCCCCTCAGCTGTGCTGTGAGACTCCAATTCCTCCTGCACCATTCTGTTTTCTCTGGGGATGAGCTGAGGGGCTTCAGCCCAGAGTCTCTGCCCCACATCCCTGCCTGCGGTTCCTGGCTCCAGCCTTCCTCTCCACCTCCCCAGCCAATCCCTCTGCTCTGGGACAGAGAGCTTGCATCTGGTCTCCTTGCATATGGCACACGGGAGGTGCAACAGAATTTTCCTCTCTCACTAGGCTGATGTGTTACCGATTGTGAAGAGTTAACCCTGTCTCTGCTGTTAAGAAGGGGCTTTCCAAGCTAAGGAGCAATGACCTGCTTTGCTAACATCAGTGAAAGGTGGTATCTGTCTCGTTGGTTTAGGGGAAGAGCAGACGGACTCGCTGACCATATGTAGTCCCTTGTCACCTCGTACTTCTGTAGTGATTCTCCTGACGCTATGTCAGAGCAGCCAGGGAGCCTTGTTCTTGCCCAACAGGTAGGCAGTGCAAAATCACCCATCGAGGCCCTCTAGTGGCAACCCCAGCAGGGACACCTCTAGCAGAGGTGTTGTAAGCCAGGTGATTCTTCATTCGCTTCCTTCCCCTGCAAAAACCCCCCAGGCTGCTGCCTGTGCATCCACACCCATTCAGACTGGTGGGGATGGCAACAAGCATACCCTCCCACAGCCATTCCCTCATCCTCCCTTCCCCCAGCCTGCCAGAAACAGATCCCCACAGGCTGCTTTCCCCTCACACCCTTGGCTGTTCTAACATATCCTCAGGGAAGGCGTAAGACCGGCTGCGACGCTGAGATTGTGATCCTCTCTTTCCTTTTTTTTTTTTTTTTTTTCTATTTGTTAAAAAATTGTCAGTGGAGTTTCCCTTGCCATTTTCTGCAGATCTAAAAAAAAAAAAAAACAAAAACCAACCCAACCCCTTAATGGAATATTCAGCATCTTCCCGGAGGGCTGCGGTAGCCAGCGGGGGCCGTGGGTACACGCTTGCTCAGGGGGATGACTCACGAGCCCTGACTTGTTCTCAAGCCCCCAGGACTCCTCTGCTTCTTTCTCTTTCTCTCTGCCAGCAGTTTGTGTTGCTGGGCCCGTGGCTGCCCACTCTTGAGGGGGCTCCAGTCTCAGGAGTGCTGGCAGCAGAGGGGAAGAGGACAGGAGAGAGGCACAGTGCTCCCTGCAGCTTGTGGGAACCGGATGGGAAGGGAGATTTTCACTGGAGTAGGTGGATAATTGAAGGAAGGAGGGTGCCTGGAGGCTTCAGACATAACACTGGGGAGAAATCTGGTTGGGAGGTGTGGTGGTTTGAGAGCCCCTGATTCAAAACCTCCCATACAGGCTCCCCTCAGCTGCCCCAGGCATCCCCCCTGTTTCCTCGCACAGCTGTTGGTTCCAGCTCTTTCCTGCCTGAACCTGAGCCAGTGCTGGTTCTTTTTCACACCCACACCCCCCTTCACTCGGTCATTAACTAAATTAAATTTCCATTAATTTTTTTCTTATTAAAAAAAACACAGGGAGAACAACAGCTTTTAGTTGGCAGCAGCTACTTGGCCTGTTGCAGTGGGGAAGGGTGTACAGGTGGTTCGGTGAGGAGGAGGAGGCAGGGAAAGGTGTCAAGTCACAGGTCACACCTTTGCGTGAATGCGCAGGAGGGCACAGAAACAGACTCCTGGCTGGGTGCCTTGCTGGGAGATGGGAGGTGAACTGCTCTGCTCCTTCCCAAGAAGAGAGGCTAAAACCACCAACCGGTGGCCCCTCATCATGGGAGTTGCCCACCAGCTGTCAGTCCTGGGGAAGGAGGCTATGCTAAAAGGTGAAAGTGATCTTCAAGTCATCCACTGTGGGTCCCTTGTGGTTGGTTGGACATGACCAGCTGGTTTTGATACCCTTGTTCTGTTGGGCTGCTGCTGAGGGTGTAGGTTGCTTGTTAGGAGACCTGGCATAGCCTGACCTTACCTCTTGGGTAATATGTCTTTCATGGCCCCTCAGCAAGGTGACAAGCTGAGGAAAGGTAGTGAATGTCTTCACCTGTGCGTCTGCTGGGACCTGGGGGAGAAGAAGTGTGTCTGCTGAAGGCACATACTGTTTGGCTGCTCCCCTGACCCTCAGATGAGAACAACAGGAGCTGTGCAGGCAGCAAAGCTATCCTGCATCCTCTGGGAACACCCAGAGTCCTGGCAAAAGCATTGCCTTGGATCTCTGGTTTCTGCTGTTGCTCGATTTTTTTTTTTTTTTTTTTTTTTTCTTTCCTCTGCTCATCACCACTTGTCTCTGGGAAATGCCACCTGTGACCTCAGCCATCATACCTGTGTCAGCTGTGCGGGCCGAGAGCACCTGGGGCCCCGTTTCTGCTGGTGACATCTCCAGGGTGCATGCTGACAGGTAGTCAGGACTCATTGTCTCTTGAAGAAACCAGGAAAATAAGCTTGTGTTTGAATCCTAGGAGCAGAGAGGGTCTGCCTGTCACAGCCAATTCAGTTGCTGCTCTGCCTGGCATTGTTATTTTCTATTCTACGGGCTCTTATTCACTTTTCTTTCTTTTCCTTTTGCTTGCTTTCCCCTTTGCTCTTCTCTTTCTCTCTCCCTCTCCTCCCTAAGCTGCCTCTCAGCAGAGATTGGCTATTAAGCCAACTGTGCTGAGGATGCACAGGCATTAGGAACTAATGACATTGTTTGGGCATTTGCCTCTGTTGCAGCAGTAGGGTGACATGAATCTCCACAGGCAGCATCACCAGAGAGCAGAGCATTTGCAGGGGGAAGTGTGGGAACAACACCTATACAAGAAGTGTGATTACCTTTCACTCTTTCACGAGCTGTCTCCTGCATCTTACAAGCCAAGGTGTGAGTCTATACTACTCGAATTGTCAGCATATAGGCACAGGAGCTTCTTATTTGGTGCATGAGGCCAACAGCCACTCTGTGTCAGCATAAGTTATGTACAGACTGGTGGGAATGGAGGAGATTCTTGTCTCCTCCATGCAGTTTTACAAGAGAGAGAGTAAGTCCATCCCCTGCCTAAATACTGTATGTTCCCCTGACTATGGTGTAGAGGAAGTGCTTATGAGTATGGCTGCGTCTGCCAAAGTGATGAGGGAATGGAGGAAGGGATGTTGAGAAACACTAGAATCTGGATGGTTTTTGAAGGTGGAGAAAAGTGAGAGTCAGGTCTTGGTGTAGCTTTTTTTCCCCATGAGAAGATTATTTTGCTTTCATGACGGCACTTTCTCAGGTGCCTGGATTGTGAAGGATATGGTGCAGTGCTAAAGGTGGGGACATTATGTGATGGGGGTGCACATCTGGATGCTGGGCAAACATGGACATCATATTGGAGGAGGGGAATTATGGAGAGAAACAGGTTCTCAAAGGAGCAGACTCAAATGGGGTTTATGAGTTACTTTTTGTCTGAAGGAAACGAAATATCTTTCCCAAATGGACACCAATGACTTGGTCGTGGCTCTGTTTAGAAACCAGGCTGAGGTAGCCATGGCTGGGTTGGCTTCTCAGCACAGTGGCACAGTTTGCTCAATACTGGGAGAGCTGTGGAGGGTGACATGGCTGGTCACATTGCTGGGGGCAGGATCAGCCAAGGGGGCATCACTCTTTGAGTACTGAAGGGTCAGTGCCTGCTTGGAGAGTCTGTCACACTTTGTGCTGGTTTCCCTTACAGACTGGTTCGCCCTCACTAGGACTTGTTTGACTTTCAGGGATTTGCCCAGGAGTGGGTTAAACTTCCTCATTAATAACCAGACAGATAAAAATCACTGGAAAAGGTAAATGAAGTGCTGCTCTGACACATCTGATGCAGTGGGGGAGGCAAATCCTCCAGACTGGAAAGCCGTTGTGTCCCAGGGGTTTTCAGATATCACATCCTCGATGGAAGCAAACAGGACATGCCAGCTCCACGAGAGCATCTGGTAACGTAGCATAGAGGGAAGGTGCAGGGACAGATTGGGGCCAAGGCAGCTGTCTGATTTTATTTTTAGGATAGAGATTTGTGAGGGGTAGGTGCTGTTTTAAATCTTGGGATGAAGAATAAAGTGCAAGGGGGCGAAGACAAGACCCACCAGCCACACTGTTTCCATGGGGTAGACTTGGTGAGTGATGAGCAGTGCAAGGGAAGAGTGAATCATCCCTGCAGGAGGGAGTGATTGACCCAGGCTTTGAAGAGATCAGCGCTGCCCAGTGCCTGGATGCTCAGGTTCTTCCATAGAGTGGGCAGCACCTCCAGAGACATATTTCCCCATGACATAGCCTGCAGTCTTAAAGAAAAGAAAATTCAAAAAGTGATTAGGGAAGTATTTCAGATCCCTCTTGCTGTTGTCAAGGCAGCTCTGCAGCAGGCAGTGGTGAGGGCAGGCAGCAGAGGCTGGCTCGCTGCTGCTGGGCACAGCATCCCAGCAGGAGATCATGCAGAAGGGAGTGGTGGGCTGGGGTTTGGAGCTGGGGATCCTGCTATGAGCTCCTGGATTTTCATCTTAATTGCTCACCTTTGCCAGTGGCAACTGGGCAGTCTGCAGCAGATCTTGCCGTTTTCCCTGTGCCTGTGTGGAAATAAAAAAGTAAAAGGTGTTTAGGGAGGGAAGATGTGGGAAAACTGCCTTGGAAAAATAACTCTGCTTTAATATATGGAAAAATCTGTATCTTATTTTGCTGGAACAGATGCAGTTTAGAAGGAGGAACATTAAGGAACACTTTGGGGAAATCTTTAACCTGGTAGCAGCATCCAAGAGAAATAGTGTAGGAGAAAAAAACCTGAGGGAAATGAAGGTACAGAGATGCATTAGCAAATAAATAGCATGTCACAGGCTCTGGGCACTTCCCCATAACTGTTCCCTGGGAGAACCAGCTGGGTCTTCCTTTCAGCAACTCCAGCTCTGCAGCAGAGAAAGCGAGGGATGTGTGGCTCATCTCTCCCTGCCCTCAGCTCAGCAGAGGCTTTCCCTTGGCCAGGCATTTAATTCTAGTATCCAGAGCTTGTTCCTTTAAGCATTTGCACCTCCAATCAGGCCACCAGTCCCACTGCCATGTGGAGCCATAAACAGGGATAAACAGTAATTAGTATGGTAAATAGCTTGGCCTTGTGTTTTCTGGTTACAGTATCATGGTAATTATTTCTGTCTCCCTGCCTGTGTGCTCCTGCTGCCTGATTTTGTGCTCTGTGCCTCCTTGCCAGCCTGATTATCACTGGACGCATTAAAACTGGCAATTGCTCTCTCCTGTCTCCCATCCACTCCTTGAGGTGGGATTGGCTTAGGCCCCTTATGCCAAGGTGATCAGGGATGATTGAGGGGATGCGGGTAACATCAGACAGTTCTCTGTCTTCTGGGGGCTGCACCTTAATGGCCAGGATGGGGATCTGTGCTGAGATAGCACAGGACAGCATTTTCAGTGAACCTGCCGCTGGTCACCAGGCCTTTGTAAAAGATAAGAGAAATGACCAGACAAAACAACTGAGTAGCTCCTACCCATGTGTCCCACTGCTGAGGCTTTTTTCTCTCTCCCTTTTGGCTGCCTTGCTGCAGCAAACAGCTTTGTCTCTGACAGAGGGGCTGATTTCAGTCTGGATTTTGGCCAAGCAGGGACGATGTGCACATGCACGCAAGCAGACACGTGGCAGCTCAAGGTCCTGCTCACTGAGGAGGGACAGATCAAACACGCCTCATCGTGGTCTCTTAGCTACCATCCCAAGCTTTTCTTAAATGCAGCGTGATTGCTTTGGCATCTGTATTCAGTGGGCTGCAGTCAGATGAGAGCCTAATGGGTTCAAGGGCCTTCCTACCAGCTGTGGAACCTGCTTCAACTTGTGAGCCAAGGCTCTCCTTTCTTTCTAAACTCTCCCCAGTTAAAATAGTTTATTTCTCTTTTTTTTTTTTCCTCTTTGTTTTGCAACATAGAATGGTAGAGATTGGAAGGGACCTCTAGAGATCATCTAGTCCAACCCCCTTGCAGAAGCAGGTTCACCTAGATCAGGTTGCACAGGAACATGCTTTGCTTTCATCTTGTCTCTGCTCTTCCCTAGAGCTCCTGACTCACTTTTACCTTCCGAATGTCCCTCCTCAGCTACACTCCTGCAGACTACAGCAGGCAAGTACGTGCCTCTTGTTTTATTTGCAACAAATATGTATGCATACAGGTTGGAGGTGCTGGAGGCAGCTTCTGGAAGTGGGATAATTGTACATTCACGCCCTCTCTCCAGTGGACAAGGTATTAGTGTGAACAATTCACTAGAACTCTCTCTCAGGTCCTGTTTTATTCATGGTTTCACTGCTGAAATATCACCAAAATGGCTATATTTTCCCAGTTATGTATGAACTCTCCCTTCTTCCCCCCATGAAGATACACTGCCTTATAACCCTTGTGTGCCTGGTGAGCTGGATCTTGCAGCACTGTAGAGTTCATTGGCAGATGCATTGCCTGCTCCTGGTGTACATAGGTATGTGCCTTAGGTGACCCAGTTTTTTATTTTGCTCGAAATATATGAGTGTTATTATCCACAAACTGTTGCAAACACACGCTGGGCTCTGTAAGACTCTTGGGAAGACAAAATAAATGGGCATTGCTGAAGTAGGAATTGCCAGGGGAGACAGCTGTTGTTTCTCCCCTAAAAGCACCACAACAGCAACAATTAATTGGGGTGATGGCCACAGGCATTTGGGATTAGACACCCAGGGAAGCAGACCTCGGAAGGTCTTCAGAATGTCACTGACTTCATATCCATCTCAGGACAATCCATGCATACACTGTTCCCAAGAGGTTTTGGCTGGCCTAGTTTTGAAGACCTGAAGTGCAGGCATCCTCAAGCAGCCTGTGCATTGTATACATTGCTCATTGCTTATCACCAAATGTCCCATACTGTGATATAAGCCTCTTGTTGCTTCTTCTATCCGCTGTGGACACTAAAGATGGAGAGCTCTTATCCTTTTGCTGCAAACTTGTATGTATTTGCAGATTGTTATCACGCCCCTTTTCAATCTTCTGTAGTCTAAACAGCTTCGTTTTGCTCAGTACATTCCTACTAGGTCATACTTTCTGCATCTCTGATCATAGTGGCGTTGAGTCTCCTAACTATTTGGAGAAGTGCTGTGCTGTCCTCCTCCATCACTCTCAGACTGATGAAAGAAAACCTCCCCATCACCCCTGGAACTATATGTCCTTACAGAGAAGCACGCTATCCTTCACTCCTCAAATATGACTCTGACTGCATGTCATTTTTCTAGACAACTGAAGCCATTCATCAGATTTCCCTCACAAGTCTTGGATTGGAGAGTACATTGCTGTTCACTAAGGCAATTAGTTCTAGCAGAATCTTGGCTTAGACGTGAGCCAAAAAGGTGTCTAAAGGAAAAGTGATTTTTGTGTATGTGTGTGTGCATCTCTTTTAGAAAATCTCTGTAGTGTTGATCTGAGAGGCGGAGAACCTTTCAATTCATTCTGCCTAGCACCCGTGCTGCCTGGAAAACCATCTCAGCAGTGGGAACCAGCTCTACTGTTTGGGGAGTTTTGCAATCAACCAACAGATGAGCTTTCTCTGAGCGGCTGCCTTTGAAATCAACCTTCTTGTCCCCTTAGCCAACATAGCTGGAGGGTTGTGATTTTGTTTCCTCCATCCCATGGTGTAAAACGGTGCATTAAAATGATTTGCCAGGGTTTTGTCAATCTCAGCCATCCTCAGTTTTTATCCCCTGCACCTAGATGATCAGGAAGTTTGTCTGTAGTGGGCTAGTTGAAGCTCATTCTCCTCTGATTTCTCATTTGCTTCCAGCACCTGTGATGTGGTCTTAACCTTTAACTTCAGATCCTCTTTCTGCCCACTTATAGAATCATAGAATGGTTTGGGTTGGAAGGGCCCTTAAAGATGACCTAGTTCCAACTTCCCTGCCATGGGGAGGGACACCTTTCACTAAACTGGACTGGTGAAAGCCTCATCCAGCCTGGCCTTGAACAACCACCTGGTTGTGGGTGCCTTCCCCCATAACTGGAGGGCATCCACAACCTCTCTGGGCAACTTGCTCCAGTTCTTCACATTAAATAATTTCTCCCTAATGTCTAACCTAATTCTACTCTCTTTCAGTTTAAAACCATTGCCCCTTGTCCTGTTACTACAATCCCTGATAGAGTCCCCTCACTATCTTTCCTGTAGGCCTCCTTTAGGTACTGGAATGCCACTGTAAGTTTTCCCCGAAGCCTTTTCTGCTCCAGGCTGAACAACACCAACTCTCTCAGCCAGTCCTCACAGGGGAGGTGTTCCAGTCCCCTGATCATCTTTGTGGCTCTCATCTGGTTCTGCTTGAGCAGGTCCTTGTCTTATACTGGGAGCCCCAGAGCTGAACACAGTACTCCAGCACTTAGAGCTATGGGCTCTGCTCATTTGCCTTCTGCAACAGCTGAGAAGTTGCCTGGGTGTATCCCTGTCTCATCTATGCCCTGGCTTAAGTCTTCTCCTCAGCCTTGGTCCTCTCTTCTGCTGGCTGCTGTAGTTCTCATTTACTTTGCTTTGAAAAGATTTCCTTATCAACTTGCTTTTCCTTCTGCTGCTTTGCTTCTTTGTGATCTCACCACAGTGCCTGTGAGAATCCTCCTTAGGACCTGTGTTTAGTGACCCTTCTGCCTGCCCCTCTTCACCTCTCCTGCTTCTGTTTAGCATACCTGAAATGGCACCTGTCCTCTCTCCATCCCATGCCTTCCCTCACTTCCTTCTCTGCTGAAAGTCCAACTTGCGTGCAATGATGCATACAGAAACACTGAGCGTGTGCTTAAGACATATAATAAGCACTCATCTCCCACATCTCTTCAGTCTAGGGCTCCAGCACACTTCAGCAAAAAAGATAGAGCTATTAACCCTTTCTGCAAGGAGAGGGAAGGGGACTCGCACAGGGCTGTCCAGCCTGCTTATGCCTGAGTTGGGACAAAAACAAAGGCAGGCGAATCGCTGCCTAATGTCCTTAAGCGTCCTGCCTGTCTCTGGATGTGTTTGCCAGAGAGACATCCTGCCACTGGTGATATTCTTGCACGTGGAGGTGCAGATGTGTGGGCACAGACTGTCCTTGTTTTGAGTGTTAACATAAGTGCATGTGTGTAAGCAGATGTGTGAGTGCTGCGGGGCATTTATAGGCAGGCAGGTCTCCTGGCCCCAGTGGATTTCACAGCAGCTGAGCTTTCTACCTGGCTCCTTTTCACACTCCTGTGGCAGTCAGGGGAGGGGTCACCAGGAGCTTGTGCCAGAGGGGAGGCTAGGGAGGGAGCAGGAGACAGAGGCTCCCCCTGCTGTGCCACACCAGCTTACCAGCTCTGTCCCAGCTCAGTGCCAGCTCCTGACACCTCTGCATTGGTCTCAGAGTGCTCCAGATTGATTGGCAGCCAGCCTACTCAGTAGCCACGTGCCTTAGCCTTCTCCCAGGAGTTTTGTGCAGCAGCCTTTTTGCCAGGGAGGATGACGTGGTGCTGTCCTGATTTGCAGATGTGAGGGAGCACTTCTGAAATGCTTGTGGCCAGCCTGAGGCAGTCACCTGGGCCCTGCTCCTCAGTTCACACCAAGGCAGCCCCTCTTTGAGATCGTGGCTCTGGAGTACTGGTGGTGACCAGAAGCCATGTGTCTTTTCTGCCCTCGTATCGGCAGAGTATTTTGTGGGTCTCTTCTTGGCCCCTTGTTGTGGGGGGCTGTTTCGCTTGGGTCTCTTTGTCCTCTTCATCTCCCAAGTATAAATGCTGGGTTCCTTTCCTCCCTCTTCAACCCACTGGCACCTGCCTGCTCTGCACATTGCTGGATCTCACCCCGCATGTCCCAGTGGGCTGCATGCAGTATGACACAAAGCTTACTTGGACTGCAAGCTGGGGATAACCCCTACTCTCCTTGCCCAGGCCTCCTGAGCAGTCCTTGGGGATGCACAAGGCATGGATACTGCCTGGGTACTAGCAGTGAGGTAGCTGTATCAGCTCTGCTTTGGCAGAGCATGGTGTCCTCATCCCTTCAGCTTGGCTGTACTGCACTCGCAGCCCTGGATGCTCAGACAGACCATTCTCCTTGCTTCACTGTCAGTAAATGGAGAACCCTTCCCCTATGAGTTTGATGTGCTCTATGCACCCCCTTCCCACCTCGGTGGGGGGCTGGCAGGGGCTGGGTGCATGTGGCCAGGTCCGCAGCGTGGAGCTGTGGGAAGAGGCAGGCACCCTGCATCACAGTCCCAGCCTGACACAAAGTGACATAGCAGAAAGAGTGAGTAACAGGGAGGGCAGGAGACAGGATGGGAGCAATGAAGGAGCTGGGGTGGGGGAGTGGGAGACTGACCTGCAGCCTAGGAGCAGAACAGCTTATTATTAACCATAACCCCTGTCCCTTCCTAACCTCGCATCTGATAAACTGTTCTCTGATTCTTTTCAGTGTGTGTGTGTACTTTTTTTTTTCTTTAATTCTCCCTCAGGCGCTACTGTATCTTGATTTTAGTCTCCAATATTTATATCTTTCTGTCTTTTCCATTTTCTTTCTTATTTGAAAAAATACCCAAGAGGACTGTGGGACTTGGGAAGTGTTAGAAGCACAGGGGATGCCATGTTGGATTGGTTGATCTAATCGTAGAATCATAGAATGGTAGAGTTGGAAGAGACCTTTAGAGATCATGCGGTCCAATCCCCCTGCAGAAGCAGGTTCACCTAGATCAGGTCACACAGGAACATGTCCAGGTAGGTCTTGAAGACCTCCAAGGAAGGAGACTCCATAACCCCTCTGGGCAGCCTGTGCCAGGGCTCCCTCACCTGAACAGGAAAACAGGTTTTTCTTATGTTTAAGTGGAACTTTTTGTGTTCCAGCAATCCAGATCTCGTTTCTGCCCATATGCAGCCTCTGTGAAAAATTAAACTATCCATCCCAGTGAAAAGCTTACTCACCCTCCCCATGGCAGTGCACACATTGATGTGTCAGATTTGCTTTCTACTTGCTGAGATTTGGTACCCAGGAGGTCTCTCAGCTGAGTGCTGGTACAGCATGACTTGCTGTGTGGATGTTGAGCTGGAGCTGGGCAGATCTGGCTTTATAGCTGTTCTGCAGGGTGATCTTGGATGGATCGTCCTCTTTGTCTGGGCCTCAGTTTCCTTGTCTCTAAGGTGAAAGCTAATTAGAACTGTTCCATTCATCAGGTGCTTATATAACATCTATAGAGCTGAAAAATACTGGAGGAAAGGCCTTGTTTTGTACCTCAACAACAGAAGAGAAAAATACATCAGCTGATCCTAGACCTGGAAAATTTCTCACTGGTAGCATCAAATTCATGGAAGGGCATTTCCTCCCTAATGAGAGGGAATTCAGTATGCGCTATGTTTCAGATAGAGCTGAAAGGAGATAGTGGAGAGATCATCACCCAATGGAAAAGACCACTCTCAGCTTCTATCCTGGGGATTTGATCTTGTTTCGTCTTGCTCTGGAGCCCAGAATAAAAATCAAGGAAAGAAATCAATCGTCAGATGTTAGAGGGCAGGTAAATCTCAAACCTTTCATGTTGTGCCAGTTTACACTTTTAGTTCAGGAAAAGGCGTCATTTCAGCCACCCCTCTACAGCAGTGGTGAGTCTTACAGTTAAAAGCACATTCTCCTTTTCATTACTATGCTATTTTGCGTCTTTGGGCCACAAGCTTCTCTGCCAGAGGGCACAGTATGATGGAAAAGAGTTGGATCCATTGGCATTTTAGGCATCCTCTGTCATTTGTGGTGGGAATTATCTGTTGCCTTCCCCAGGCTTGTGCTGCTCTCAGCAAAGGCAGTGTCTGAGCCAAAGTTGTGCCTTTGCTGGACTATAGCAAACATGAATGTCTCGTACCTTTCTGTAGCCCTTACTGCATATGGACTCCCATCTCAGTCCTTTTCCACTTTGGCTCTTGCTGTCTGGAAGGCAGCCACCACTGGATTCAGGACTTCTTGGCCCAGGCTACGTCGTGCAAACCCATCATGAGGTGGCACCACAAGATTGCCTTTGTTGTTATTTTGATTTTGTAAATCTATTTCCACTTTTCTTACTAGCCTCAGCCATCCTCATGCTTTTAAGCCCATTGCTGCTCTCTGCTGCTTGGCTGACTGCAAGTGCTTGTCTGTTTTTCTTGGAGGCTCCACTGTGTCCACAGCCAGGCAAGACCATGGGTCAGGACCATCTGGGACAAACAGCTATGCAGAACGTGGCATAGAGTCTGAAAGAGTTAAGGCCAAAGTGATGGCTGGGTGATGAGATTGTCTGTTATTTGAGATGAAGGTTTGCTCTCTTCACTTTTTTAAGGAGCAGTGAACATGCCTCAGAGGAGACCCCAATCCAGGCTGGGCTGCTCTTCAGCCCTTGCTGCCTTCTTCTGTGCTCCCAGAAGTAACTGCTGATTGGAGGATGCATCTTGCCTTCTCTGCCTCAGCTGTGACCACCCTCTGACAGAGGCTGCTGGACAGAATCAGGGAGCACAGCTGTGCTGAGAGGGTAATGGATCTTTTGGAGACTGCTGACCTCAGCCTAGACAGAGCCTGTTCTTCTGTGACAGGCATTTTCAAACACATACTTGAGATCAGCTTGCTCAATGTTCCCTGCAAATGAAGCACTAGTCCTTCTTGCATAGCTGTTGATCAGGCTGCTGTACCCAGGCTCTTTGTACTTGTCTTTTGAATGATCAGTGGGGTGAAATGGGTAAGAATGATTTAATTTCAATGCTTTCCTGTTAGCTGGGAGACCAGCTCTCTGATACTTTTGAGGCAGAAAAGGCAGGAATGGAGATGAGATGGTTTTAAGATGACAAATAGCTACCACCCTATTGACACGATGAGACAGTCCCTAGAGACAGGTGTACCTCAGTCTGGGTCCTAACCCAAGGGACATCTTGGGCAAGCTTAGAGTCAAGTTTCACTCTTGGATTCTACAAACTCATATATAGAAAAGATTCACCCAGTGCTATTGAAGACAATGACTCAATGTGGATTGACCAAGGGGAAATCCTATTTGACCAACCTAATAGCCTTCCATGAGAGTATCAGCAGCTGTCTAGATGAGCAGCAGATGTCATGTACCTTGACTTCAGCAAGGCTTTTGAGTGGATGGTGAGGTGGATTGAGAACTGGCTGAATGACAGAGACCAGAGTGTGGTGATCAATGGCACAGAATCAAGTTGGAGGCCTGTGACCAGTGGAGTTGCACAGGGATCAGTTCTAGGGCCAGTCTTGATCAACATCATCAATGACCTAGATGAGGGGTCAGAGTGTACCCTCAGCAAGTTCCCTGATGACACCAAACTGGGAGGACTGGCTGATTCACCAGAAGGCTGTGCTGCCATTCAGCGGGATCTCAGCTGGCTTGGAAGCTGGGCAGAGAGGAACCTCATGAGGTTCAACAAGGGCAAGTGCAGAGTCCTGCACCTGGGAAGGAACGACCCCATGCACCAGTACAGGCTAAGGACTGACCTGCTGGAGAGCAGCTCTGCAGAGAGAGACCTGGGAGTGCTGGTTGACAATAAACTGAACATGAGCCAGCAATGTGCCCTCGTGGCCAAGAAGGCCAGTGGCATCCTGGGATGCATCAAGAAGAGTGTGGTCAGCAGGTCAAGGGAGGTTCTGCTCCCCCTCTACTCTGCCCTGGTGAGGCCTCATCTGGAGTCCTGTGTCATGTCTGGGCTCCCCAGCTCCAGAGGAACAGGGAACTGTTGCAGCATCCAGTGACAAGACTAGGGGTAATGTATGAAAGGTTCCACTTAAACATAAGGAAAATCTACTATCCTGTTCAGTTGAGGGAGCCCTGGCACAGGCTGCCCAGGGAGGGTGTGAAGTCTCCTTCTCTGGAGGTTTTCAAAACCCACCTGGACGTGTTCCTTTGTGACCCAATTGATGTGAATTTGCTTTAGCAGGGGGTTAGACTGGATGATCTCCAGAGGTTGCTACCATGGTCACCTACCATTCTGTGATTCTGTGACCTGGTTTACGTCAGCTGCTCAGCAAACTGCAATGGTGATCTTCCTTTCCTAGACTGTTGGGTTAAATTGAATTCCATCCCTTTGAGACCTCTCACTCAAGCTCACACCTCCTCATTACACTCTTCCTCTCTGCTGTGTTTCTCATAACAGACCAGCCTTTCATAAATGTTCTTTGTCTCCCATCTAGAAACCCGTCTGCCAGCATAGCTCAGAGGTGCCCTTTGGGGGCAGAGATTCCTTTTTCTCTTGCACTCTCTTTGTTTCTCTCCTCTGGCTGAGGGATTAATTTGTATTTTCCCTCTTGCCTCTTTCTGAGCTGTTTCTCTTTTACCATCTCCTCCACTTTTCTTGACCCAATAGAGGAGGAGTGAATTGCGGGGCTATCAAAGTTTGCAGGTATTACTGATTCACAGTGGTGTTTGGTGCAACCATATGCGGTCCTTGTGTGCTCAACCATCTATTTCAGCTCTGCTACATCACTCTGGTCCTGTAAAAGAGAATCCCAGGCAGGTTTTTGCATGTGGACGTTGCTTCCCTGCAGCATCATGTGCTGCTGCACTCCCTGACTTAGCTCTTCTCCAGAGTTAAACCTCTTGAGGGGCTTGTTTTCCAACACATAAAGCATGCTGTATTATCAAGTGGTGGAGAGGGATGGCAGCACCCATCAGAGAGGAGGAGGAGGGGATGTGTGGGTCCCTGCTCTGTGGGCAGTTGTACCTTCTGTGCATCTGATGGGCAGGTTGCAGTATGTGATGGTTGTGGGAGAGTGGCCGTGTTACCTTCATGCCATAAAGGTCGAGGTGCAGGTGTGAGGGAGAGTGCTGTTGGGTGCCAGCCATGCAAGTCTGCTGCTCTGGTAGCTTGCAAGTGAAAAGAACTGTGGTGATCCCATTCAGATGTCTTTTACCAGTGACAAAGTCCTTTTTCTGATCACAGAAGTGCAGAATTGCTGGCAGGGGCCAGCAGCCCTTCCTTAGGAGGCTCCTGATGCCCAGGTGCTGCAGCTGAGTCCAGAGGTATGCTGGCAGAGCAGCACGGTGCCCTGAGGGTGCTGGGCTGAAGAAGGCAGGGATGCACTCTACCAGCCTTGGGGCATGCAGGCAGGTGCTAGAGGGGAGCTCCATGCTGGAGCAGTGGGACAAGGGTCTGCCTGGGAGGGATCTGACATCCACCTCAGAGCTGTGTGACCATGGGGAGCAGGATGCAGTGTGCATCCTGTTGCCAGCACCGTGGCTGGGAGCTCCAGGCCAGCTTTGAAATGCATTGGCAGATCGGTGTGAGGAGCTGTGCTTAAGAGCCACAACACTGAATCATTTTCCAGAAATCCCCTGTCAGTCTAACCATAAACACTGGGGAGAGTGGAAGGTGGGGAGACATGTGTTTCTTCAATTTCCTACGACAAAGCGACCATAAAGGGGATTAGGAAGGCAATGCTGGGGGAAAAGAGGGAGAGATTTAGAAGCAGAGGGAACATTAAGATTGAGAGGAATAAAATGCAGATTGAAGTTGTTGGGCTAGAACAGAAGAACTTATCAGTCTATATATTTAGCTCAGTGAGGTATATAAACAGAAACCTACAGCCAGCTCAGCCACTTCTCCCCCAGTGGAGTGAGTCATCAGCCCTTGGATCTAAAGTTAGGTTCACGTCAGAGCTTACACACTCTCTCATTTTATTTTTCTCTTTCTATTTTGAAGGGTGTGGGAAAAGCTGAGCACTGTCTCCTGGAAGCAGCAAACATAAACCCACAAGGCAACAGATGCTGGACCTGATGCCCTACCTGGGAACACTGTGAAAAAGCCTTCTTTGTGTCTCTCTGCTCCTCTCCCTTGCTGCGTGCCTGGGGATGAGCTCAGCTGACATGTGGCCGTGGCTAATCTGGGCACAGAGCAGACCCAGCTCGGAGGGGTCTATGTGCCATTTGAATGAGCTGGAGGGGAGACTGGGCTACACAGCTGTTCCTGGGGATAACGGCAACAAGATTCACAGTGGTGGTTGGTGGTTGGCTCTTGTGTGTTGTGCAGGAGAGCAGGATCTGCCATCAGGGCTTGGCAAGAGGGACTGAGGCTGGGTCAACATGGTAGGAAACAGGAGGATACCCCTGAGACTTGGCTAAAGAATGCCTTTAATTCCAGTGTAGGCTGCTGCCTACTGAGCTCAGCCCACAGCCACCTGCACACGTGAAGAGGAGGGGGCTGCATCTCCCAGAGCTAACCCTGGAGCCTCTCTCCTTTGATATGCCTCTCCCTTTCCTGCTTATTTCCTCTTAGTACCCTCTCTGAAGCAGTTGCAGTGAATCACATTCTTTGCTCACTAACCCTCAGCCAGTGCTGCTGGTTCAGATGGTGACAGGGACAATGTGGACTTTCCTGTTCCCCTCAAAAATCACAGAAGGGACAGGGAGGGACCCTAGAAAATGCTCTGGATGCATCTGTAGGACCAGCTTGTGCCATGATCACCTCTGGTGTGACCCAGTCCCAGGTCACTCCCAAGAGAGCCCATGTGTATCATCCAGGCCAGGTGACAAAACTCTTTGAAAGAGACTGGGGGTTTGAAGATGGAGCCCCATAACTGCTTTGAGGCGTAAGATGAGGAGCTATTTGTCTTCAGACCCATCTCTTTGGGATAGAGGAGGGTCTACTCTGGGAGGACAGTGGCTTCCCAGCCCAAGGCTTGGTGATGACATTGGGACTGCCACTCAGGAGAGTGCCCATTGAGTACGTGCCAACAAGCCCTTGGAAATACTCCATGGTACGTGCAGTCTGAGGAGGACTGTGGAGACAAGGCATCACTGCCCTTTCCCCTCTCCCCTTTCCAAACCTGTTGCATGCTTTTATCAATTTGGAGGGTTTGCCTGAGTCAGAGTTCAAATGTCTTGTAACCCCTGTGGTGTAGGTACACTGAAAGGCAAAGAGACGTGATCCTGGGATGTGTACATCAGCAATGACCAACGGATTATCCTGGAAGCGTATTTATGTGCATTTGTCCTCCTGTGCCCCTCTGTGGGTATCCTTCATCTTCCTTTACCATTTTGTTCCTTTCACCTCTCCTTGCTGCCCTGTTTCTCCCTCCTGTCTCACCCTCTCCCTCATTCTCCTGCCCTCCTCCTCATTCTCTTTTTCTCATTTGATATTCATGCATGAATAAATTCAATTGCATTTTTTCCCTGTTCCCCCTGAAGGGGCTTGTTGGTGAATTGCAGGCATCTGAAATCATATAATGCTCAGATTCATCATTTCGGGGACAGAATTGAAGCTGTTCTTCTTCTCAGGAAGGAATAACAGATGCTTTTTGTGAGGAGAGGGAGTGGCTAGTGTCTTGTGGCTGGTGAGAAGGAAGCCAAGGGGATTAACCTTGGCAGCCCAGGGTGGACTTACTAGCACAAGGGGACTAGAAGGTCAGGCTGCCCCTGCTGTGTGTGTAGGAGTGGGGAAGGCAGACATAAGTGTGTGCATACAGGAGCATGTGTGCCTATGGTGGTTTGCATATTAGCTCTGTGGTGACTGTAGTGTGCTTAGGGAAGAACAACATCTCTTAGGGGGCTGCCAAGAGTTGGCTGAGACAGGAGCTGTCTCAGTGGGTTGCTGTCAGCCCAGCACCCGAGAATTCAGAGTGACTGTCTGGAGATCTGTCTGGGCATCTCTCTCAGATGACTTTAGGGATGATTATGTGGCTCTGGTGACACCCTAAACTCTGCTCTGGGTCTGGGGACATGCTCAGCACCAGATCCCCATTACACTATGAATCTGAGATCAGTGTGTCACAAAGACATATCCACTTTGCACTTTGAGGGGCTTCCTCATGTGAATGAGCACTTGCTGTCTCCCTGCTCCTACATGAGAGCTGTCCAGCTCATGCAGAACAGTCGTCTCAGAGTAACTGCAACTGTCTTTGGTACCAGCAGCGGCTGGAGGTTGCAGCTTCAGTACAAACAAGCTCTGACCACTGATGGGGAGAAATCCAGCCACCACAAATATTTATCATCCTGGAATAAAATATCTTTCTGGCTTGTGGAAGATGCATGGGTTCATCACACGACTGCAGCCCTGCTCAGAAGCAATGAAAAAGGAAAGGCTGGACTTGCCTGAGGGTTTCATGAGGGTTGCTAGTCATGTAACTTCTGATGCTCACAACATTCCTGTTGTTTATAACTCTGCTGCTTTTTCTTTTCTTTCTTTTTTTTTTTTTTTTTTTTTAACTTTCTAGTGCACCCTAAGGATCCGTTGAGGGCTGAGTTTATCTTTCAGTAGAGGAAACAAGATTAGACACTTTGTAAACTGCGAAAGTGTTATGGTAAAAGCAGACAGCAGCCATCACCTTTGCTCTAATGACTTTTAAGGGCCTCACGAGAGACAGTGGTGGTGCCAACCAACCTTGCTTAGGCTCCAAGGAGCTTGTTTTATGTGATGGAGATGGCCAGGGGCTCCTCGGCTTCTACTCAATGCCCCTGGCAGAGAAAAGCCAAGCCATACAGAGATGGATGACAGAGGAAAGGATTTACTGAGTGTTTTTCACCTTAGATGGTGAACACAAGTAAGCCACTTTGAGGTAAAACCTTTGAGGTAAACACTTTGAGGTGCCCTGGCTGTACCAGAAGGTGGACTTGTTCCATTGCCTTCCCACAGACAGTTAATGCCCAAGGGCCTGTGTCTCAGTACTGATTAAAGTGCTTGGTTTCCCATCCATTTTTAGGTCAGATGTGTTAATTACCCTAGCCCAGCTATTTTATCTGTGTACAAAAAGTCTGCTACAGACAGTGTAAATGTCATCTTAGTGGGGAAGGGCTGGAGAAGGCTTTGTGTAACCCTGTGAGGAAGCAGAGGAGCTTCTGCGCTGCACTGCATGGTGTTCCATGCCCCAGCTGGGAGCTGGGCATTTTGTAGCTGCTTGCTTAGAGTATATGCCTGTGGAAGAAGCAAGAATCTCTATATCTTTTAACATCTGAGGTTTCATTGGTCTAACAAGCAAAACCATGAAGAGCCTTGAGGACTGTGATGGCTTCACATAGTGTCTGTTTCTCAGAGCCAACTTGGGAATCTTCAGCAGGAGAAATGAAGCTGGATGCTCCAAGGGTGAGGGGCCTGCACTGATGTGAGGCCAGGTGTCTCAGACACAGAATAGGACCAGTGGGGGAGATGGCTGGCCTGACCCTCCATTTCAGGGAGCTCAGGGTGGCCATACTGTTCTAGCCTCCAGACAGTGGGATCCTTCCATGTTATCCATCACTCTCATTCCTCTCCCCCTCCCTAGCTTTACAAAACACAGTAGGGAAACTAATTTGCAGTGAGTTGTTCCCACGCCCTGATTTCCCGTAACAGGTTTGGGAGTAGGATGGGGGAGAGGAGGGACTGATTTTGAGGGAGGGACTTTTTTTGGAGGAGGTTGTTAGGTTATTTTTTTAACTCTTCCCAAGGGGTGATTCTCTAACCTGCTTGATCTGTGACCTGTGGAGGGACAAACATTCACAATTTCAGGGCAAGGCAAGCCTTTCAAAGCTGGTATCTATCGGAAAAGGAAGGATGAAAGGGCTGAAGGGAGGGGGAAATTGTCTGTCCCGAGACTCTATCATGGATGTGGATGTGCGACAGTGTGCAGAGAGGTTTCTTTCTTTCCTCTGGTGTTGCCTGAATTCCTGCCTTATGCATCTGTAATTGTAGGTTTCCCCTAAAGACATTTGGTGTCACTGTAAGGACGGCATTTCACTCTCCCTCTCTGCTTGTACAGTTATTCTCTCTCTCTCTCTCTCTCTCTCTGTGCAGTTCGCTCCATAAGCCGTTGGTGAACATACCATAAGACAGAGATAGAGACAGACAGACAGAAGCCACACACCAGCCCTTCCTCCTTGCTTTCCCACCATGGAATAGCTAAACTTGCCCTCACCCACACCTCTGTCACCTCCCAGCGCCCCACAATTATTTTGACCCTCTGGTCTTTTTAGGAGGAAGCTCCTGTCACTTCTTAACACCATCCTCCTGAAAAAATGCACACACACACACACAAACAAAGCCCCTCAAATCCTCCCATGAAGGAAGAGGTCCTTTTTTTCTCCTCTTTTCTTTTGCTCTGACTCCAGAGCTTCAGCCTGAGCAGCCACAATTTCTTACTATGTATTCTCCTTCTAAACCATCTCCTTCCTGCACACGCTCAGTCCTTGCAGCCACGGATCTAACACAACTCCCCGCTTCTCGCCTGCAGGTTCTTTGCTCCCTGTCACTCAGCTGATCCTGATCTTTTTTCTCCTTTTCCCCCACCCCCCCTAGGCACTGAGGTGTGTGTATCTGTGTGTGAGTGTGCCTGTGTGCAAGGGGGGGGGGAAGTGTGGGGGGGAATTTAAAGATTTTTCTTGGTGGGGGGATTTTTTTT
>WBNH01011131.1:120443-185359 GCA_013401255.1 Urocolius indicus | reverse complement strand
GGTGGACCTGATTTAGCAGGGGGATTAGACTTTATATCTCTAAAGGTCCCTTCCAATCCCTACCACTCTGAGATTCTGTGAAGTTTATCTTGATCCTACATGCTGTCTCCAATGCAAGTTAGACTGTTCTAATCAGTATTAGCTCTTTTGAGATATAACTGCAGGTGGGTGTCTGTAGTTTTCAGGAACACTAATGTCAATCAGACCTGTTTGTTTCAGCCACAGCTGCAGACGGACAGACAGCCAAGCTGCTCTTGAGCACTCTTCTCTCAAATTCCCAGATTACAAGAGGCCCCCCCAAATGAATCTGCCCAACCCAAACTCCATACTGCACTTGTACTATCTCCAGAGCTTTAAGAACATACTCTGATAAATTTAAGCTGGGCAGATGAGAAGATGCTGTGGTTGCACATATCATGCTCAAGTCTCCTCCAACACGTGCAGAGGCCACAGCTGTCTTCTTCCACCTCAATCCTCTTTTGTCCTCTTCCTCCACCACCACTGTTACCTTGTAGGGTTCTGCAAAGAGAGGAGTCTTCTCTGGGAACTTGTCTTTCTCCTGCAGAGCCTCCTGATTCCTCCTCTCTCTCTCTCGAATGCGCAGCAAGTTTCTATCCTCGTTGTACAAGCTTTAAGAAAGAGAGAAAGTTGGTTAACTCTCCATACCAGTGTTACCAACAATTATCTGCTTTATGCAGAAACCATGGTTTTCAGACAACAGTACACATCCAGCACAAAAGTAACTTTGAAAGCCATAGGGTAGTTACAGCTGACAAATCAGTTATGTCAAGCATTTACCTCATCACATAGTAATGTAATATACAAGGCACAATATGCACTCTGCTCAGTCATTTCTACTTCTGATATCATACATCAAGAAAGGTGTGAAGGGAAAAAATATTCATCCATTTAATTGAGGTTAACATGGGTTGTAAGTGCAAGAACTGGCAAATCGAGTCACAATGACTGATACAAAAACTGCCATTCTTGTTCTCCAGACTTCCACCAAAGTCTTCACCTGAGAGTAAAAAAAGAATCCACTATTTTGAAGGTGTTGCCACTTTCGGAGATTGAGCTTTGCCTATTTCATAAACAGGCTTGAAAATTTACTCTCTACTTTAAGCAGACACTTGGAAAGCTGGCAAATCATGTATTTGCATTTAAAGCAAGCATGTAAATGTATTCAAAGAAAATATCTCAGAAATTTGGGGTCAAATCCCTCTATTTCTCCTCAACCACATATTGTATGCCCTCAACTCTGCCAGCCCTATATCAGAAGAGCAATAGAGCTGTATCACATGCACAGCAGGACAACTTAATGGAAAACCAGATCCTTTAAACTATACTTCCTCTGTGAAATAATACTGCAAAATAAGGGAATCTATTACTCTAATATTTATGGACATTTTGTGGAAAAAAAAGTATGTAGGCACAGTGTGTGATGCAGGTACTTCTCTACTCTTCCATTTTCACCCTACTCCAGAGTCTACCGCATACATGCAATTCCTATATTCTTAGCACATTCAGCCTCTCTAGTGTCCCAGTTTGGAAGGGAAGAGCTTTGTCTTCCCCACTAGTGACAATTTCTCAAATGCCACACCAATAACCATCTACTCAAAGTTTAATCATCCCTAAAGGAGCGGTAGAGGACTGACTTTGCTGTAACCAAAAGCTCTGATAACTGCAGAGGTGGTTTTCCAACTCAGTGTGAGCTCTGGAAAATGACTGTGTCTGATAGCAAATTTCCATATATGGAACTGCAGCAAGGATGTACTTATGCCACTAAGACACAAAAACATATTCAGGGGTTAGAATGTGCACATTTAAAATAGTTTCCAACTTTGTTAGTGCTGAACTGTTTCCAAACATCACAAACCAGAAATTTCCAGCAAGCTCTATGTACTCCACTTCTACAAATGAAGCAAACAATTAACAAAAAAAAGTTGTTGTTGAGTTTGTTTGTTTTCATAGAACCACAGATTATTGATTCAGTAAAAATAAACAATTCTTCTGTTACAAACAAAGTAGAATTTTCTCTGTGCATCTGATGTCATTTTGGATGCTAACAATTTCATATCTATAATCAGTTAGATGGTCAGTTGTCCTGTGTGTGCCAGGAAAGCTTCATGCAGCCAAATATGGGAGATAGCAACTGCAGAAGACAAAAAATTAGGAATCACAAGAAAAACCAGAAGCAATCTTGGCTACATCAAGTACTTGAAATTATATGGTGCATGTATGAATTTAAGTGAATGCATTTCAAATTAACAGCATTTTTTAAAAATACATCCATTCAAGTTAGCTGGAAAAAAAATTACTAAATGAAATATCATTTTCTAAATATTTCAGGAAGTAAAAACAAATATTCTCCAAATATCTTAAAGGGTAAGGGAACTGGGCAGAAAATAACTTCCCTTGTGTTCCAGCTTATCCTCAGATATCAGAGGGCCTGGAGGCAGCTGAGCTTAGATTCTGAGTGATGCCAATTTGGTGCTCTAAGTCCAGTCACATTCAGTGTATTGAGCTATCATGAATACAGATGCACAAACAGCATGATGCACCTTCAGTCTAGTTGCACTCAAACAGCCACGCTTCAGGAGCTGGTCGTGTTCAATGAGAACTCTCAAAAGTAAGTTAATGAATAATGCAACAGAAGAGTGCATTGAAGCAACAAGAGGGCAGATTCTTTTGTATTGCCAATGATAAAAACAATCTGCAAAGCACGTTCAAGTACCGAGAAAATGAATAACCCAGCGACAAACTTGTTATGACACAAGCCTATAGAGATTCCTAAGTCTCCTGGGAGAACATTCACTACAGCCAAGAGTTCGAATCTCATCCAACAGGTGTCCCTGTGGGGAGGGGAGAGAGGTTCAGACCATTGACTGACCTCAGAAGGCAGCGATGAGGTCCTCCTGACTCATCTGTGATGGTGCCTTCCCCTAGCATCCCTCCTTTCTTAAGCCATATTTACACTGTTTGTTTACTTTCAGGTGGAGCTTGAGTGACTGTAGTCATATATATTTTTGCTATATCTGGTATAAAATTTCCTCACTTTGCTCTTAAAGGGATAGACTAGAAGAAATTCAGAGCACATGCTCAGTGAAGAGTGGCCACATCTTGGCAGCAGATAGCCTTGTGATGGAGGTGCGTGTTTTGGTGTTATAATGGCATTATAAAGAGCAAAGTTCACATAAAGGACATGATTTTGACAAAAAATGAGAAACTGTTGGCTCAGGGTAACAACTACGCAGCTAGGGTAACAACTATGTAGCTAATCAGTTCCACAATACCACCAGGTTCCCATCCCCACAGTGATATCACAGAGACTGGCCAAAATGTCTTCACTCTGCTCCACCCTCTCCATACTCTTTCTCTCATAAGTCAGTGTACCAGGCTCCCCTGGTTTTGCCAATATCTAAGGCTGCAGGTTATGTTGCTTAGGGAACTTATCATGGAACAGATTCCTTGCATATCAGCCACATTTCACCCTGAACACTTCCTTAAAGCTGTATCTTTCTTAAGATGTAGATATAACTTTAACCTCAATATTTCAGTAATTATTCCACACATTTATATAAACTTTAAAAAACCCTTAACAGCAAGTATTAAAAAATCTCACAAAAGATGGTTTTAACAGCTAAGAGACTGGCTTTTAGCACAAAGGAGATCTCTGAAACCTCCTCTCCACCAATCTGTGACACTGTGGTCCAGCATCAGGAACAGCGGCACGAACTGTAAAACAAACTACTGGTCTTTTGAGATTTTTTTGAAGGGTGTGATTTTGCCTGATCTACAAGCAGCTCTTCTCTCACTGGTCCCCAGATCATTTTCCCTGTGGCTACACTGATGTAGAGCTTCATACTAACTTATTGCAGTAGTATAAAGCTTATTTGTTAAAAAGCTTCTATTTCAGACAGACCAAATTCACACAAAAGCTGTAAAGCTTATCCCCTTACACATTACCTCCGGGGTCCTCCAACTTCCTTGAAGGCAGAAACCAGTTTGGTGAGGGGCCAAGAGATATCTGATGTGCAAAGATCAGGGGTGAGAAAGCCTCAGGACTTATCAGCCTTCATCCCCAAGGCCCCAGAGACCATCACCGACTATCACCGAGAGACATCATGCAAATAAAAGGAAGAAAAGACCTAATTTACATGTGAAATCGGGGACAAGGTTGGTTCTTTGTATAGGCCGATAATGTCATAATATGATTTTGTAACTTTGTAACAAAAATAATTCAAGCAAGTTGCCGAGTTGGGAGCGCACCTTTGTGGTGGAATAAACATACCTTCTTTATAACTCTTCGAGTTACAGAGTCTGTTTCCACAAGTCAGCACAAGCACTCAAGCCAACACACTGTGTAGAGCAAAGGTCCTTGGTGTCAGTCCTCCCTTCTTGCCATTTCCCAGACTCTTTACTCTGCAGTCAACATCTTCTCATAACAAATTATACAATTCTCTTCCAAGGAGCTCTTCGGATGTGTTTGGACTAATCAAGATGCTTAACTGCTACCAGGTGCTCAGCTCCAGTTCTCCCTCACCCACCTTGACAACTTCGTTTTTGAAGCTATGACCAAGTATGCTTTTGAGCCTAATGATAGTATGCAGTGCAATGCTGAAGATACAAAAGGACAATTTTAAGTTAGTTTTAACTTCTTCTCCTTGAGATTCATCTGTTTTCCCAGTCATGTTTTTTTCCTGTCAGTTCTTCAGGATAAATGATGAATTTTCATCATTCAGTAGACAAGAGTGATATGCCAGAAATTAGAAGGCACAAAGGGGATCTATTTTTTACAAGTGTGACAACTTTGTTAGAGAGAGCAAAGGTCCTTCTCCCACATTGTTTCTTTTGGTACATTTTGGGCTACACAACGCTGCTGACATCTCAGCCCTCCGTTACTATTTCTGTCTTCATCCAGGCCACAAATGTCAAGCATTCAGACCTACACAGTACTTTAACACAACTACAACATTAAATATACATACTTGCTTTCATTTGTTTTCTCCTTAGTACTTATTAATTACTTATGGTGTTGGCTTCATACACAGCACATAGACACTCTGCTGGCTTTCCCCAAAACAGATGTTAATACTGCAATTTGCAGATTTTTGCACCACACTTGAGATCCAGGCTTCCTCCTGGAGATAAGCTGTTGAGTTGGTAGAGATCTCTGCTGAAGCCCAAGATGGTAAGAAATGAAAGCAGTTTAAAATGCTCATCTAAATACACCAGGACAAAAGGCACAGCCAATCCTCCTCTTTGTAAAACTGTTTTAAAATGAGCCAATCTCATTTTATTTTCCCAGGCAAGAGATTGTGTCTTTCAGAGAGGACAGAGAAAGACGTAAAAGCCACAAGGCTGAACACAAGTGTCTTGGGGAACACCATCAAGACTAAAAGAGTAACTTTGCTGCTACTTGACCCATTCCTAACCTTCACTTACAAACTCAGTTACCTTTCAAAAATTCTAACATCACTACTAGAGCACACCACTTTAGAATCTGTATTATTTAGTAAGGCACATACAGCAACATTCAAATACTTGAGATGTCTCAAGGTGGACTACTCTAATAGCAGCCATTCCTATAAAGCACTAAGGACTGAGTATCTTGTAGTGACATCACTGTCCTGTTTGTCTATCAACAGTAATCTAAACAGCAGCTAACAGTAGTAAAATTTGCTTCCTTGATCAGCTTCTTCAGGTAAGATTTATTATCAAGGAGATCAACGTTCTTTTAAAAAAAACAAAAAACAAACCCACATCCACAAACAAAAAAAAAAAACCCACACCCAAAAAATACACACAATACTTTAGCTGCATCTGGTTACCAAGCCAAGTATCATTTCCACATGTCTGACTGGTGATGCAGGGAGTCAGTGGAAATCCACATGTTCACCTATATTCTCCCTTTGTATGATTTACCTGCACAGAACACAACTCTCTATTAATAGAATTTTTTTTCCTATGGTTGCTAGGTAATAAGAGCAGGAGTCATTAATGAAGTTATTACTCTTGCAGGAAAATACAAAACAGCATGCTACTATCAGCAGCAAACCAAGATTGAAAAGCATTAGTGATGATCCACAAAGACCAGCATAACCACAGGTGTATCTCCCTGTCTGGAACAGCACTGAGAGGTTGAATCACTCCACAGTGAGACTCTGCTGCCAAACAAACAATTGGAAATTCTGACCGAGAGGTTTTGTGTTTTGTTTGGTTATTTCACCTTGCAAGAGCAGAAGAGTGAGCCAAAACCCACTGAAACAGGCCCAAACCCATTCTTATGGGTTTCAATGGACTTTATGTTGGGCAAGGAGTGTGCATTCTTCCGTCCCTCAAAAAAGGCCTGGCCTTGGGCACACACGAGCAAATCTCCAGCAAAATGGACCGCAGTCATAATTTGGACACTATATATTCAGATATCAAAAGTTCATAAATATTAATCATAAAGCAAAGCAGTAGCACATTATTGTTACATATATATTCCATCCTCTTTACAACAAACTCTCTGAACAGTAACATCAAGATTTAATAACTAAGACCAAACAGCATATGTGCACATACATGCACAAGGAAAAATTTACTGGAAAGAAGGCAAGCAGAACATCTGTCTGACATGTTGGAAGAACTGGGGACAACCTCATGAGCTATTGTTATTTGATCTCCCATGATAAAATTTGCTGTCAGTGCTAGTGGATCAGAGGTTTTATTTTAGACTATGCTTTGCTGTAAACATCTCTCTCGATCTCAACTTGGAGCAAGAGGAGCCCGGAACTTGCAAGTAGTTTAAAAACAGTAGCAATTAAAAACAAAACAAAACCTCAAGCCAAATATTATGACCATGAAAACTGTTTTCTACTATAACAACTGTAGTGGGTCTGGGATGGTAGTGATTTTCCACAGTAGCTCTTGCAGTGCTGTGCTTGTTGTTGATATCAATATTATGACTACCGCTCGCATAACATCAAGGGTGTCCCTCCAGCATTCCTTCCCCCACCTTCACCAACAGCGGTGGGTGGGCACGATCTNCTTAACCGATGAGACATTTGTCTTATTTTCTCCCCTTCTCTGGTTTGCTGAGGAGGTGGATGATAAAGTGGCATAGTGGGTGCCTGGCATCTAGCCAGGGTCAAACTACCACAACAACATGCTACATCCATGTGGATCATGGATATTCTTCTATTTCTAGGCTGGCAAGCATCCAAACTCAATCAAGTTGTTTTGCTTGGAGTTTCTGATTACATTCAAATAAAAGGAAAATCCGAAACAACTGCCACTTCTGTGTCTTACAACAATAATTTTGAAGAGAAGAAGCTGCTATCTTTCCTAGATGCATCCCAACATTGAACAAAAACCATCTTACACGCTGCTTGCTGCAAACACAGCAGCTGTAATACCCCTAAAGGCCTTTTCTTTCCCTGAACCTTCCTTAACCCCAAGCTCTCTTCTCAGCAATAAATTCTTTTTGAAGAGTTTATGTAGAGAAAGAGTAGGGATGGAGGTGAGGGGAGGGGAAGGGATGCTGCCTTTTTGCCATAATGCCAGTTCCTGCACGTTTAAAACACAACAAACATGCTTGTGCCAGGACAGCCCCACAGGCATGAGTACTCCCACATGTACAGGACTCCTGAGCACTGCTCAGTGAGGTTAGTCATGCATTGCTACTACTGCAGATCTCTTCAGGCTGTCATGGAAACTAGTGGCCCAGGCTGCTGGCCATGCAATCAAGCAGTTGACTACCCACGCAGCCAAGTCAGGCAGGGGGTCATTATCCTCAGTTTTGCCATTCAGAATCACCATCCACCCTCTGCCTCCCTTTCTGAAATGGAATTTTCATGCTGCATTTTCCTCCAGCTTCAGAGCAGTGCAGTTTTAAAAGCAGAAGGATAAGGAAACAGATGCTACTTATTTAATGATGCAGTTGAGAGCATCAGCCCTCCCTTCTCTAAGTTACAGAAGAGCACAAAAATTGCTGTAGCTGAAACCAACAGTTAAAACTCATTTTAATTAATATATTTTTATCATGTAGGTGTTAGGTTCCCCTGTACGCTGTCTCTGAGGGGCTTTGATTTAAAAACAAGTTGTATTGCACTAGATGTCATTCCTAATTCAGAGCAGAAGCTGCTGTCAGCTATGCAACGTCCATTTTTGTAATATAAGCCTGCAGTCAACCTAATCACATCTGTGGAGACACTGCTTCTGACCACCATTAACCTGGCCATTTAGGGTATCTGTCAATATGCTCCTTAAAGCTTCTGAAAACCTAGGCTATACTGTAACTCATAACATTGCCCAGTATCCTCAAAGCTGGTGTTTGGCAGGCAGGCAGAAAGCATTGGAGAACCACAGTTATCTTGGGCAGCGTGTAACCCCATGCCAATAGGACAGGAGATCTCCTCAGCCTGCTAGGTGCCATTAGAAGAAACCTGTGCAGTGCAGCCACTTGCCAGGCTCAAGCAAACTGTCCCTCATGGAGCCACGGACTGGGCCCTAACCTTGCTGTTGTCAAAGCCACAGGAGGAACCCCAACTCTTCTTCTGCAGAAGCCTCTCCAGATTAGCAGCTACAATATTTAGATTTTCCCTAGAATGGGAACTCCAAAAAACCTCAAACCCAAAACCACCCTCAAGCTCCTCCTCATTGATTTTTAGAAATGCTTTAGCAAACTGGACCTTCAGGCTTAGCACCAACATGCCAAGCACATGGGAGACTAGAAGCCTGGGGCTCCAGAGTCCCACTCAGTCTTCAGGGGAGAAATTTGAGAGTTAAAATAGTGAATATTGAATACATTCTCCCCAAATACCCATAGGTTCAAGCAGACAGATAAGACTGAATGTTTGCCCTGAAACATTAGTTCAGTCTTGATCATATTCAATCATGCATCACAAGAAGTTAAACATATGCACAAATCCCCACCTGCTCCACCCCAAAAAACCCCAAATCATGCTTTTCTACACATCAAATCAGTAAAATACCCCTAGGCTCAAAGCAGCTCAAGTTAGATAAAGTAGTCCACTAGCTCCAGTAATAAGAGATTTGCTTCAGAGTTCAGTAAAGCATACACCCTGACCCACAGCATCATATCCAGGCTTCTATCTGTAACACAAACCATGAGAACACCAACGTGCCACTCTCAGTGTCATGACAACCCTTACTAGAGTTTCAAGTGTGACAATCCAGCCCAAGACAACATTTTCAAAACCTAGACTGGTGCAAGAAGAAATTCTACCTCTGTTCTCCGAAGGCAAATAAAAATCACCTTTGTTTTAATTGTAATAAAATCTGTTGCTGGCTCCCCAAAGGAAGTATTCCAGCAACAATGAACGAGATAATGAAAGGCTTCCTTCTGAATGTGCAGAACCTTTTCTTCTGAAACATTAAGAGAGAACATTTCCTTTTAGTACAACTGCAGGAAACCATAAATTTTTTGAAGTTTTCTTTTTTATCATGAGAAGCTATCTATCAACATTTCTCAAGATTGAGAGTCACATTCTTCTTTTAATTTCAAGGCAAGACACATTGCCTCCAAAAAAAGATTAAACAGAATCACACGGATGCTCTGAAACAGCCTCACTGCAGCACTTTGGCTTTGTTGCTCTGAAAGTCTCCATAGAAGGATCACAATCAATTTATGCAGTCAAGATCACATCTACAAAGATTAAGTATGCAGTTTCATTCTTCAGCCCATCAGCTTGAAGAAAAATGTGAATAAAGGCATGGCACAGAAAGTTACCAAGCATCACAAATGTGCTCAGCTCTCACAGTGTATCACCTAAGCAGCTTGCCTGACAGAAATTGTAAGACAAGCAGATGAAAGGATAACAAAGTTAATACAAAAAAAGCGTAAAAAATGCCTTGTCTCAACTTTTTCCTTTCCTCTCCTTTCCTTTCCTCTCCTTTCCTTTCCTCTCCTTTCCTTTCCTTGTGACTTGATGGATATTTTTAAGTTCTATTTCACATCAAACATTTTCACAGAACACACACTGTTTGAACAGAAACAAATGACAAGAGGAAAACAGACGGCAGAAGTACAACAGATGGTACAGTTAGTCAATTATTTTCTACATCATCATCAAACTGTTTTAGTACATGCTTTCCAAAAATACTTATCTTCATGTTGGAGAAGTATGAGATCGAATTTGTTTTGCAAGTTTTTGCTTCTTTTATCTCCTTCAACTCATCCTTGTTTACTGACTGTATGATAGTAGAATCAGACCCCTGAGAAAGAGATCAAGGCCTCACAGCACATCTGTATTTCCACAGTGATGTAAGAAACCACCTGGCAAGTATTTTTGAACTAAAATAATGTTCCAAGAAAATTCAGTACTGCTGCCAGCTTCCCTTCAAACCATATAGGAAAATGATGCTGAACACACTCTCATTCTTTGTTTTTAATACACAGTCCCCTACTTTAGATTCCCCACCCCCTCCCCCCAAAAAACAACAAACAAACAAACGAAAAAAAAAGCCACAGAGAATGGCTGGGATGTTATAATAGGCAGCAGGGAACTGCCAGTTTGCTTAGATAGAAGCTAAGAAGGCTTTTGCCAGGAAAAATAAAAAAAAACAAACATTAAAAAAAAATCTGTTCTACTTACATAACATTAAGCACTTTACTTATTTGTTTCCTATTGCCAAATATAAAAATACATTAATTACTCAGTCATTAAAAGGTGTTTGCTTCCTTTGTGCATCAGTAGGCCCTTCTTTGTCAAGCAGCTCCCATAAGTAAACCTGAACATTTTCTGTGAAGAGCTGAGCCACTGCAGCACCCAGTGACACTAGCAGCCACTGCGAACTCTCAAATGTTCTACAAACAAACCCTTCACAGAACTGAGCCTAAAGAACCTAGATCCTCAAATAGCTATGTGCTTAAAAACACACCCCAGGATCTGGAGCAGTATTTCTCGGCCTACAGTCTACAAGCCACCAAAGGCTCATAAGAGAAAAAAGGAGATTTGTTAAAATATGCAAATAATTGTTGGTAACAACCTCTCCTCCAATCGTAACGGATGCATTCAGTCCCCCTTAACCACACTAGCGGGAGTTTGGTATAGGCTCCAAAGGAGGGAAAGGCCTGAGCCAGAGCCTCCTCTCAGAAACCCACAAAGAGGCAGAGCACAGTGAATTCCTAACAGAGAAAGTTGTGGGTGCAAGGAGTCTCATGCACACTTCTCCCACCACATGCAGTTTGACCACGAGCCAACCACTTTCTCCCATAAATGTGACAGCCTAAGTCAGCCTCCTCTGAGCTCTCCCTGCAAGGCAGTGTGGCTGCATGGTGGTGATCTCCCCTTCAGCACAGATGCCTCTCAGGAGTGCTCCTCAAAGCAATGAGATCTTCTATTCATTACAGATTGTGGGATGAGCCCAATTTGAGTTCCCCCTGGGTGGCAACTGGACTGCACCAGCCAGGCAGCTCTCCCTTCAGCAGGGCTGCCTCTCAAGTTTAGCTTAAGTTAGTTTTAAATAGAATGGATCACTAAGAGTCATAATGTTGTGTGAGTTAGCATGAGCAGCTGGCTTTGTGAAGCCCTATGTCTCAAGCTGTAAGCTTTCATCTGCGTTTACTGAATGGGTCTCTGCTTCAGCAAAACCCTCCTCCAGAGCCAGCACAACCAGGAGATAGCAGGCTACAGCTGTAAACAGCAGCTGCAACTCAACAAGATAGCAGTCTGTCTAGAGGAACAAGATTATGACAAACTAGAAGATCCCAGTCACAAATATTACTAACTGAACCAAACCACTGTGTGAGGGGTGGGTGAATAGTCTCTAAGGATATATATGTGCCCAGGGATTTCTTTGTTTGGGTTCTTCCCTCTTCATCCTACTTTCTCCCTTCCTGGAGGCACTCAGTTCAAGCTGATCTGCTGCTGTATTATTAAATTACTTATTTTTATGTACTTCAATGCCTGTAACTTTGCTTTGAAAAACCTAGCATTCAAACTTTGGAGTGAGCTAATACTGGACAGAGGGGCACTTATTGCATCAGATGCTCAGTAACTGAACTGGGAATAAGCATGCTAAAACTCTGACATCTTAGGTAAGTGCTATAAAGGATTGAGTATATATAATCCTTTAAATATAAACTATTGACCAAATCCGGGACTATTGTATCCAGCTGCACCTAGACTCTCTGTGAAGTTTAGAAAGTAATGGGGTTTACTCTGAAACTTGTGACTCAATGTGGGGGTTACCCTTGCCTTTTTGCATCCTCTGATCTCTGCCAAAAAAAAAAAAAAAAAAAAAAAAAATTAATTCTAACTCAATTTCCCTTAACACATTTCCCTCCATGTAGTAAGTAATAGATCAAATCTTGTCATTGAACTAAGTCAAGTCATTTTTGGTAATACCTTTGCTGTTGCTTAAGCAATCAAAACACTCAGCAAGATCCTAAATCAGGATCCATGACACTGACTACCCCAAAAAGGCAAACAAATTATAGGTGTATCACTTGGATTTTCCCTTATGCACCAAAATGTTTAAAAACTAACTTTTATTTAGTTGTAAATGAAATACATTGTAGCAATATTGCACTACTCAGGCCTTATATACTTTTTAAAAAGGTGTGGCATTCTCCAGCCGAAAATGTTTCCAACAGGAGTGCTCCAAGCTGCAGTACTCCTAGAGCATCCTATTCCTCCTTCCCTTCACAGTAATGTGAGCTCTCATTTCTCAGTCCCTACAAACAGATAATTTACCTTAAGAGTAGCAAGCTTTTCACTACAACAGGCTAGAAAGCCTTGTGATGAATGCAACACAACTCCCAAAATGGTTGAGCCCCTGAGAGGCCAGAATACAGCACACAGTCAGAGCACGTTAGCAGAAAGATGTTCACAACAAAAAAGCAGGAGCTCATGCTGAGGGCCAGCCTTAACACACAGATACACCTGCAACTTAGAAAATTTGGAGAATTGTGACAATTACTGCAGTTTATAAAGTCTTCATTTAGTTGAATTCAAAGACAACACTTAACTGTATTGCTGAAGTTGCAGCTCCTGAAGAAACCAAGAGGCAGTCTCTCTACTCATGGTGCTGAAGAAGTTAAGTCTCTAAAGAAACACAGGGTTTCAAAGTCACCCCACATACAGTGCAATGGTGTTAACAGAACACTGTCAGAAAAGGTGTTAATTATAAGTTACACATGGAAGTTGTCATTCTCCATCTAAATGCAAATATACTAGAAGGGCTTCTAAGAAGGTGTGGATGTGTGAAGTGTAATTACAGGAGAGCAGACAAGGTGTTGGAACAATGATGAAATTAAAGCTTTGTTTCATCTGCATGTGGCAGGCAAAGGAGGAAATGTGAAAAATTTAAATCACCTGGTATGTGTAATGAAAAATCCTCACCACTTTGCACTCTGTATACACCAGCTTAATCCATCAGGCACCTCAGGAGTTCACCAAGCCAAGTAAGCCGTCCAACTGCCTTTTAGCCCACAAGACATTATTTGTCATTTTGGGTAGGTAAGTAAAGATCTGTAACTCAAGTACTATTTCAATAATTCAGTATGCACAAAAGAGTCAGGCAAAGCTACTAATGAAGAGTGGCTGCAGCACTAATGGAGCAGCTCCAGACATACAGCCTAGGATGGACACTCACCAGGTTCTGAGAGCTGCTCCATTGCAGCTGCACACCAAGCAGCCTTGACTCTAGTAACCTAGCTGTGAAAAGACAGAGCTTAAATGAGAGCAGCTTTTGCAGACAAGAGGAGTCCATCCATGTCTCTTCTTGCTTCATCAGGAAGGATCAAAAAGTCTGGTCAGGAAGCAGGCAGACACATGCCCAGATGACTGGCATTACTTTGCAGAGGCAACAGTCAAGAATGAGTTATTCTAAATGTATC
Source organism: Urocolius indicus (assembly GCA_013401255.1). Lineage (NCBI taxonomy): Eukaryota > Metazoa > Chordata > Aves > Coliiformes > Coliidae > Urocolius > Urocolius indicus. The sequence goes on along the minus strand of WBNH01011131.1, from coordinate 171,510 downwards.
AAAATGGGAGACTTCACTCTGTCACTAATATAGTAGCACTCCTCTGTTGCACAGTTAAGCAAACATTTTCACATTTACTTAAGTGCCTCCAGAAGTGCTTCCACTGCATGCTCTCAGGCTCACAACCAATCTGGTGAAGCTCAGCTGGCACTTCGAGAAATACACATCCAGATCCCTCTGACAGCATCCTGGCTTTGTTCAAGAATTGGTCTGTTTGGAAAAACAGCATTCCCTGCTGAGTAGATCCTGCTGTAAGAGGGAGAAGACTCCCAAGTCACCCACAATCACCCCAAGAACTGTCTGCAAAAAGGCCTGAGGAAGCAACACAAACAGAAAAGACATTTACCCTTCAAAGGTACTTACATCATGCCTTCCTAGATCAAAGGCTGCTGTAAGTAAATACAAGGCCTTGGCACTATCAACAAACATATGGTGTGTAGCCTTTCTACTAGAATGTAAACTTTGGGTTTACTTGGAAGTTTAGCTGAGAGAAAACATCTACTGTCAAAGCACAGGAAAACCAGATTTCAAAGCCCAGTCACTCTGTTCATCTTGCTGCTTCCACAGAAGTTGTGCAGCTAATACACATCTCATTGTAAAGCTATGCCCCAGTAGCAAGCTTTCCCCAGTTATGAACATGTTAACAATAGCTATGGAAAGATAGCCCTAAAACCCTATGAGCCACCTTTACAAAAAAAGTGGCTATTCCTTTCTTGTGTTTTTACCTACCAAGTGGCACACATGCTAGGATAGCAACCTTACTAGCACTTACACCCATGAAGAAGGACATAATATTACCTGCTTTCCTAAAGCCAGCAGAGCTCCCCATGTAAGAATTGTGACATATTTCAAGATCAAAGACCAGAATTCTACTAAATATTACACTTAAAAAAAAATTATTGCAAACCTCTCAACCAGGTGTCGCACATGTCTCTAATGCAAAAATGATGTGAGGGAATAATAATAAAACAAGAGAGTAAAAAGATAAAAAGTAAATAATGGCATTTTCTCCAGGGTTTCTTTTTACAGAAGAATGCCATACATTGAGAAACTTGCCAAAAGAGTGTCAATGGGCAAGGGAGAATTTATCTCTAAAAGTACTCTCATTTTAATTTCCTCAGATAAGCAGGAGGAAGACAGAAACAGTGTGTTTTTCAACAAGCTGAAAAACACATTCACTCAAGGCACAGGGCTGATACGACTGATCTTGCTCTGCTCAGTCTAAACATTACAATACAGCATAGATGCAAAGTAACTCTAAAAGTGACGTAGGATCAAATCTCACAAAGGAAAGTGTGTTTAAGTAACCACAGATGTACCATCGTAACCCAGGGTTGCAAAATAAACCCTTCTTGTAGTATACAGCATTCTGAAAATGTAACTAGCCTTCTACTTCAGTGTGATTTTTGTTAAAAACCTACTGTAGTTAAGATGCATCTTCCCTTAGCAAGAGTTCAGCTTTTAAAACAGCTGTTCCACATGCCAACCCATCCTGAACACCAGATCAAGATCATCTTCTCAGAAGAGATCTTTTCCCATTTTCATGGATTTAAAAGTCAAAGGTGGTCCATACAGTCCCCCATCAGCAAAAAAAGCAACCTTGTATTACTCCTAAGGTGCTGTAGGGCAAATGTAGGAGCTGGCAACAGGGTAACAAATGACTGTGTATCAGCAGCTGTTTGAGTAACTGTTTCAGTAGTACTGATCCTGCCTCTGCAGCACCTGGAGCTTGCTGCGATGTTGGGGAGCTTCCCCTTGATGAAAACAGAGGTAAAACGCATTCTTAATTCACAGTAGTTGCTAAGTGAACTCAAGAGCAGTCATGTCAGAGCAGCACAGTGGCAATTTCTTTGGATAGGTCAATATTCAGACAGAATGTGAGCAATAAGAAAATATTAGGCAGAGTACAAACATTAGAGACCCAGCTGGACACTTTCTGCTCTCCACCAGGATTAAAGCACTCTGACCATCTGGGACTGGACTGCCCTGCAGCATTATCCCCTCCCACAATATTTTTCTCTCTTGATTATCTACATGCTATTCATAATAAAAAACAATCTCCCAGTACACTTCTCCAAGATTTTTAGGTCAGCGTGAGACAAATAGATTTAATCTCAAGCGTTAGCTTACAAGCCCCAGCTCAGTAAAATGATGTGGCTGAAGTGAAATTGGCAGAAGAGTGCCTAAAACTGGAGTTTTGTTATGTCCAGCTGGATCTCCCAGCACTTTGCACTTCAGTGCACCCCTTCAGCTGTTAGGTCTATACCAAATCTTTCTGTTACAGCTTTTCAAGTCTGTTGTATGAACAGAGGGACGGGGTAATTATGGTGTGGTAAGCAGCAAACCTTTCAGAGCAGGCACTGATGCACCAAATGCACATGTTGCACTGCATGCACACCTGTGCACAACTGCCTGGCACAATGAGGTGTTCCCCAACAGAAGCAGAGGCCACAGCTGTCTTACCAGCTCACTCATCACTAGCAAAATATCACTGTTTCTAATACTGATAAAGCATATTTGAATAGACATGCTTATCAGCTACTGCCTACTCCGACAGCTTTCTTCACTGAAGTGCTTCATGAAATCTCCCAACATATCTGTCTCTTGATTCCTCCTTTCCAAGACAGAAATCCAGCACCTGAGATAAAGTGTTCCAGATTTGCCTGGGAAGATGCATAAGGTAAAACCTTCATTCTACCCTATATGAGACCTATCCTACCCATTCATTTGTTTTTACTGTTACAGAATCACAGAATCTTAAGGGTTGGAAGGAAACTTGAAAGATTATCTAGTCCAACCCCCCTGCCAGAGCAGGACCACATAGAGTAGGTCACACAGGAACTTGTCCAGGTGGGTTTTGAATGTCCCCGGAGAAGGAGGTTCAACAACCCATCTGGGCAGCCCATTCTAGTGCCCCCTCGCCCTCATAGTGAAGAAATTCTTCCTTGTATTTCTTTGGAGCTTCTTGTGTTCCAAATTGTACCCATTGCCCCCTGTCCTATCATTGGACGTCATTGAGAAGAGCCTGGCTCCATCCTCCTTACACCCACCCTTTACATATCTGTAAACATTAATAAGGTCACTCCTCAGTCTCCTCCAAGCTGAAGAGCCCCAGTACAATCAATTTCTGGGTAGCCAATTTAAAGACTGCAAGACAACCATACACTCACAGTTGCAGTCTACAAAAAAAAAATGTTAAGTAAAAAGGAAATCAGGTTTATATTTCTTTAAAATAGACTCTGAAAGACTGTCTTTTATTGGCAAAACTTGGAAATCCAAGAGGTTAGGTAAAAAGCTTATTGCAAACTAGCTGTAGTGTTTTTGCCTGGGTCAGGTTTTTTGGTAGTGGGGAGAGCTACAGGGGTGCTTCTTTAAACAAAGAGCTGACAGAAGCTTCCCCTGTAGCTCATAGGACTAACGCCAGTTAATTCAAAGATGGACCTGCAGCTGACCCAGGCCTGGTCAATTAGTGATGAAGGTAATGCCTCTGTGAATAACATATCTGAGAAGGGGAAGAAGTTGCTGGGCAACTGCTAAATGGCAGCAGCAACAGGGAGTGAGAACATGAAAACATGTCCCCACACACCAAGGTCAGTGAAGAAGAAAGGGTAGGAGGGTGCTTAGGCCCTGGAAGAAAGACTACTCTGTGACCTGTGGTGAGGACCACGGTGTGGTAGGTTATCTCCCTGCAGTCCATGGAGGCCACTGGGAAACAGAGATCCATTCACAGCCTGTGGAAGACCTCATGCCAGAGTGGGTGGATGCCTGAAGGAAGCTGTGACTCTGTGGGAAGCTCACCCTGGAGCAAGTTCCTGGCAGGACCTGGGAACTTGTAGGGAGAGAGAAGCCCACACCAGAGCAAGTTTGCTGTCAGGACTCGTGATCCTGCGAGGGACTCAGGCTGGAGTAGTCAGTACCTGAAGGATTGTTCTCCCGCTGGATGACCCACACTGGGGCAGGGTGTGAGGAGCTGCCTCCATAGGAGGTCCCATGCTGGAGCAGTTTGTGAGGAGCTGCAGCCCATAGAAAGGACCCACCATGCTGGAGAAGTTAATGAAGGACTGTGGCCTTCCGTGAGAGAGACCCCACACTGTAGCAGTGGGAAGTGTGATGAGGCCTCCCACTGAAAAGAAGCAGTGGCGAAGTCCATCTGTAATGAACTGACTGCAACCCTCATCCCCTGTGCTGCTGGCAGGGAGAGGAGTCCTGGGATGAGGAAGGGGTGGGGAGAGGTGTTTTAAGATTCGCTTTTATTTCTCATCTCCCTGTTCTTATTGTTCTTTTAATAAATCAAACCTTCTTCTCCCCAAGTTGAGTGTGTTTTGCTCGTGACACTAATTGCTGAGCAATCTCCCTGTACTTATCTCAACTCACAAGCAGTTTATTATATTTCTCTCTCTCCCTCCTGTCCAGTTTAGGAAGGGGAGTGATTTTATGACTTTGTGGACACCTGGCTAAACCACCACACTAGTACTGATTGAGAAAGAGCCAAGTAAGTAAGGCATCAAGAAAAAGTTTTTGCCTTTAGTATTAATTTCCCAGACTTATTTCAATCATTTTTTCCATAGAATCACAACATTTTAATTCACACACATATTTCCATCTTGCCAATTGCAGGCAACGAAATAGTGATTGCCTAGATCCACTGCTTCTTCACACCAATTGTCCAAACATTTTATTACTGGCCTAGCACAGAAGTACTCAGTAAAGCAAAGCCCAATGGTCCCTCCCAACTCAGTTACTGTTTCCCCAGGGTCCTCATAAAAAATGGTAAGTCTTTCAAAGAACTACCTCAGTTAAGAGGTGTTAACAAAAAAGTAGGTTATGGCCAAGTAAGGAAAAAACCAAACATCTCTTAAATGATAGTAGCTATTACATTTCAGAAAAAAAAAAAAAAAAATCAATGTTTCATGTATCACGTGAAATCACTTTATAAGTTAAATGAAGGATTCATGTCTTACAATCTATTTTTCTACTTCAGTTCTTCAAATCTACATAAATGCTTACTGCAGATGCAAGAGGTCAAACGCAATACATTTTCTGCTTTAAGACTACATTAAAATTGTTCAAGCAGATGTGCCTTTTGTACACTGATTTTATAGAATTGGCTTCCTAAATGCTATTAGAAAAAAATTAGTTTCCCACTACATTAAAGAAGAATATTAACAAGATATATAGTTAGTAAAAAAGAAAATAAGCAGCTGCTTCATGTGGCTGCATTTTAAATTTCTTCTCATGTAATACTTCTCTTCACATAGCTAACGTCCCTGTCTATCCAGCCAAGTGACTATGTCACTGGTTTTTGGTAGGAGCCTGCTCTGCCAAGCTGCATTGTCATGCAGCTCACAGGTGCTATATCATACACTTACTGCTAGAGTGCATTGCATCCTTCACATGCAGCTCTATGACACCCTCCATTCTGTACAGAGCCCCTGCACACTCCCCACGCCATGCCACGCAGGTGGAGCACCAGTTTCAGCAGTGCCTCCTCTTGCTCTGCATGACACACAAACACATGCACATACATCAACTTTTTCTTTTTTTTTCCAATTCTCCTCCTGAGGCAACAGAACCCATTCATACCACTGCAAAGCCCAAGTCTGTTTCCTTAAACACTTTCCAAAACCTCCTATGTTTTTCAAAGGTCTGATTTCACACAGTCTTTCCTAAATGCTGTCAGATAGTGTGATTGCTGCAGAGCCTGAGCCTTTCACCTTGTACTTCACATACAGTTGGAAAGGTATTCCTTTCTACCCTTTGCTGCAATCCCAGCTGCAGACTAACCTGTACTCCTGAAGCCCTACAGCTTAACACAAATAAAGCCCAACTTAAAAAGTAATGTAACGTAAGCTGTTGTACTTGGTCCTTTTGTGACTGCAAACCTGAAGTTGTTTAAGCCACACATCAAATACTAACAACCATTTAATTTGCTATGAGGCATAAGAAAAAGCAAAACCTACAAATATGAGCATTTGAAACTGTCTCAGAAATATGGATATGTGCAATTCTGCCTGCTGAATCTTTAACCCCCTGCAACCTTGCTAAGCACATGAGCAAATCTTTAATATTTTTTTGTGAAACATACTCTGTGTAAAACCTTTCCCAAGCAACGAAATCAGACCTAATGTGCTATCAACAGATCAGTGCTGTAACTAATTTGAGATTAAGAAAAAAAATACAGAATATTAAAGACCTAAATTCTTTCATATGAATTAGCAGTAAATGAATGATGCAAGAATGAAAAGGTTTTCTATTCTTTTGAGTTTTCCACTTACGTAACAGCATGTACCAAGTAACAGGTTGAGCAAGTCTTATCTGCATAGCAAGGACTAGGTAGGCACAATAACAGATTAGCAATGTTTGCAGAAAAGATCTGTTTATATACTGAAAAGCTTATGTAAAATCTTTCCTGCACACTCTGCCAGACTATAATTATGTCAGAAGTATTTTCTGATTTTTCCATCTACACACACACAAGCAGCTGTTAATGTTTCTATGGTTTGCCACTGTAGTTCAATTTTATTAAGAAGTGCACATGCTCCCCATCTGAGTACTTCTCTATGCTGGAGTTTCAAACTGCACTCGAATCATTAGCTTCATGTCTCTACAACAAAGCACCTCATTGTCATTCAAAAGGACTTGAAAAGCATTCAGGCTAAGCATGAGTAATAATCCATGACAGGGTGTATTAGGCAGGTATCCATGCATGCCTAATGCACATTGCAAAGCATACTCTGAAGTATCTTATCTTTCCTTTTTCCTGCTTTTTAAACAATATTTTCATGCAGTTAATTTTATACAAGCTCTTACTTTTAGCAACTACAAAAAGCTACTCCTTGAAAATAACAATTTTTAAAGCTACAAATACTTTTTCCCTTCAGTTCTGAACATGTGTACTCAACATACTTCTAATTTTCCAATTTAAAAAAAATTCATTTTCCTTGCATCATCTGAACCTATATTTCAAAAGCTTCTATCTTCCCCGCAGTATGGGAAGCTGGATGAGAAACAGCAAACTGCTTGGCTTTACCGTCCTCAGCAACATTGGTGTGCAGGCAGTGGGAACATCACCCTGTCTCAGATCAAAAGCAACAGCTAGCTCCAGTTCCTAGGGGACAGCAGCATGCATTTGGCAGCACTGAGACCCACTGTAAACACTGGAAATCTCTGTGACCTGCTTGGTCTAGGCACAGTGCTTGGTCTGCTTCTGTATGGTCCAGAGAGAGTCCAACAGAAACATGTGGTATGTCCCAAACTTGCAAAGAAAGCCTTTGAGTGAGAGAGAGGCTTCTGCAGGCAGGTTAAGTCCGTTGTCCTTGTTCTTAGGCAGCACAGAGAAACCACACAGTAAACTGTGGGAAAGGGGAGTGCTGGTGGGAACCAGCAAGGCCACTTGCAAAACACTTAATTCATCTCCCTGAGCAGCATGTGCTCTTGAAGCACATATTCCTGATAGCCATGCTCTTATCTGGAGAGCACACACCTGGAACTCTAAATCAACTGCCAGCTCAATAGAGCTAATATTGTTTTACCTGCTGCTGCCTAAGCTAGGTGAGGAAAGATAAACATGGCCTCTGTAAGGACTTATCTGTCTTCAAAAGTTTGCAGCAATACCAAAAAATTATAATGCCAATGTGTCTTTCAGCAGATCTCCTTTGCTAATTAAGAACACAGGGTACTTTTGTGAACCACATAACTCGGCAAAAGCCATGATTTTTACAGGGAGACAGATGGACAATGCATTTTCTAGCTGAAATGGTAAACTACCACAAACCAGGAGTTATCTGCCAATAAATGGCTAACGTGCTGAGTAGTACTTGTTCTGGGTTGCCTAAGGACAGCACATGCATGAGTATCTCACAGCTATTAATTGATCGTTCTTTGTGTATTTATCCTGGTAGAATTTACATGTCGCACACAGTGAATAACCTGAATGAGGCAATTTTTACCTCTACAAGCTCTTACTATTGTCAGTTTATTTGTCAGTTATTGTCAGTTTATGGCCGCCTCCTCACACAGTCTCCTGCCCATCTGGGTACACTCACCCAGAGATGCTGGTGGCTCTCAGTCCTGCCATTGCCTTCCATGGGTTGCAGGGGCACAGCCTCAACATAGGTTGCAGAGGAGTCTCTGGTCTGGTATTGCTCCTCCTTCCCTGACTGTAGGGTCCACATGGTCTCCTCCATCTTGTCCCACTCTTCCACTTCCTCTTTCACTGCAGATTTCCCTTCTTAAATCATGATCCCAGAGGCACCAGTTTGGCCTGGCCACGCTGGAGGTGGGTTTAGCTCAGAGCCAGGGGATGTTTTGAGAATTGCTTACTGAGATGAACACTGCAGCCCCCTCCGGCTGTTACCAAGCAAATGCCGCTCCACAAAAACCCATGACAGCCACCAAGAAAACCAGACAATGAAATATATTTGCTGTTTCTGTGGGCAGTTCCCCTCATCCCCCATTTTGCAATTCATTGTTTGGTTTTGGGTTCCCTCCTGCTCCTCCTTTTTCTGTAGAACAGCTCTGCTACTCCTTCCTAAGCCCTTGCCCTCTACTTGATCCATTTTAAGCCTATGAGAACTGGAGGTTACTGGTGAAAGCTCCTTGCTTTGTCACATGCACATAGCATGGGCCCTTGGGAAAGGTCAGTGCTAGTGAAGCCCACGCAAAGTATAAAGACTGTGACAAATGAGGAAGGTGCTCTTCCTGGCAGGAAGCACAGCAAGTGAACAAATGTCGGATGCAACTCCTGCAAGTGGAAATTAGAAGGGAAGCTCAACTTTAGTCATATTAAAATAATGACTGTCTCAGGGACAAGTACAGTCACATCACAACTTTTCTTTCCTTCTTCAAGGAATAAAATTTGCCAGTCAATTGGTAAAAGACAACTAGTCAAAGGACTTGGTAATTACATTATAGCTCTTCTACTTCATTGGCTTCCAGACTGTATCATTTTGTTTCCAGTTTTAAGCTTCTAAGGCATTGGTATCTTTCCAAGACTCTTAACCAGCTGTCCTTTTTTCTGGAGAAACTACCAGTGTTCAAGGAAGTCACATCTGCACAGACAAAAACCCTGGTGATTTTGTGCCAAGCTTGTGACTGAGACTGAAAATTTACACCCAAGTGCTGCAGGAATACATGGAAGGAGTTTCACCAGGTATATGCAGCATTTTGTGCACTCAGACTGTCATCTTCTCTGACAAAATCCACCGGAGCTTCCGTCCTTAACACTATTTTCATGGTAACAACCAACGACATCTTCAAGTCACTGTCCTCAGTGCCACATTGGCAACAGATGGTTTGGAAGAAGAATGAATCAGCATTCTCTCTCTCTGGAGTTCCTCATCCCCTGCCCTCCGACTTATGTTCCCAAAGACACTTATTCATCACCCTGAGCAAAAGGCAGGAGGTGTTTGCTTTACTCTCTAAGCGACTGAGCAGATGTCCTACAGTAATCATTTCATCAAACTTCCAGAGGAGGTTCTAAATTCTTCCATGTAGACTGCTGCATTTTTCCTCATGGCCTAACTCCATCTAGAGCTACATGCAGCATCAAGTGTGGCAAGCCTCTTGAAGAACCTGCTTCCAACCAGAAAGCTTCCTGCGTCATCACAGGGACATGCTTCCTCTGGATTGCTTCATCCTTCTGTAGCCTCTTGCTGTCCCAGAGATTAATTACTGAAGCATCCACAAACATGATGAATAACTACTCCAGCACCAGCTAACACCCTAAATAACCCAAGCAACATCCAGCCAAGCCGTCTGCAGAAAGCTAGGTATTTACAAGAAAACCCAAGCTGATCCTAGGAACTTGGAATTACTTTTTTTTTTTTTTTTAAACCACAGGATAACTAAATCTCCCTAAAATCTCAGTGCACACTTTGCAACACATTTTGTGTCTTTTCCATCTCAGTAAATTGCTTAGTTATCACAGTTACTAAAAGTGCAATCACAAAAGACTACGTTTTGCACAATGAGTATGTTACGCATAAGTATTTCTGGAAGTCACTTGAAAAATGTGAAAAAGAAAAGAACAAACAGACTCACTATTTCTGCACTTTCCTGTTCCACCTGAAACTTTCTTTTTATCTATCCTTAGAAGAACTCCTAGAATCCTTTCTAGCCAGCATAACATGCCTTAGCCCAGTATTTTGTTCACTTAACACAGCCCTGCTTAGAAATATGATGCTTGTAGCAACATTAAAAAAAAAAAGAACAAAGGAAATGGGAAGGTTAATATCTCTTCCCTCTCCCACATCTCTTTTTCTGTCAGACACGCGTAAAAGTCTTTCCTTGGTCTCAAGCTGTGAGTCAGGAACCCATTTTGTGTACCTGCATATGCACACATACAAGCAAACCTCATCATCCTCTGTGTAAAAGTTCCAAGTCAAGAATTTATTTTGAGCACAGGCAAGTATGGCTCTTTAATGGGAACGCTTTCCTGAATTAGCCTTGAAAGCTTAACACCAAAGGAAACTAAAAAAATACAAACCACCCCAGACACTGGTCTAAATTCCTCCTTTCAACAAAGTAGTTCATTGCCTTATAATACACAGCTTAAGCCTCTCCAACGATGTGGATCTATTCTTATACATCAGCTGGAATGGAACATATATGCTGAATGCTATGATTTGCTACCAAATGAGACTGACATTTAAAAAACTAGAGGAACCCATGAAATTCAGAGCAGCAGCTGTAACAACACCTTGCACGTACACTGCTGAGCCCTGGCACTCTCCTTTCGTTGCCACCTCAGCTTCCAGCACACCCTTGGCAAGCCAGACTCACACAAGCTATTTCAGCCCTTCTCTGGTTTCTGGATTTCCTTTGAGACTTCACTGCCCATCAGCCGGGATCCAAGATCTCTATCTAGTCAGTGCTTGTACCTCACTTTCACTTCATCTTATTTGCACTTACTCACCAGAGATAAAAGGGACAAAAGAATAGTTCAAGGACTTTCTAAGAAAACTACAGGACTTCAAGGCCTTTTAAAGGCATCATATTAAACCCAGTGACTGCAACCATTTTTTCAGCCCTCACTACTCTGATTCTTGTGTGTTCAGGGAATTCTCTAGGGGAAAGAAAGAAAAAATATTAAAAAAAAAACCCAAATAATTATTTGTTTGGCAGATCACTGCACATAAACCATCTTTAAAGTTGTTGCACTCAAGTAAACATAGCTTATATCAATATCATCTGTATATTTCTGACATAAGGCTGAGAGAGCGAAGGATGGCTCATTTTCAGGAAAGCTATTTTTTAAAAAGGAAACCTTTATCTTGAGATTTAATCAATGTATAAAGGAACAGGGAAAAGTAATTTCTCCAATATTTCCCATGATTGTAAGTTGTGTACTTTTTCGTACCCCTGATGCATGCATGACTCCCCTTTAATGTGCCCATCACATTAACAGCCAGAAAGCAATGGGTCACAGAAAAAGATAAAGACGAAAGGACAGCTAATAGAGAAAGCCATCAAAAGAAAAGCAAAAGGTTGGGTTGGGACAAAGAAATAAGAGTTTTCTTCAAAATACCTTCTTCTACAGGGCATTTCCATCAGAGTTTGGAGGAGGTGGGATAGGGTATATATTTTTAAACATGGCTTGAGTTTTTCTTTAACTATAGCTGAAAAAAATGACATTTTTTTTCACTCCTCGCCATTCATTTGGCTAGCAAAAATGATTACTGCCAAATCAGAAGGCTACAGGAACGTGCACGCTTAATTACTGAGTGGAAAGAGTACTGAATGCAAAGCCATTGACTGAAACACTGTGTGCTCCATACATGCCTTTTTATAATTAAGTACAGCACAGATGACAAATCAGTTCTTAGGGTACAGACTGAAACAATTGTATTTGGCCACAAAATTACACAAAGTTCAAGCCTAAGGATGGAATATCAACCAAATGTTCATTAGGTTCTAAAATTAACCAACACAATATCTTGCTTTACAAGTATTACAGGAATAGGGTGGAGTTTGTGTGTGTGGTTTTATTTTTCTTTGTTTTGGGGCATTTAGCTTCATTTTTAAATAGCACAATTCCTAAATTTTCATGATAAGTTCTCTCAATAGTTGTTCAAATAGCAAAACAACAACAACACACAACAATACAGCCACCAAAAGAAAACCTGAGAAGATTTTGGTTGTAATTATCAGACTGTAATTACAAAGCACTTCTCATATATTTTACAATTACAGAAAGTTGGTTCTGGCTGTGAAACAATGCTAGTAGACTACATCAGCTATCTACACTGTAAGAGAATGGAACAGCAATAGACTTCCTGTACATAAATTCAGTTTGTCCCTCCAAAGACATATGAAAAAGGGATGTGTAATGAGAAAAATCTACCTACTGTAGGTCAGTTTGTTCAGCTTACTTAAGTGAACTTGGAAAGAAAACACATTTCCCAAATCATTAGGAACCAGACCTTTTCACATATTTAACAGAAGAACCAGCTTGGGAGTCAAGTTTTAATGGTATCAGTTCTGCAGACTGACAATTTCATCCATCCATTTTAATCTGCTGTGATCCTACTCATGCAGAGTTACACTGTCTGTGTGCTACAACACCAATCAATAGCACTGAGTGACGCTCAGTGATGTGCTAAGGTAGCCCTACTTTGAGACTGTCTCATTTTGGCTTGCTCAGATCCAAGGTTGACATCCAATTTATCCACCAAGAGCTTGAAGATGGTTTGGAATAAGGAGGGAATAACATGAACAAAAAGTTAACAGCATCTTCAGAGGGAAAGTCTAGGCTTTGCTAAAAGCAAACAAACAAACAGCTGTTAACACTTTTTCTTCTCCTTCTCCAAGTTAAATTCTCCATCCCAAACTGGCTAGGGTGCCTTGTAGATACATGGAATGGTGCCTGCATAGAAAGTCTTTGATTTTAAAAAAGAAAAAAAAAAGAGAAAAAAAAAAAAAAAAAAAGAGCCTTCAGCATGTTTTTTTCTTGCACAAAAGGCTGTAGCTGGTAGAAAAAATGTACAGCATTCACAACCAAACCTTAAAAATACTTCTGTACACACAGACACTAATTTCTGTGAGAGTTAAGCTAGTAACTTTCCTTTCAGTTTTTGTTATTAATGGTTCTTTAGTAAGCTAAAAATCTGCTCAAGACTAGTATTCTGCTAAGAAATTTTAAAACATAAGCTTTTTTTCCCCCTTCCCCACAAATTAAACTTGCTGAATGATATAAAAAAATGTTTTTCTCAACAGGTAACTTACAAGAAAAAAACACTCTAATGTCTGTTACAGCTAAATGGCACATCTTTATAGCATTATTAGCCTCGTTCACATTGTCTTTCAGCTTTTTTCAGCTATTTTCTGACTACATTTTCTTATCCAACTTATGAACTCTGGAGTTTCCCAGTAGTGAAGGATTTCTGTCAGCTCCTTCATATATGACATAACTTTTATCCCGATACATTGATGACATTAAAAAAATCTCCATACCTAGAGGAATGAAAGTCTTCCAGATATTCCTTTATCAGTATATGCTTTAACAGAAAAGGCTAGGAGTGCTGGTGTCATTTTTGTTGCCAACAGAAAGATGCGAAGGGAAAGCTTAAGTGGCATTTTATTCACTACATGACCAAAATTTTTTTCAAAGGTAAAACACTTACTGAATTTTTCCAAGTTGGTCAATTTAGGGAGGTCTTTCTGACTATTAATTTTTATGCCTCAGTGTATGAGTCAACTGCTTTTCACACAGAACACAATGGGAAAAGTTTCCCACATCTCTGAATACATACATTATTACCATGTTTCTAAAAGCAGATTAGACTTTCTCAAAGAACAGAACACATTTTTACCTATTGTTCTGTTTCTCCCCACTTTGGGCAGTTACAAAGAATTTTCTTAAGCTCAGGACTAGTAGGTTTTCACATGCTGTAGTCCATTACATAGGACCAGGCATTCCTTCTTAGGAGGGTCACAAACACTAGCTAAGCAAAGAAAGACTATCACAAGTTTTCTGAGGTCAATCCAGGTAAAATGGATGGAGGTTTGCAAACAGGTAAAGACTGTTAATGATGTTCCAAAACCTCAGCAAAGGGATCACATTCCCTTTAAATATTAAGGGACTCAATTCACCTTTTTATCCAGAATGAAAGGTATAGAACATCACGTGTTACAGCAAAAACCCAAAAACTTCACATATTTAAACATTTCTGAGACATAGAGCATCTAAACAAGTTGAAAATCATAAGCTTTCAAAAATGAATGTGAATGACACACTCAGACAGAAAAAAAAACCCCAAACATGTAGACCTACACATGCTTCTGAAATGATATTCTTAAAGCTATTAAACTAGGTAACTATTTTTGAAGGGAGAAGCACTGATTCAAGTACTGACATAAGCTTCATGCACAAGAGACAACCATGGCGAAAGGTCCGTCCCTAGACTGGGATGTAACCTCAAACCCGGGTGTCCACCAAGATCACCCTGTATCACAGACTGAGAATTAACTGCAAGCCAGGCTTTCAGTTAGCAAATACTAAAGAGAGGCACAAATGAGAAAAAGGCAACCATAACACACTATCTCACTGGTGAAGGCAGGTCTCAAAAAGAGCTTTCTCTAAAAGTGTGATGAATTTCATTTCTCATATGCTATCTCAGGTAGTAATCACAGTTGAGCATAAAAATCACAAGAGGCAACATGAAGTCTCAAGTGTCATCACGTTATTATTTCTAGTGACTGCTTCCCATTCTCCCCATTTCCCCCTCAAAATAAGTATCAGAACCAAATGCAATCACCTCACACACTGAAGACCAAATATAATAGTTCAAAGAAAAAAAAGAAGAGTAACTATATGAATTGTTTTTGTCAAAGGACAAAGTATCTGCATTCCTCATTTCAGACTATATTGCACTAGTAATGGCAAAAATAGTTTCTCCAAAAGAGGCACATACTATGAACACAATTATTTATGTACGAGGCATCTTCATCCGTATAGACCACCAGCGTTTTAGTGGGCTTTTAAAAATATTATGGACAGACAAATCTAGAACTAACTTTAAAACCAGCATTAAAATTGGGTGTAATACTTCAGTAAAATTGAAAAGACTGTCAGGCTGGACTATAGGAATCATCATGGTCCCACTGGAAATTTCATGAATTTCAAGTATGAGCTCTTTAGGTACACACAGCTTACTTCCACCATCCCATATCTATTCCCTGACAGAAGCCACATGCCAGAAAAAAAGCAGCCTTATTCACCAGTATCATGGAGTTTACACTAAGCTTTGGCCAACACAGTTACCTCATCTCTGTGGTATATTTGTTGCCTGTACTTTCAGCTATGCCAGCAGAACTTTTCATGTTAAACAAGGCCTCAAAGCTGCAGTGACAGACATGGCAGTCATCTGGGATTGAGGTCTCTAGGTAACGGCAATGCTAAGCAAATCTTTGAAAACCAAGCAAAGCCTCCCTGCTCTGCAGCATGGCTAGTCCGTGCTATCCTTCTGTTAGCACACTTTATTTTAGCAAAGGTATGAATAAATAGGCCCCTAGACTGACAGCTTGTTCTCAGCAGAACTACAGGCTGACTCGCACCAGGAAAACAACTTTTACTAGAACTGCTTGTTCTGCCAAGGGCTGTGGGGACATCACAAAAGAAAGAAGCATTTCACCAAAGCACTTCTAAACTTCCAGCATATTCCCTGTCTTGAAATTAGGATGATTTTTTTCCATAACAGCCTACCAAGGGCAGCGAAGATTATTGAGAAACAGCTGCAGACTAGTTATGAGGGAGAGTTTCTAAGCTGTGCTTGTAAATATGAGTTATCTTGATAATATATTTTTAAGCACAATCTAACAAATTACAAAAGCAAAAGAATGCCAAAAGAAATTTCTTACCATATGTCTATAATCCTCCAAAGACAAATATCCCTTTATTGATGCACATTTTAACAATTCCTTTCAATTTCAGATGCTAGCAGAAAACCCACATTTGAAAATGTAATGCCCCTAGCTCAGGGAACAGGCATTACACACTCATGCTTTCTCACATACCTCACATATACACACCAGCTGCTAAAGGCTACTGTGCCATGAAGGGGCTGTTCATACATTGACAAATACATCATTTGCTGCTTATAGATTACACAGTATATGGTATTCTAAGCAACAAAATGTGTAGAATAAAAATACCACATGCTTGTGAGTTTGATCTGTTTCTTTTTAAAAAGGCTCCTGCTGTACTCTTCCTGCTTAGGGTCTGGGGAATTTGAGGCAGGGGCATTTTTGGGGTTTTTTTTTGTTGGGTTTTTTGTTTTTATTGCTTTGTTGGTTTTTATGTTGTGCTCTTTTTTTTTATTTTACAAGTGCAAAAATGAAACCCTCATTTTTTACCGTTCTGAGAGTGAGTTTTATTGTTGTCTCTGAGGTTAAATATTAACAATTTGCTTGCTGAACTTTTTCTAAAAACTAAGCAGGAAAGTTATTTTCTCTTAACCTGACAGGTAGCACTGCAAAAACAATACTAAAGGCCAGTTTAAGGTCACTGGTACAATAAACACTCAACACAACCGAAAATGACAACTCCACACACTAGACAATATCTAAGTACTTGTGATGAAGTTTGCCCATTCAAACTTGCCCAAACACCTCAGTTTGACAATAGTGAAAACAGTATTAACAATCTCCTCAAATGTGGTTTTGTTCCCACATGTGCTTTTTCTCCCTACCTACCACCTCTCTCTTACCCTGCAAGAATAAGGCAGCGAAAGAGATGCACTTTTAAAACCCTGTGCAGTAAAATAAGGTGATCAACAATTTCTGTCCAATAGAGCTAGGGGCTAGCAACACACAAAACAGCCATGACAGCTGAGAGGGAAAGACAGGCAGAAAGGATTCTGCCTCTCATCCCTTTCCACAGCTACTGGATTCTGTACAGAATGCAACTTCTCTTCCTCAAATTGTCTGTGAATACGCAACCGTGGAAAATCTGCTCATAATACATGCAGTAGCTCTTATCTGTTCCCTATAAAAGCATTCTGCTGGAGCAATGCATCTCTGTCTTAATACACCTATGATAAATAATACTGCACGTAGGAGAGAGATCTACCCCAGCTAGTTGCTCCACTGCAGCCAGAGTTACGTGTCTGCTAATTTTTATCATGGCCATACATGAACTGCAGCAGCCAACACTGCAAAATGCAACACAGCTAGTACTTTTTCACTGTAACGAATCACAGGGTAAAAAAAAGAAAAAAAAAAACTCTATGCTGTGCTCAAGCCTGAACAGGATGAGTAGTTTCCTCCTTTTCTTTTTTTTTTTCTTTTTTTTTTTTTCCAGGCTCAGGCATCATTATATTAAAGTAACTCTTCCCTTCCAACCCCTACCCTTCTATGATTCTACGTTGTTTGCGAACAGTAAAGCCAGCACTGCACTTCCAACCACCCTGTGTCTGAGCCAGGCCAGGGGAAGACACCCCTATGTTCATTCTCACTTCACTGTAGCCCATCCAACCTTGTGAAGATCAATGTCTTCATAGTAGTCCTATGTACTTTTTTGAGACAGCTTTTCTGTTACGCTTCCAAGGCACTTAAAAGCTTTGTGCTGTCATTCACTATGACTACACTCAGAAGGAAAGTGCTGAGGAGAATTTACAGAGTTCATTAAAAGCTAGCTTCCTGCTATTTGTGCTGCATCTTGCAGATGAGCTAGCAAATTATTTTCTCATAAAAAGCAGAGGGAAGGTGCCTTTCTTTACAATATTCAGATCCAGGAAAATTAGATGATCTAAGTAAACATTTCCTTCTGTACCAGCTCAGGTATACCATGACAATAGTATTTCAAAGTTTTCAAGGGCCTGTTATAACTGATTCTGATTTCAGAATCCCTACTGAAAAATAAACAAAACCAAAACTCCCAAACCCACCAAAACTAAAACCAACAAACTTAACTGAAAAATCCACTTCCTTCAAAGTACCTCTTTTCTGTGGGAGACCTTCAGCTGCAGGCTGTCCCAAAGCAATAACAGACTACAGGTTCAGAAAGTCCAGGTAACAAGAAACTGGGAACTAAAAATCGACAGTAGCCCACAAAACATGCTGTGGATCAGCTAGGCATTTGTTCTGGAGAAAATAATGTGAGATCTTTCTACAGGCAGAGCTAGTAGCAGCATATGAACAAAACCAACAGCAGTTCACACGATGTTTCAGCTTTCAATAGACAGGTAAACTCCAGCAAGATTTTGTTTCAACCCTTCTTTACCTACATCAGCTGACTGGAATGCAGCATCATCAACAGTGGCATTTGCTTGTAT
Source organism: Urocolius indicus (assembly GCA_013401255.1). Classification (NCBI taxonomy): domain Eukaryota; kingdom Metazoa; phylum Chordata; class Aves; order Coliiformes; family Coliidae; genus Urocolius; species Urocolius indicus. Next base: position 153,238 of record WBNH01011131.1, on the reverse strand, counting down.
CAACAGGACCCAGGAAACAAATAAGTTATGAAACATGTATTTAGATGTGGCCTAGAAAGCTTTGAAACAACATGGAATGAAATAAAGCTGCATCATTCAACATGGCTTCTAAGAGAAAAACCTCAGCATCATTCCCTTTAGAAGAATGTTTTGCTGCATTTACCACGTTTCAAATATGGCAAATCGGGCCACATTTCCTTTTTGTACAGGGTCACCTTATTTTTTTTTTCCCCTCTACCAAAATTATTAGAATGGCCTTGTTTCAAGACTCTTCTGGGTCTAGCTTTAGGGATGGAAACAGAGGGCTTCCCAGCTACTCTTCCCTGTAAGGCTGACTCGGGAGTCCATCAGGAATGACAGCACAACACTTGGATTTCATGTTGCTCTCACTGTGCTACCATAATGACCCAAGTACAAAGGTTAGGAAATTGCATTTGTTCTGCATACCTGCAGTCATACTAATCATGGCCACTTTGAAAGGCAAGTTATACAACAATGGAAATTCTTAACATTCGTAATAACAAAGCATTTATTTAACCACCCATTTTAAATAAGTGTAACCAACAGAGACTACAGGTTATTTGAAGTGATCCCGATCAGCCAAATAAAAATAGGCCACATCTTCAAAAAAGCAGCTACGCAGCTAAAGTTGCTTAGCATGCCACTGCTGCAGTAGAGCACATATTGTGAAGAAGGAACCAGCAGAGAGATGGGCTCCATCCCTCAGTTAAGGAGCCGCATGCTTACCATGCCTGGCTGATCACTAAGGGTCATTGGCAGCAAGCACGGGTGCCAGCCCATCCCCCACACCTCTGAAGTCCTGCCCTATCTCAGAGCACACAAGAAGTGACACACCACATTTAACAAGACAGTGAACGCATCCTCATTTGGATCAATTCTGCTTCTGCTCACTCATTCTTGAATATAACATAAAACCCTGACACAAGTCCTGCTGCCTGGGGACACCGCAGGCAACAGATCAGGCATGTGTTCCAGAAAGAAGTGCATAGAAAGCTACAGTTGCAAACTAAGGCTCAGCTAGCAACTTTAAAAAAAAAAAAAAATCTACATTATACAGAAAACAATGCTAACTAGAGGATAGATTCTCCACCTAAGGGCTCTACGTAAAAGCTACTTAAGGCAGCCAGTGGTAGAAGATGATCAAACAGCTGAAATAAAATCATTACTCATCTCACCAGACTATCATTTCGTAAGATTTACTATTTAAAAAAAAAAAAAGTCACAGCATTCATTAGCACACCATTTTCTCAGTCATCACAATTAGTTTTTAAAATGCGAAAAAGCAGCAACAGGCATTGGTATCATCATTTCTTCCCTCTCCTTGCATCTTTTAAAACAGTGAAGCACAAACAAACATGCCCTGGATCACAGGACTGAAGCTAAAGAAAGGGTGCAGGATTTTATTGTTACCAAACAAGCATCATCCCCAGTGCCATGTTCCTTTCACTAGCTGAAACATATAGTAAGTAAGAAACATCCAGAGTTGGTAGAAGAATGCCTGAAGACCTAACCCAAAACACTAAGGGTCTCTGTATCATACCACCTCATCAGTAATTTATTGAAGTTGTAGAAGTTATTTATATGTTTTATATTGGACAAATGACCACACCTACATCTTCTGTCAGCTACCTAGCAGAGGAAACCCTCTGACATATTGGCAAATGAATTCTGGAAACATGTGGCCCCTCAGTCCCATGCAGTATAACTTCTAGTTTTAATTGCAAATATTAAATCATCCTTCACTGTTAAACGGAAGCTGCTATGCACCCACAAAGCTCTTGGACTGAAATGAAAATGCTGAACTGAGCTTTCTGGCACATGTAATCTCTCACCTGCAAGAGATATATTTCTGTTGCTCCTGCTCTCCTATTCATTAAATGTTCTTAAATGAGCAACAACCAGAGACTTTTAACACTGATTTTGAAACATACAGAGGCTATGTTCTTAGTCAACATGCTGAAATTCTCTAACAGTTTCACAGCTCAAGTGCCTCACAGCCTCCTAACAAATGCAAAGGCCAATGTACACAATAGAGAAGGTACAGAACAGCAGGTGCACACCTTGTCTCCGTGTTTGTCTCAAAAGGCAGGTGTGAGGCACAGTCTTTTCACCTACCCTGCAGTACTCAGTCCCATGGATCCAGTTCTTGGTCCATTTTCCGCACTTTCAGTTTGAACCACCAATCTATAAAACTTTATGCTATTCACTGTACAGGTTAGCAATGTGGTTTGCTGACCCCAGTGCCAGCATTGCCCTTTCTCAGCCACTTTGCTGAGTCTGGCGGTGGGCTACTGCTGGAACCTGGCTCCCATGTGCCCTCCTGCCATCCAAGAAAATGGCTATGCATCTTCTTCGACACTAAGCATGTCCCTGTCACCAAGTCAAGCTTCAAAGCGAGTCAGCAGCACTTAGATTTATGCTGGATCCTTTCTTAGCATGTGGGCCTATTAAAGCAATGCATTGATAATGCAGATCAGTAAATCAAATGACTAAGCAACCATACAAAGGAAAGGAAGATGCTGAAAAATTAAACCTTCACCTCTCAAATACTCCCAGCCTCCCCACACACAGAGAGCGCAAGCAGTTGGAGCAAGAGAAGACTCCAGTTGCTAATGAAGCAATCAATCTTCCTGTCCTTCCTCCCCAAACCTCAGGGCTCTGTCATTTTGCAGTTTGTAATTTAAAGACAGCTCTTGGCTTCAAACCTGCAGAAAAGCACCACTATGAAAACACACTGGGAGTGCCAAACTTCTGTGAAGAATATGCCACCATTTTTAATGTTTTTTTTTTCCCCTGCCTGAAGGAAAGAGGAGCAGGGTGGTTGTTTGTGATGGCACTAAAGGACAAAAAAAGCTGAGTTTTTCTCCTTGGCATTTCTAAAATGCCCATTAAAGCACGGTAAAGCTTAAAAGCCATTTAACAGGTACCCTAAATAGCACTGCTTCTTCAAGTACTATGACTTAAGCTGCCTCTCCCATGCCGTGTGAAATTTACCTTATCCAGCACACCTTCTCTGAGAGCACCTAGTTGAAAAGTGTTTATCCGAGATGGGTATATTTGCTTGAATTTTACTCCCTGACAGCAACTACATTGGATTATACCTTTTCATACTCTGTAACCATTTCCTACCCTCCCAACTATCCACACGATTTGCACACAAGCTGACACAACCTGCTTCCACATTATACAGCCAGCCCTACAATCCAAACAAATATAAACAATTTACCTTTTAAAACATTGCTGTAAGAAACCTGTTTACATCAGGCTTCTTACAAGGGAAAAACCTAAACACAAATACTACCTAAGTCCACAAGGAATAAGAAAATCAGTTTCAAAGAGCTATTAACTTGTCTTATAGGGAGAGATTTGACAGTTTATGGCGAGAGGCAGTTGTGGACGCTTCGCGAACAAAATATATGAAACAAATCTCTCCGGGACGTGTCTCCAGACACAATTCTGTGAAACACCGTGTAAAAATCAATAGCGAGCTGTGCCTGAAAAGGAGCGAGGGCATCGTCAGCGCCAGCGGCCTGTGAAAAGCCCTCAACGAAACGCCCCAACAGCGAGAAAAGTTCTTCAACGCCGTACCTCGACTGGGCAGCCATGGTGAAGTCTACACCGCCAGGCGTCCTCTATCCATGAACTGTCTCTCTCTCCCCGGCGGTCCAGGCTCTACTCCCTTCCCCGGGCCTTCATTCCACCCGCCGCCCGCCCGCCCCGCGGTTCCCGCGGCCGCGCCGCCGCCTGCGCCCCTCACCCCACCGCGCGAGTCGCCCGCTGCGGCCTCGGGTAACACTCATCGCGCGCGTCACCCGGACGCACGGCCCACCCCCCAACGCCGCGGCGCGCTCCCGGCCTCCAGCCAGGCTCATGCCGCCACTCCCACTTTCACGACGGGACGGGGGGGGGAGTAGAACTACCCAGCCCCGATGAAAAGCCGAGAGCTGGCTTGCAGCTTGCGAACGGCCGCGCATCGCGTCAGCGGGACCCGCTGCTCTTTTATTCTTCTGCTTTTTTGGCGAGCGGGTCCCCGCCGCAGCTGGCCCCTCAACCCCAAGCAGATGGTACGGCCCGAGACCGTCCACGGCAGCGCTGGGCTGCCAGGGTAGCGCTGCCGCGCCATTAGGCAGCGAGCGCACGGCCGCTGCCGCCACAGCCTATCGCCGGGCGGGACACTGGCTCGTGTCCCAGCCCCCGCCGCGGAGCCCCGCGCCCCACGGGCATCCGCGGTCCCGGGGCGGCGGGAGCACACGGGAGGTATTAAGTAGCTGCCCGTGGCCACGTCCTAGGGGCTGTGGGCCATTATCTCTTTGCTTTCGTGTAGAAACACACGAAAAGGGCTCACATAAGTTTTCCAGACAAATCTACAACCCAGATGTAAAGATTAATCCCATCTGGTCACTCGAGTATCGCAAGTGGAAACCCGAGGATACTGACAAACTTACAGGTGCCCATACTGGAAATCGCCACCTAAGAATCTTTATATATGTCTATAAAAACAATTTGTTATGCAGTTTCTCCAGTGCTCTAGGCCTGACTGCAGCTATAGACTGACTCAGAAAGCAGTAATACCTGTCCTTTGCTCTGGGTGTTGCTTGACACAATTTGAAAACAAACTCCTGCAACTCCTTTCAACCAGTAATTAACCAAGCATTCAGCAGGGAAAAATATCTATACAGCTCTTCTCAGCAGACTACATAGCACGCTAAGATTTTTATCAACACTGCAACAACTATATGTTCCTCCCAATCTTCTGTTTTAAAGTGCAACTTATGTCAACATAGCACTAGGAGAAGTTTATACTCCCTTCATTAAAATAATAAATTATAATTTAACAGGCCATTAATATAAAGCTTCTACAAGCATGTAATTTTAGGTACATAGTTTAAAAATGTAAAAACAATCAGAAAACACTTATTTTTCCCATTCCCTGTCTTTACCCAAAAAGGAAAGATTGACAATAGAAAACTGCAAAAGAACAAGTGGTTCTTGATTATAAAGTGAGCAGATAATGCTGTTATATCAAATAATCACAGAATCAACTGCTCACAAGTGACTGGGGATTTGATAGTGGTGGCCCTGGTGGACCATCTCTATTATGAACTACAAAAAAACCCCGCACTCTCAAAACTCAACCCAAACAAAAAAAAAAAACAAAGACAAAACCCACACACAGTGTTTTCTGAAATTCAAGTCCTAAAATTGCCAGTAAAACCACTACCATCTCTGCAGATGGCAAATTTCACAGCAGGTAATAAATAAGGAGCAAAATAATGAAAGGACGAGTTATCCAACCAGCAGCCAAGTCATCATTAGAAGCAGTGACTGACTCACTGTACAGCATGCATTTCACGCTTCCACAACATTCACTACCATACATATAATTTTAACTGAAATCTAAGCCTGCAGAAGTAGATATTTAGTGCAAATTTCATATGTAAATTAGGTAGTACAGAAGGCAGCAAGAGACGATTACCATGTATGTCCTATGGTGTTGAGGTAACGAGATTAACAAGAAATCCTTATAAAACAGTTTTTAATAACGAGACCAGCACCCAATGAGACCAGCATCAGTCTCATCAGGTTACAACCAAGATACAAAGATAGATGCCATAATTTGTGCAGCACCACACAAGGTGGCCAACAGCAAAGCTTCAAAGGGAAGACAAGAATCCCAGATTGCAGTGAGGTCTTCAAAGATGCAAAGTTGCTAACAAAGTTGCTAATACTTGTTACTTTACAAATTCAAAGCACTGTAGAACTATTAGAGCTTTATCAAGAAGGAAGGAGAGTATCTCTCTCCTAGAAGCCTAATCCAGGCTCTTAACTCTGATAACTTGATACCAGCAACAAGACCTTTCAGCCAGGTTTGTAACATGTAGTTTACCCCAAATGGTAAAAAATAATAGCTTTGTCTTTTTTTCCCCTTTGGTTTTATTTGAAAAACTACTCCAATCATCTCTAATCTACGTCTGGAGTTTACCAGTCTGACATTCACTATATTGTATAAACTAACACTCTTCTGCAAGGTACTACAGAAAAACAACATAGAAGATTTCCGCCTACATCTCCTTACTGTTGCCTTCAAATATGTCATAGTCTGGAGGATGCTTTTTGCTTCTTTTAAGTATTTTTATCTTGTTGAAGCTGAACCCATTGAATTTCCAATCTGAAATTGATAAAAAAATCCTCTGATAAGACAAAACCCCAAGGACACACACCCTACTCTGAAGCCCCTTTTCTGCCAGGAAAGGGCCAAACAACAACAACAAAAAGCAATAGGAGGCAGGAATGCTACCACAGATATACAATGTGCAAGCCTTTATCACTAAGAAAGCAGCTTAAGTGAGAAAGTTTCAGCACTTTATAGGCAGAAAAACAAAATCACTGCCACAGGGACTATCACAACTGGAGCTCATTTTGCAAATAGCTAACTCTTCTCAGATGAAATATCTAAGTTTCAGATCCCAAATGAGCACTCCAGCCCTTGAATTGGTCTCTCAATCAGCTGACACATTTTGATGAGTTATTAGATAGGAATGCAAGACAGACTGAGGAGACACAGGCTGTCACCTGGAGGCACAAGAAACTGAAGGATCTCTTAGTGGCAGGTAAGGAATCTCAAACCTTGATATTAAATAAGTGCTTACCATCCAGGCATCCAGTATCAGTTCCCTTCAAAGGTCAAACCCTAAGTTTCTCAAAGGGTGTAAAAATACAGAGTGGTAGCAGGATCAGCTCAAGCTGGGTGCTTCCAGAGAGAGAGCATGAACAAAGAAATCTCTGGGTAATTATACCCTTAGAGCTATTCACCCACCCCTCACCCTCTTCACATAACTTCCACCCACCCTTTGGTCCAACAGTGATTCTGGTCTGAGATCTTCTAACTCCTAATTGGATTCCTTCCCTGTATCTAGACAGGCTATCTTGTTGAGTTGCAGCTGCTGTTTACAGCTGTAGCCTGCTATCTCCTGGTTGTGCTGGCTCTGGAGGAGGGTTTTGCTGAAGCAGAGGCCCATTCAGTAAACGCAGATGAAAGCTTACAGCTTGAGACATAGGGCTTCACAAAGCCAGCTGCTCATGCTAACTCACACAACATTATGACTCTTAGTGATCCATTCTATTTAAAACTAACTTAAGCTAAACTTGAGAGGCAGCCCTGCTGAAGGGAGAGCTGCCTGGCTGGTGCAGTCCAGTTGCCACCCAGGGGGAACTCAAATTGGGCTCATCCCACAATCTGTAATGAATAGAAGATCTCATTGCTTTGAGGAGCACTCCTGAGAGGCATCTGTGCTGAAGGGGAGATCACCACCATGCAGCCACACTGCCTTGCAGGGAGAGCTCAGAGGAGGCTGACTTAGGCTGTCACATTTATGGGAGAAAGTGGTTGGCTCGTGGTCAAACTGCATGTGGTGGGAGAAGTGTGCATGAGACTCCTTGCACCCACAACTTTCTCTGTTAGGAATTCACTGTGCTCTGCCTCTTTGTGGGTTTCTGAGAGGAGGCTCTGGCTCAGGCCTTTCCCTCCTTTGGAGCCTATACCAAACTCCCGCTAGTTTGGTTAAGGGGAACTGAGTGCATCCATCACAAGAAGCCTGCTCCTGCCTGTGTTCTACCGCCATCAGGCAGCATCCAACAGGAATAAACTCCCCTTTGTCATTCTTTTGCCCAGGAAAACAAACCCAGCTCTCTCAGCCTCTCCTGCTTTGTGGACTCCAGATGGGTTGTCTTAGTAGCTCTGCACTGCATTTCCTGTAGTATCTTTGTGTCTTCCTCTACCAGACATCGGGCAGAAGGGAGAAATCCCTTCCTTTGCCCTGCCAGTCACCTTCCTGCTAATGCAGAGCAGGTAATGCTTTGCTATAAGGGCACACTAATGACTGCCGTTCATCTAAGCCTGCCTTACATAAGCAAAGTCTGCCATTCAGTGCAAGGTATGTTGCCGAAAAGATGTAACCTGCAGCTTTCAAAATGTGTGCTTCTTTTCTTCTTAAGGTTTAAGTCATGACTGTAAACAAAACCAATCCCACATCCTCTCTCAGGTTCACTTATCACTCTCATGAACTCAATTCTTCTCCCTAAAAATAATAATGCTGAGACTGACAAATTCAGAAAAGAGAACATATTCAAGTGCTGCTAGAAAGTTCTTACTAAGTATAATCAAAAGCATTGATAATTAAACATATTAATACCAGCACCAAAACTGCATATCCAGCCAACATTTTGGAGGGGGATTCCAAACAAAGAAAATATCCTAAAGAGTTATATATGTAATGATCTTTTGCAATTCAGCCAGAGAGATTATGAAATGGAGTAAAAGGAAAGGAAGGTGTTGGGAATTAAAATATTTTTTCTGTAAAATATTTGAATTGTGCAAAATCAGGATGGACTGAGACTTGCCAAAGCTGAACAATTTTGAGTGCTGAGGCCGGAGGCCACAAACTTCAGGATGACAAAGCACTGGGTTAAAGGAAAAGCCTAGTGTTAAAGGAGGAGATAAACTACACTAAAATTGAAATTCAAGGGAATTCTTGAAATAAGGGAGAGGATATCCTGCCTGAAGTTAACAAACACTAACACCATCCAGATACTGGCAACACTGACAATGCTCATTATAAGAGGAGTGTAATTTTGCACGAGTAAAAACTGGACGTCTGAGGTACAAATGGGAACCATCTGGAGACAGAGAAAGGAACAAGATGACCTCAGACTCAAATATTACAACTGGAGCGAGCCCTCACAAGAGGGGAGGGGATCTTGCATTGTAAAGGTGTAAGAACCCAGGGATTTCTTGGTTCAGGACAACTTTCATAAGAGAAGTACCAGCTTGAGCTGTAATAAACTGACTGTGCCAGTTTCCTGGGGTCTCAACTCTTCTTGCTAAGATTGGATCCAGCTGCACCTAGTCTCCTCTTGGAAGGAATTTAGAAAGCAAGGGGGCTCAGTCCAAACCTCATGACTCAGCAGGAGAAGCCCCACTGGAAACTCTTACAACAGGAGGCAATTATTTAAGACCATCTACTTAAGTCAAGTAAGTAATTAAGGAATTTCTTTTGGTCTTATTCACTTGCCTTTCATACAATCAATAAATAACTCTCCTTTTTGAAAGAAGGGAGACTGTGCAAAGACAGGAAATGAGTTGAAATCTATGCCTCTAGCTCAAAGTTTCATCATCAAGTATGTGAGTTTATTTGTGGTTTTAGGAGTTTTTTTTAACCTATATCTACCTAGACCTTTACAATACTTTTGAAAATTTGTAAGCTACTAATAGGAAGAAAGCTCTGCCAAGCTGGCAAATATAAGGTTCCTCCAACTTGCCATTCTGCTGTTTAAGCAAGAAACAAAACACATTGCTATACTAAGTTGAACAGAGTGCATATCCAGAATTGCAAATGCAGAACAGCAACACAGGGAATGACACTTTTGGCCACTCCACTTTTCCCACACCTTGCTAAGACCTGTGGAATCCACAGCTCCCTAAGAACCTGCTAATTGATGTTGTTCATGACTACTCAGGTATAAAAACTGTAGCTTTTTTCTACATGTTACAAGAGATTTTGCACTTGAATAAAAGTTACTACAAAATATTGCTAATCATAGAAAATATTCCCATTGTATGGATGGGTAAGTGTATGCACAAAGCAGACAATCAAATTATTTCATGTCTATTCTGTAGAAATCTTGGAACAGAGATGGTATGCAGCATTTCTCTCTCCAAAATGTACACTTCAACTAATTCCACCCCACTTCTCACGTAAAGGGAATGTTAAGGACTTGAGGCTCCCAAAGCACTTAGGTAAATATCAAGACTTTGACCACATGTCAAAACTTCTGTGTGATTAGAAAATAATTTGGACCAGGGCCTGTAACACAGACATTTCCAGAGCATAACATCTTGAAAAAAATCATTAGATAAAAGGATCAGTTTCCTTCTCATGAGACCAGCTTCAAGTTTTCTGAAGAAGTGCTTGGATGCTTCAGACTGGTATGAAAAGACTAACACAGCAGTATCAGATATCTTCAACCCTTTGCCTGCACTGAACCAGTCAAGAAAACTTCAAAAATTATATACTTCTAGACTTCTTGCTTGTTTCAAATATTAAACCAAGCTTTTGTCTGTACAGGCTTGTACAGATAAACTGCTTAGGAAATTTTAAGAAATGTGATTTATTGTCTTCTGCCTGGTAGCAGGTTCCATTGCTAGATGTGGACATACATCCACCATCTAGTATCACAACATTTAAAAGTTTATGCAGTGAAACACAGTAAGACAACTTTTATTTACACACACATTTTATACATGCAGCAGTCTTGAATTTGCTATCTGATCTGATGTCTAAAGACACATTCCTTAATGACTCAGAGTGTTAGGAGGATGGAGCTAGAGTGTTCTCAGTGATTTCCAATAATAGGACAAGGGGCAACGGGTACAAGGTGGAACACAAGAGGTTACAAAGAAACACAAGGAAGAATTTCTTCACTGTGAGGGTGATGGAGCACTGGAATGGGCTGCCCAGATGGGTTGTTTAGTTTCCTTCCCTGGAGACATTCAAAATCCACCTGGATGAGTTCCTGTGTGACCTCCCTCTGGGTGGCCCTGCTTTGGCAGGAGAGTTGGACTAGATGATGTCTCAAGGTCCCTTCCAGCCCTTAAGATCTGTGATATTCCACTGCATACACAATCATGTACTCATTGGAGAAAGCAGCATTTAGAATATGATATTGAAAGCAATTATTTTTTTATTTGATAGTTTTAGCAGTACGAGTAATAAGCAGTAAGAGCCCACCACTACCTCTTCCTTAGGATGTGAGAAGGGGACAACATACTGAAAATAATCAAGAAACCTTTAACATGTGGATATATTTATACAACACATGAAGGTTTTATTCTGATTTAGGAATGCTTAAGTTTGGTAGGAGGAGGAGGCTCTCTAGATCATATAAGCACTTTCACTTTTGGAAAGAATGAGAGAGGTAGAAACAGGTAAAAAAAGATCAGAAAACACTGCCTGCTTCCCTTCCTTACGTCCTCCCATCTCTTCTATGACTCTGGGGTATTCAGTCACTTTTGACCAGAAAATGCCTTTCTCCTCATCACCCCCCCCCCAGCATTAATCTGAGCTATCTATTAGATTGGGTTTTTTTATAGTACAATAGTGCCTAAGATTACACCAGATACAAGTATATCTTCACTTGTCTCTGTTATCACATGGCCATCCTTTTTGTTCAGTGGCAAAAAAGATGAAGGAAAAAGGGATAAACAAGTAACAGGCAGAGTTGATTTCTGGTTTGAAACCCTCTCCAGCTGATCACATAAATTTTCATAATCCAGGTAGCTCAGACTAGAAATTGACATACAGACGATCTCTCTGAAGATTAAATAAAATTAATCTCAGTCCTTTCAGGCAGAACAATAGATCATACCAAAAAAAAAAAAAAAAATCGACTGGCCACAACAGCTAAGCTTTCTCCAGGAAAAAAAAAAAAACCAAACCAACAAACAAAAAACCTACAAAAAATGTAAAGAACAACATGCTTTGTTTGCATCAAAAGTTTCTAGTAGTTTTCTATCCTCTCTCCTTGAAAAGCACTTGAGCAAGTGCTTCTTGATTCCAGGATCATAAAAAGAGATTGATGTTTAACAGGGTGTTGGCTTTATGGCAAGGCCCCTTCTGCGTTCATCCAAGGTGTACAAGGCTGTGCCAAGGAAAGGCACCTGCACTGGGAGCACAGAGGCTTTCCAAGAGAACAAGGACTGTGAGAAAATGAGGGAGAAGGAGACAAACCTCCACTATTCAAGTTCTGTATATCAGTACTCATCTCACAAATGCCTACAAAATCCCCTGAGACAGTAAAAGAAAACCTAACTCTGCTTCACCCTGACAGGTGAGAACTGCCTACCATTAATTCCTTCAAAGCACACAGCAGAGACCTCTGCTAAGGTTCCAAAGAGAGAGCAAACATGCAGGTAAATCAAAAGGATGACCAAATAAAACTGTTTCAGAAAGAGTTGCTGACTTTAAAAATAAAATTATTTACATACCTCTTAAATACAGATACACTGTGATAAAAAGGATGGTATGGTTTTTGCAAAGGCAAGCACACCAAAATTAAGAAATATTAATATCACTGACACCCAAAACATGATGATACAGTCCTGATGATCATGATCATGAACCACCTAGACGCTACTGTTAGTCCTCAAGACAAAGCTACCTTGCAAGTTAAACACCTGTTTAAGAAGTGAGTTAATATTAACAACAAACTCTTCAAGCCTTGTTGCTTTACCTCACTCTTAGCCCACAGCTCAACTGAGCTTCTTGCAGCAGTAGCAGTACTATCCCAAGTGGGTCCTAGACACAGCCTTCCCAGAGCGTCAGTGCTGTGAAAGCATAGTGCTGGTTCAAGAGGCCACATCAGCAGTGAAACCAAGCTACATGCCCTGATATGCAGGGCTCTACGTGGCCCAAAGTCTATTCTATTAGGCAGCTAAGCAACAAATGCAGTGTAAGTCATTACCTTCTTTTCATCTCCCATGCTTCCTGACTGTTTTTGAGACGTGCTTTATTTACAGAACAGCATCTAGTGGCAAAGCTGTAGAGGAGCCAAGGGATGGGTAAAGGCAAACTGAACCTTAGTTAAACCATTTAAGTCTTGATATATGATATTCTTTACATAACGGTCCCCTCCTCCCAATTTGTGTCATGCTGATTTTGGTTTAACAGTGAATTCAAATAAAAAGTGGATTAATTTCAACTCTTAAAAAAGATGAACAAAGTCAACATACCATCAGTGCTACATGTACCACCTGAAAAGAGATTGCAAGTAAAAATCATTAATTAATCTGAAACCTTAGCAAAAAAAAAAAAAAAAAAAAACAAAACAAACATGCAACAAAGGTGGGAATATCAAGATCCTGCCAAGTACTGCAAAAGAGGAAAAACAGTATCAGGAATTCTTCCTGAAGCATCTGAATGTTTTCCACATCTCCACAGAGCTTGAGGAAGCCGTTCTTCAAGCTAGCAATTTTTCATCTGCTATGAAATTTAGTTTCTCCTGGGCCTTTTCTGTCATAACGCTATTTAGGAGGTTGCATGGGCCTGCATGAGGGTGGCATTGTTCATGAAATCTTTGCATATCTTTGTTTAAAGAATAAATAAAATAAAATCAACAACAAACAAGTAATAACAGCAATTAGTACCAAGCTTCTGTTGCAAGAATCCAACAAATCTGAATCAGAGACTGATCAAAGATAAATACAACATCTCTTAATTCAGGAAAAATATGTAATATGACATTATAAAAATGAACATATGGTAATCTGTGCTGTTTGCAGGATAAATCCCAAAAGCTTACAGTATTGTGAAACAATCAAACATAGAGTATTGATGAAGAGGGAATAGATACCAATGTATATTAAAAATCATTAGACTAAATACATGACCAGTAAGCTTTCCTGCTATGAAGTAAAATATGTGCTTGCAGCTAGAAATAGGTCAAATTCATGCCCTTACCATGGTTTTCAAAACATCTTCTTGCACTGTACTGCATCAGTTTTTTTAAACAGACACATCCCCTTACTTTCAGTCTTCAAGAGTCATTGCTGTCCTTTAATTAAGATGTGTTACCCCAGCTCTGTTGACAAGAAATCCATCTTACCACTGCCATTTATTGCTACTGATAAGTCCTTTGCATTTGGAGGTGAAAAGGGTCAAAAGGATAGTGATTCCTGGCCTGATGCAGCCTTTTCATTTGCAAAGGGAACTTCTGCACCCAGTCAGAAGGCAAGGACCTGTGTTCCATAAAAAGCTCAGCTGCCTTGCTCAGCAGAAAGACAATTCCTAACCTCTCAGTCTCACAAGCTTTCCAGCTCATCAGCACTATTTTTCCTTGCATCCCCTCAATAGCTCTACAGAAAACAAGAAGCCACATTGCATCCCTCCATACAGCTTCATTCTTAGAGTTGCTTATGTCTGGAATTCTCAAACTCTACACAAATCTGTCAAGGGCTTGATAGTCTTGTGTATTCCTTCATCAGTAGGAACTAGCTGCACACAGGCAAGCATAGCCAAAAACCAGTTTAACAAGGTAAATGAAGCTGTGCGCTGTAAGCAATGGCCAGTCTGAGGACAGCTGAGGCAGCAAAACTCTAATTCAGCAAAGCTCTTCTCCATAGGCATGCTTTATAGAACCTTCTTAAACTTAGCACTTTCCAGAACCAAAGCTGACTGCCAGTGGAGCATCCTTGCTGGGCAAATCATGAAAAGCACTTGGATTTCACTGGGTCTAACCCACACAGCATAGCTACTACATTGAGGCTAGAGGAGCAGCAGAGCAAGAGAAAGAAATTGACCTGAGTACAAAACTGAAACAAACACAGGGAAGAACATAACTTAAAAGATATTCCAACTTTAACAACAGTAGACTAAGATGGTTGCAGCATATAATGAAATTGTTCTACAGATGATAAAAATCAAGTATTTCTGAGAAAAGAGAGGAAAATAAGCCTTGTCTTTCAATATTGAAATTCAAGGAAACTTAAAAAAAAAAAAAATCTTCTCTCAGGAATCAGACTGCAGTAGAGCCTTCACCCTACTAGCTTTTGGCAGCCATCAGGAGCAACTTTTATTATCTGCCTTGGCATTATTAATTACTCTGCCTGAAAATGCTCTATAACTAGTATGAACTTTCACAAACAGATAAAAACAATAAAAATAAGTTTATAGTCTTTGTTGGCTTTGGTACTGCAACTGTCAGAAACCCCACTGTGAAGAGTGTTAAATATCCTGATTTGTATTCCAACTGAATCAAGATAACATTTATGTACAGAACACAATGTACCCTTCAGATTCACTACAGCTGTCAGATTCATTTTGTGGTGATATCTAATCCCTAGATGAGGCAGAGAAGTATGTAGGACACTGGACACTAAGCAAGTAACTGTCCATGATTTTGCTTTGCTTTTTGATCAAGCTCCTATACACAATATTCCAACCAGAATCCATCCAGATTATTTTTTTTTAGGTTCATTCCTTGCAGGTGTATTGCCAAAAAAAAAAAAAATTACTTATGACAGTACATGTACTTTGAAGAGTGATAGTAGAGGAGGTGCAGTAGACAGTATGGATGCTTGTCCACCCACACCCTCTCCCTTAATGTGACTGTGCAGTGATCACTGTCCTTTCATGCCTTAGGATGGAATGCATAATAGGAGAAAAGAGCACTGACCTGTCATATGATATAAGGATAAACCATACCAGCAGTTGTAAAGACCTAAATGAGAGAAACAGGAACTGCAGAAAAAATACTTCCCTGGGGGTAGGGGGTGAGGCAGTGGCAGGGGGAATAAGTTTTGCAAGTTAGATGTCTAAGGGTAAAACTCTCATTGCCCAAACTTCCAAAGACATGTAGCTGCAAGAGTCAGCCCTCAGTCAGGTCAGAATTGCCCTTCTCAATTCAAATGAGTGAAGAGTGCAGAAATGCTTGTTTTCAGGGCTGGGTTGCTCCATACAGATGATGATGGCAGTGTTGCCCCCTGCTATGCTGAAGCTGCAAACAGGATAGGATATGAGGCAACAAGGCTTGCACACTAGAGATCAATGATATGTTGGAAGTAAACACCTCAACTCCAGGTGATCAGCAGAGTTTCCATGGGACAAGGGACTACTCTCACCAATGAGAATCATAGAATTATTTGGATTGGAAAACACACTGAAGATGAATCCCAACCATTAACCTAACACTACCAAGTCCACCATTAAACCATGTTCCTAAGCACCATTTCTATGTCAAAGTGCCATTGAGACCCAGTGTCAAACACTCTTCATTTCACAATACTTACAAAAAGCATCTTTTTTTTTTTTTTTTTTAGTAAAAAGCAGCACATGATATTTGAAACTCCTCTCCCACTCAGGTATTATGATTCTTGCAGTGAAAGTGGGATTATTTTTTTTTTCAAACCATCTCAAAGTTTGTCACAGCACCTGGGAAGCCAGGATTACATCAAATTAATTCCTACCAGTTGCTGCAGCTCTCGCCATCTGTAGGTTCCATTATGATGTTTCCTTTTGAGTCATCTCATCTGAAAGAGAAAGAACAGATATTCAACATCTGGTTTACAAAAAAGCAACACATTCTACTCACTAGATACCATCCAAACTTTGCTTCACTGGTCACAAAGACCAACCTAGTAACACCCTTCCTCAGAGTCAGCAGAGAGGAAAGAGGGAGCCAAAGAAACAAACATCTTCACTCTCCAAAACAGTGAGTCATTACAGCATAGTGATGTCTTGAATGTTTGTTACAGTGAACAAAAAAAGAAATTTAAATGTTTCAATTTGTCTGTGCATGCACTCTGCATTTAGGTTTGTATGTGTGTATCTGAAATTTCTATTTTAAATTAACTCTCCAAAGTCACTTTACATTGCAAAATTAAAAGATACACAACCTCAGCCCAAATATTCTCCCACAGATATGTTCAGATATTATGTGAATCCCTATCTTTTAATTCCTTTCAGTATGGCAGTGTGAAATGCTAAATAACAAAAAAGTTTGATGTAACTTAAAGAATAGATTGTTTATCCAAGGCAGGAAATAATTTGAACTTTTGTTGTTCACTATGTTGACAGCTTTCCCAACAATCCTCAATACTGATAAGGCTGAGGCACAATCTCTGTATCAAACACATTTACAGTTCAAGAAACTGAGTTCTAGAACAGCTTGTAAATGCCAGGAATGCTCCTGTAAACACCACTGTTGTTTTCAGAGACCTGATAGAGACACAAACACTCATTATTATAATGAGCGTTTGGAGAAATTGCCCTTAACTGGCTAGAAACAACAAAATACACTTAGTAATCATCTCATTGGAACAGCAAGGCAGCTGGGACTTTAAAGCTCACGCAGGTTACCCAAAAGACTAGTGGTTGTCTAAGCCAACATCTACTCAGCTCCTCAGCATTCAAAACAGGAAGCTAAACTGCAGGTGGAAGAGTACCTGCCTAAGGCAGACACTATGTCAAGATCTCCAGGGTCATGCTACACATAGAGCCTGTGCTATATGACTGGCAGTCATTGCAATATACCGAAACATATGTGATGCAAACACATTGATCATACATAGATAACAATGGAAGAACCAAGATAGCCGTTTTTTCCTTCCCTCGGCAGTGATGCTGCACTTCAGGTCAGCACTTAAAGAAAACTACAGGCTTGGCTAAGAGCGTGACAAGTCTGGCTATTGCTACAGGCTCTAGTGCCCATTAGGGCACTCCCTTCAGACAGCCAAATATCCCTCTGATGAACAGAAACATTTGTGGAAAAGGCAAAGAGAGAAGAGAAAAAAACCCAAGCATTAGAAAATATAGCTATAGATAAAAATGTGACACTAGATAGAAATTCAAAGCAGGTGCACTCAGGAAGCAAGGAGGATACAGAAGGGGAAGGATGTTGCAGCAGTTACTGCAAGAGAGCAAGCCCCTCATCTCAGTGGAACAGCACTTCCACCTAGCAGGGCCCCAAGAGAGGGAGAAGTTTCAGCTACTATGTTTTGGCTGATTACAGAGACACAAAAGAGATGAACTCACACAAAGCTCTTTAATCACTCTGTGCAACACCTGATTCTCACCATCCCCTCTCTGCAGCTCACAGTACTGCAGACAAAGCAAAGCGTTTGCAGAATTTATGTCATCAAAATAGTTTTCCCAATATCTGCCACATTGGTGTCCTGTGCCTCCGAGACATGGTCTACAGGATTTGTGAGTAAAAGAAACATGTCTGGAAACACAGAGACTAGGTTAATTGAAGTGCAAGATCACCTCAGCAGAAGCAAAAAAAAAAAATCTCCAGCAGGAAGAAATAAGACTGAAAGTGTTTACATTTCCATTTGTGACATTCATTTGCAGCATCTCAAACTCCTGAGGGGGCAAAATGATTTGTGACTGAGGAGCAGCCTACAGCATCATTGTGTGAAGTTTTATAAAGCCACTTGGAACACAGATGTTAAGCAGGAGCACAGATGCTTTGATGAAGCAGCTGACTTCTAGGTCATGGTTTTAATCCCAGGTAGGATACCCTAAGACAACCATTCAGAAAGACATAAGCCACCAAAGACAGGAATCCTGTCAGATACTCATCTTTGCCTGTGGTTGGGAAGGCTAGGTAACAGACTACTCATGTTAAGTATAGAGTACCAGTCTGAAAGCAAATGAACCCTTAAAATTTGTTCCCTCCTAAGAATCATGAGCATGGTAACATTTGCCAGTAAATAAACAGTCTCCAAAGAGCAAGATACCTACTTGAGTTTAAAAATAATCAAAAGTGTGAGAAGTAGGAAGTGTATAGTGAAAAAGCCATTCCAACTTTCTTTCAACTTCTGTTTATTTAATTCCACATTACTGGTCATCAGATGTTCGAAGGAACTTCCTCAGCCAGTGCATGGACCTCACATTGTAATAACATAGGAAGGTAGAGATGCATGCACACATTGGAATAAACGAGGTAGTGGGGAAGCCAGCTCAGTTGCCAGGTTATCCTTAACACAGCTATAAAAGATATGAACATCCAGCTGCAAAGTCTACATTTTACTAAACAATCTACAAGTTTTGCAAATGCCTCAGACAGGGCTGGCCCTGTTTTTAGCCACAGTGATGCAGTATGGATTTGAGGCTGTGTAGCCATTATTAACCTGACACATTTCAACAAGTTACAAATAGTTTTGCTTTTATGTCCCGCAACCAAGATATCCTTATAAAGCAAGCTTTCATCTGATGTCAATTAGCCTAGCTAGTTAATTTAGTTAGGATGTCCTTTCTTGTTCAAAAAGCAACTGTTCTAACAGTGCTCTTTGCTCAAAAAGCTTATAAAAGTTTCTTCCTTTACTCATTTTCTATGATGTATCTTGCTTCTCACCCTGCAGCCCCATATGCACACATCCTTGACATTTTAGGGTCTCTATGATGCCACAGTTTTCCTTCCCGGTTGGGAAGTACTCTTGCAAAATACTTCTGGAAATCACTTTTTAGATATGAAAAATGCTAACCATTTTTTAAAAGCTTGTTTCTTTGAGGGTGGGCTTGGTTTCCGGTGGGGTTTTTTTTTGGCTAATTCTTTAAGAATTCCAGACTGAAAATAGAAAATAATGCCTGTGTGCATTCATATAAACTCTAAAACTGTTGTCACTAAGAGTCATGCAAAAAAAAAAACAAACCAAAAAAAAACCCCACAAAACAACGAGGCAATGCAAAAGGACATAGACTGTTACAGGAAAAGTCACATTTTTACTATTTCCTTTGCTATAGTCTTGGAAATAGCAATTCTAGCACTACTTAGGACACATGGTAACTCTTAAATTGAGAAAGAGGAAAGATTAGCACTACACATCAGAACATATGCAAAAGTTATAACAAACTCCTAATGGCACCTGGATCAAACAAAATCACCCTGCTTCTGTGGCCACATTGCAAGAGGAGACAGAGCACTGTCTCCTGACCATGAGATGCAGCTCATAATTCACCTACAGTGTACCGAGTGAGCCAAGATGTTTTATACATTTGGGTACAAACTAACCAACAGATTAGCTAAAACTGATGAAGGAGAGCTACCAAAGGGTAGAGGAGAATTGTCCACATTTGGCCCTTACCCCCCACCCCTTGTGGCTAATTACACAACTGGCAACACCTGTGCTGCATACCTCAGTACATAGGCCATCAGAAACTCAAAACCAAGCACTTTCTCTTCCAAAGACTCTTCCTAAACAAGATATTCACGAGCTTCTAGATTCCTCATCACAACAGAGCCAAGATATAAGAATGCTTTGTGACTGGCTAGATCATTAAACATTTTAAAAAAAACCATGCCAGTACTGCCTTTAAAAGAGATGCTTGCCTAAGCTAAAAATACAGTCCTCAAGGGAGATGGATGACGCATGCCTTGAGCGTCTTCAACAGATAAGACAAGATTCTTACAGGGCTATATTTGACAAAACTAATTTCTGTACCCCTTAGCTGGACACACTAGTACTCATCTTCCTCAGGCCTCAAACAAACAGCTGCTCTGATGGAATGCAGAAGCTGCTTGGGAAAGTTAAATCTTATATACTGAAAGAGTTTCCTTTCCCCTCAACACGCTCATTACTAATAAAATATAAATCATGGGCAAGACCTGATGTATTTACATACATGAAGCTATGTGAAGGGACACCTCAAGGCACAGTCACAGAAGACTTTCGTTTATTACAACTAACAAAAGTTCTGACTTCACTTCTCCCTTTCGGGTTTTTCAACATGTACTTTATCACCTTCCTCTAGAGTCACAGAGTGCTATATATCTCCTCTAAGACAGAATACTACCTTTGCCCGAAACAGAACAGAAGAGTTACTCACCTAAGTAAAAATACTCATCATAAGCTCTTTGCCCCAGCAGGTCCCGACCTAATGAGACCCCGGTTACGCAACGGGAGCCGATCGGACAGAGCGGGGCGCGCAGCAACCAAGGAAAACTGCCGAGGTGGTTGGACACAACCACCCCGACAAAGAACCGCCGGGTTTCAATTTATCGCCTGTTACTGCCGAGCGACGCAGCCCGTCTCCGCGCAGCCCCTCTGCGGGTGGCGGTGCGGCGCCTCCGCGGCCGAGCAGGGCGGTTGGACGTGGTGCCGCGCGCCGGCGTCACGTTGCCACGGGAAACCGTCCTGAGCCCCTCCAGGACACCGCGTGCCTCGCAACGGACCCATCCACGAGCGGCAGCGGGTGGGGGGGGCACCGGCTATTGGTGTCGGGCTTCCTCTCCGTCCCAGCCTCTTTCCACCCGCCGGCGGCGGCTGCTGCTGCTTCTCGGGGGGCCGTGGCGGGTAACGGTGGGGCGAACAGCGTGGCGCGGCGCTGCTCTGCTCGGCTCACCTCGCCGCACGGCCACCGGCCTGGCTCCGCCTCCCCGACCTATTGGGCGGGCCCGCGGCAGCGCTTCGCAAGGTGAGGGCGCCGCCCCATGCCGCCTCCGGCCCCTCACGATGGGGTCAGGCGGCGGAGACTGCCGGGGGCCGCTCCGGCCCGGCCCCAAGGCTTGCCCCGGTGCGCAGAGGGCTGGGTATGCCCACCCTGTCCCGCAAACGCTTCACGCTTTAGATAGTCGGCTTTCATGTACACAATCAAGACGCAGCGAAGTTACTTTATCAAAGCGCTGCGTTCCTGTCGCCACACAGTTACCGATGCACTTCTGCTGAAACTCCAGAAGGAAACGAGAAGGATCTTTCTGCCTTCCTAAGGGGCTCATCAGTGTAGGAAGGAAAGCAGAAGCAACAGAAACAGTAGGAGAGGTGACTGACTGACTGACTGAGAAGCCTCATGACTGTAAATATTCTCTTGCTATTTTCCTCTTTTATCTTTTATTTCTTAATAAGCAGAGGAACATTTCTATCACATGGGTCATACCCGATGACAAGAGAACTCCCTCAAAACACAGGTATGCAGGCTGGGCTGAGAGGTGTTCATGAAAGCTGTGCCATATCCTGAGGGTACATCTTTGGATGTATGTGCATTCTGCACACAGGAAAAAAAAAAACCAAACACTTCCACTCTCTGCTTCACTCAGCCTCCAGTAGGCCCTCCTGACCTGCTGAACAGGTCAAGCCAATAACTAAGCAGTGTGTGAAATTTATCTCATTGCTGAACCTGCCTTAGGCTGGAAAACCATTGACCACTGGTCAGGCAAAAACCAATGCACTTGAGTCCTACAGTTAAGTAACTATGGGTAAACCACAGCTTTTAGAAGATAAAGCAGCAAATCACCACCATGAGGTCTTATAGTTAGGAAAACAACACCTAACAAAATTTTAGTTTCTGTAGAAAAAAAGTTATTTAACAGTAATTATTTCCCAGCAACAGCAACTCTTTCAATGGCAACTGTTAGATTGGAATGTATGGAAGACTAGGAAAAACAAGTAATGAATTTAGTAATATCTGTGTATCCTAGGACACAGAGTCAAAATTCAGACTCATGAGTGTAAAAATGCCTATTTAGTGCTAGCCAGTGTCTCCAACCTGTTTTTTTTTCCCCCAACTTTATTTAAATATTGATTGTATAAGTCTCATTTCTTCATTTTAAGTTCAAGTTTGACCTTCATCTTATGTTCAAATTTGAAGTGTCAGCAAGATTATCTGGCAGAACTGTGGACAGGTGCATAACTTTGAGAACACATTTTAATTGTTGTAAGTCTCAGACTTGAGGTAAGAAGGAAAAAGGATAGATGCACTTCCACATCATAATACTTTGAAATGCCTTCTGTTTCTAAGAGTTTTACAAAATTATGATGACTGGTGTGTGCAATGTCTACATGCTGGTTTGCTGCACCTGGTGTGTTGCAACTGCTGTATCAGCTTATGCAGATCTTTTTTCAATTGCTTGCTGAGGGCAGAGGAAAGTTCAAGAAATCCTCAAAAAGCTAGTTTTAGAGTCCATAACTGCCCTAGTGGTAGCACAGCTTTCTAACCATGTGCTAGCCTGTGGTTTCTGCTTTGATACATTTCCACTCTGCTGGGTGTTGCACTTGGCCGACCTTGCTCTCACATCAGCCAGACAGCTCTATAGGGAAAGAGCTTC
The DNA here is from genome assembly GCA_013401255.1 of Urocolius indicus. Lineage (NCBI taxonomy): Eukaryota > Metazoa > Chordata > Aves > Coliiformes > Coliidae > Urocolius > Urocolius indicus. The sequence goes on along the minus strand of WBNH01011131.1, from coordinate 130,621 downwards.
CAAGTTGGCAACCTGAGTTAAAAGGGTAGTTTTATAATGGAGATATGTTTGGAGATATGCCAAAAATCACACCTCTGGAAATCCTTTCTGTCTGCCCTTCTCCTAACAGAGAAATACTATGCACATGACACAGAATTTGTAGTTGGCCAGGCAATTACACAGCAGAGATCTGGGACTGCAGCACAAAACTATCACCACAGAGCACTCAATCAAGAGGGATTACATGGCTATCCTACTCCTCAAAAAGACTTATGTTTAAAGCTGAATCAGCAGCAAACCCTCCTAGAACCTTACCCTCTCCATTTGGAATTAATTTGACACACTGCAGGCTGTTAAACAATATTTTAAAACAACAAAACATAAAAATTACCTTACCTGCAATTTACATAGTGATGTGACTTCTTGCAAAGAAAACAATACACATCATCCAGCTTTCACAGCAAAGTAGTATAGAATCTGGAATTAAAGCTGCAGTAGTATTTTTCTCTCCTAAAAAGAAATTAAGCCAGAAGAACAGCAAAAAGTCACCAGGTTCGGTGTCCCTTATCCTCTTTATTGCATGCACATAGATCCAGGTCAAAGATATTGTCTATCTCTTCTGTTAATGACAAACTAAGCCCATGAGCATTTCCCAAGCCAATTCTAAAAGAAATACACAAGAGAGTGGATGCAGCTGAACTTGTGGATGTTATATTTACAACTTAAGAAATCTTCCAGAAGTTAATGCTGAACTGTTTTGGGGATGGGTCATGATTTTAATGTATTTCTATGAAACCCAACCCAAAATTTAACTAGAAAAATGCACCAAACCCAGCATTTGTGATTGTTTTTGAGGTCTTGATTTTCACATGAGCTGTGTGATTCTAACAAGCAGGTTGTTGATGGACTTTCAAGGTGGGTACTGATAAAGGAGTGCTTCATTTGGCACAATAAATCCCTATTCTCTGATGCACAAATAGGCTTTCCAGACAAGTAAAGCTTTAGAAAACCAGAGAAAAGACCAAATGAGAAGCATATCGCTATGCATACCTTCTTGCTCTGCCTGCAGGGTCTGGTGCTAGGTCCCCAGGTGGATGGGAGACAGGACCCTGTGTTAGGTGATTAACTGGTCTCCAGAGGGAGCATTGTCCTAATGCTCTGGAACCCAGCAGAAGTGGAATGCTTTTATGTCATAAAGATTATACCATCTAAATAAATTAAGAAGACTATCTTGTGATTTTCTTTCCATGACCCATATACAAATGAAAGAGCTGTCAGGCTTCCAGCCTTTTCCATGGGAGATTAGTGTAAGATGTCTGGCTCACACAATGCACTCAGCTGCATCATTTTCAATCTCCCTGCACAAAACATTCCTTCCCATTTTTCTGAGAGGGCCACAGTCTCACAACAAAACATACTGCCTATATTATTTCATTTTGGTGCACAATTTAACCTAGTAGTTGGTGATGAAGCAGCTCATCTTCAGTATACCAATTCATCTTCAGTATACCACTTCATCTTCAGTATACCACTTCCTACAAGAGACTTGAGATCCATCAAACAGCACTGAATTTCGAAGGAAAAATGTGCTATCATTTCCAGCTTGAAAGCCTGGGGGCTTTTTCTTGCTGCTTGTACTGCTCAGAGACATGATAGCTATCACCCAGCTTCTTTCCACCTAACCCATTTTCCAAGCCTGAACTTCTACAGTCACTGGAAAATAAAGTGGAAGTTTAACATCACTGTTTTTTAATGTTGTTATAAAATTTTTTGCTTCCTCAGTTTTAAATGTTCAGTTTTGTTCATGTGACAAATGAGTTTATCATCCCATGCTTAAGTTACAAGGGGAATTGAGGGGTATTTCCTTTTTTCCTTGGAGTATTAAAAAAACCCCACAAACAACACATTTATTTCTTCCCAAATCTTCTCTCAAACAAACATGCTATTTCCCAGTTATTGGCAGTCATTGCACATTTACACTGCACAGTTTCTCCCCTTCACATAGTCCTAAGAAATCACTGAAGAGAAACAACACACAGTTTATGCATCAGTAAGATGTCTGCACTGTACCGTGTCAGTTCTAGCTACCAAATTGCAGTGTGTGATTTTCATTTTTTTCCAGGGCAAATCTTGCTCTTTCACAAAAAAAACCCAACCCAGGAGAGGGAAGTACTGCTGCTGTCTCTAGTGCTTCTATTTGTCCACTAGCAACATACTACAAACTACTATAAACTGTTTGCCTCTTGTTTAACAATCATCAAGAAACAGGTTTAATATGACAAAGTAAATGCTGTGATCAGCAGATTTCACCTCTTAACAGTTAAAACTTGCTACCTGCACTCTGCTTACCATTCCAATTCATGCTGAATATGTTCAAAGGCAAAGGCCCATTTCTGCTAGCTGTGTGGGTTAGGAAAGATTTTGTACTCCTAAGGCATTTACCAGTTTTGATCTGCATGCACTGTACTTTACATGCTGGTCTGTAGCGCAAATATTTTTGCCTACAATCTCTTCTAAAAGAGGTCCAGAAGATTCCAGCTACAACCCAAGCCACTATCTTTTCTAAATAATTAATCTTTTCCAATCATTAAACCACTACAAAGACTTTAACTTACCATAGTTATAGTTTCCATGTGATAAGGGACAACAGGCATCTGGGAAAAAAAAATCTACACGTGACAGGTGAAAATAGGATGCATTTCATTAATTGCAAACAAAAAACCCACCAAAACTCAAATCCTAAACTGTTTTTTCAATTTACAAACATTTCTCCACATGTTCTACAGAGACCAAAGCCAGGAAAGGATAGGGCAACAGCAAATGTATTTCAGCTTAATGAGGCTAAGAAAACTCTCCTAATGTCTTTAATGCAATATTCCGTTTTGTGCTATAACCTAAGCGTTCTAGATCAAAAGAGCCTGATGCAGGCCCAATGGATTTAAGAGAAAATATTTTCATCAACTCTTTTAGCTTTTCATCAAGCCTAAAAGTCAGTTTTCCTTTTAGTTCTACAGAGAATCCTTTTATGCATACAGAAAATATATGAGCAAAATTGAAGGTAGGATTAGGAAATTTGTTCATTCTTCTCTTGATGGTGTGTTCAGAATCAGGTAATTAAAACAAAAAACCTTTGTTGTAAGTGACGCAGGTCTACTCAAATCTTATCAGAAGCCCCATGAAGAGTGAAGAGATACAGCACAGGAATAAAAATGGATATGGACATGACACGAGGAAGTGCAGAAATATTTGGACTTCTTGTATTTTTACATGCTTTATTTCCAGTTATCCAACTGATTCTTACTCTACAGAGAAAAAACATGTAAGCTTATCTCAGCTTCTTGCCAAGTAGTAGTTTTGGGTGGCCTGAAGCCTGAGCTAGCCTCTCGCAGGTAAAGAGATTGCTTTTGAGCACTCTTTCAGTAGTACTGAGGAGTAGGGAACTCAACTCGTTGATTTTACATCCCAGAAGAAATTCCCTCTGTAAGCATTAGATCACTAGTTGCCTTATGAGGGCAGTGCTAGAGCATGAAAACTGAAGCTGGGCAGGATTCTACCCCAAAAGTCCTACTATAAATTAAGAGGAAGAAGCAAACCCACTTCTCCAAATTATCTAAGCACCAACTCTTCATTCAGTGGCTTAACTTATTTAAAAAATACATTTTTTTAATATAAAAGCCTTTATTTTTAACTTCTGAAGGCAGCAGTTTCTTGGAGGAATTTCTTATCCCCAGTAATCTAATCAAGATTAATGACAGTACTGAGTCTGACTCCAGAATATAAATGCTAATGAAGCTGTATTGCCTCCTGGAGAGTTTAATCCAAAGATGTCATATTAAATGGGCTTATTACTGATAGAACTGACCTAAACCAGTTTCTTGACTAAGGCCTTCCTACTTCTTGACTAAAAGAATTATGTATTCTTATACTTAAGCTTATCTGTTTTTATGAACACAAAGAGAAAAATTATTTGCAAGGTTAAGCTGTAAATTGGAAGCTGATGATACTTGAACATGTTTCACAAAAGCTCATCATTAAACTCAGAGTGAAAAATATGCCCAAAGAAGAATTTCTTTTAATATACACAACAATTATCCACACAGAGATGGTGAAGGAAAGGGCAGGAGGAAAAATTCTTGTGCTTCCTCTATCTGTTTTTCCTTTTGAGACCTCCTATCCTGTGATAAATACCAAAATCCCATTTGCAGTAGATAGTGCTTTCCTTAATCATATAATGAACTAAACAAATCTCCAATCCTTGGAAATAAATTGAAAAAATACTATTGAAAATCAGCTTCTCCTTTTCCTGGGAGACACCTAACATCACAGTTAGCACTATATATGAGTGCTGAAAAGGTTTTAGTATATTTGCATATTCTCTCTTTTTTCCTAATAGCCCCAGAGGCTGAAAAGGACTTTTGAATTAAAAATATTGGCTAAACTTGAATTCCTGTGTCCAGCACTGCTGGGCCCCAGGCCCTAGGAGCACAAATCCAGGCTGATGAAAACACAGGCTCACCATCAGTGAAGGAAGTAGTGATATGTGAACTATTACAGGAGCTTGTCCCCTGCAGATTGATGGGTCCTGACAATATCCACCCGAGGATCTTTGGAGAGATGGCTGACATCACTGAGAGGCCATGCTCCATGAGCTTTGAGAAATCTTGGAGATCAGGGGACATCCCACAGGACTGGAAGAAGGCTGATGTCACCCCATATGCAAGAAGAGCTTAAAGGAGGAGCCAGGAAATTACAGTCCCATCAGTCGTACTTCAGTCTCTGGGACAGTTACGGAATGAATCCTCCCAGGGGCTGTCACAAGTCCCATGAAGAATGTGGTTGGGAAAAGCCACCCGGGTTCACCATGGGCAGATCCTGCGGGACAAACCCAGTTGCCTTGTGCATTGAAGTGACCTGTTGGGGTGATGTGGGGCGAGTGGGGGACACGGCCTACCTGGGTTCCTCCAAGGCTTTCAGTACGGTTTCCCACAGCCTCCTCCTAGAGAAGCTGCTGCGTTGGGGTCAACAAGGGATCTGTGAAGTGATGGGCACGGGCTGACAGCTGCACCTGGGGGCTGGGGGTAAACAGCTCCTTCTCCATCTGGGAACCTGTCACAAGTGGGGTCCTCAGGTATTAACATTGGGCCCAAATATTTAATATTTGTTTAATATCTTCATAAGCGGTCTGGATGCTGGGATCACCTGTGCCCCCATGAAGTTTGCTGATGACACCAAACTGACGAGATTGAAAGAGACAGCCACCCCACAGGAAGACCTGGATAGGCTGGAAGAGTGGTTCTAACACGGACCTATGAAGTTCAGCAAGGACAAGCATAACATCTTGCACCTGGGAAAACACAATCCAGGAGTGCAGCATGGGCTGGATCTGCCCAGCTGGGGAGCAGCTCTGTGGAAAGGGACATGGGGGTCCTTGGTTGACAAGTGGCTCCACATTACAGTGAGCTGCTGCCACAAAGAAAGCCATCAGGGTGCTGGGCTGCCTCAGCAAGGACATCACCAGCAGAGATGATTATCCTACTTTCCTGAGTGCTTGTCAGGAATACTATGACCGGTTTTGATCCCCACTACATAAAACAGATGTGGATAGGCTGGAGAGGGTCCAGAGAAGGGCCACAAAGATGATCCAGGGAACGGGAAGCCTGCTGCGTGAGGAAAGGCTGAGAACTGTGTTTGGTCAGCCTTGAGAAAAGAAGGCTTAGGGGAGACCATACCACCATGTTCCAGTAGTTAAAGAGTAGCTACTGTCGGGAAGGTCACGGCACTTGCCTACGGTCTGACTTTCAGCTGAGTGGGAAGAATCCAATCCTACTCAATGTGAGTGATAAAGGAGACTTCTCTTTACTGCAAACAGGCTTCAACTTATATACAATACAGGCTTCAAGCTGCTTGCTTGGCAATAGCTGATAGGCCAACTAACAAAAAGTCACATCTGCATGTTTATCTTATTTGTGGTTTCTGCAATAAGCGAGCTTCAAGCCTTGCAGTTTCACATACTCCTCCAGGTTCTGCTTTGCTACATTCCTTTAAGCTTACAGTTTCTTTCCCACACACACAGCTGCCTTCATATCTATACTCTAACGAGCAACTTGTCCTTGACGATTTTTCAGGCCCACTGTTCCCACCTCAGCAACTAATGTCCTGTCTACGTTGTGAATCATGCACTAAGTCCATGCAGCTGGAGCCAAGGCTGTCCTGCCCCAGCGGGCCTAACATTATACGCCGGGATCTGTGTCTGTTCTCCACAGGCTACAGAGAAGGTGCAGATTCTGTTTTTACAAGAAGTCATATGGAAAAAGTGAGGGGTAATGGGTGCAAGTTACTCCTGGGCAGATTCCTGATGGACACAAGAGTAAAAGTTTTCCCAGTGACAACAACCAGCCATTGGAATAATCTCCCCAGGGCTGGTGGATTGCCCAATGTTGGACTCTTTCAAGATTCAGCTGGACAGGGTGTGGGCCATCTTGTCTTGATCATGCTTTTGTGAAGTAAAGTTGGACCAGATGATCCTTGAGGTCTCTTCCAACCTGGTAGTCTATGATTCTAGGAATAAGCTTACACGGCAAACTGCATGTGATCTGCAAGGCACAACAATTCACACAAGAAGACCTCTCCCACCCTTTGAGCACAAGCTGAAATCAAACCCTGGATTCTACTCAAAACTTTTAGCCAGGCCAGGCCAGTTGAGGGAACTCGGCCAAAACCCCAGGACTGAAGTCTTCTCACAGAACATCCACTCATCACAAGACCTGCTTGAACTACACAGGCAAGAAATAGATACAGCAGGACACTTTGGAAATGAACGATACCTTTTGAGCAGACCCTCCCTAAGGGCTTGTTACAATTATGATTGCTTGACACATCATCCTCTTGGATCTCTCTCCTGGAAGAGACAATTCAGAACAAGTGAGGCAACTTGAGGTTCCATAGTAAGGGGAAGATTATACTACTTTTGAAAATGCCATTTATAAATCCCACTTCTTTCCATTCCAGCCTTTCAGCTGTGCTTTCACATCACGGCTCCTTTGAGCCTGAACAGGAATTTCTACATAAAGAAACTAACTGGAATGTAATGTAATCCATGTCTCTGCACACGTAAGATGAGAAATTCCTCAGGTCAGGGGCTGATTCGTGTTTTTGACTCGTATCAAGAACACCGACAAATCTCAAAAAGCTAAGTGAATGAGTCAACTGGACAACATGACACAGCAAGACTGCACAATAAATTGTGCTGAAGGAGCCAGGAGATACTGAATTATATGGTACCTATGGTCTTCCCTTGGCTGTACTTCTTTTCTGCCAAGTTCCATAACCTTGCAGAAGTTTATTGTGTCTCCAAGAGCCTCTGACATGATATCATACCTGAATCAAAAAAAAAACCAGAAAACTGTTCTCAAAATTGCATGATCCCTATGTACTGTAAACCATCAAGTCACTGGTTACACAAGAGACACGTAAATAATGTCTGTCTCACAGGAGAAACTTAATAATGAGAACAGAAAAAAACATGATTTCAGGACTAAGAAGGTAAGCATTCTTGACATAAATAAGCCAAGCATTTCTACTACATGCGTGTGGCTAAATCCCACTCAGGCAAATGGTTCCATTGAATCCTGCCTGCCCTGAGATAATGGTAGTTTCTAAAGCAACTATTAACACACCACTGCTGCATATCACCAGACCAGCAGTTTGTATCAAACGTCCACAGACCAGAAGGCCCAGAGTGAGTAACCTGGGCCACTGGGAGCACAAAACAGTCCATGGTAAGGACTTATTGCAGCACATGAGAATTGCAGAATGCTTACAGTGATCCAGGGATTTGAAACAAAAAGGTTTGTCTCTTCTGGGAAGAAAAAGCAGAGGTGCATGGAAAAGGAGATTACAGAAAGGGGATGAATGCAGAGTAATTATCAAACAAATGGACAACCCTACTTTTTTAACTATATACCTGGTTCACACAGCTCCTGCGTAAGTCCAACCTGGCACGCTAATGCTTTGTGATTCACTGAGAAATGCTAAGCAAAGCAAGTAGCTGTGCTTTGGGAATCATTTCCATTAGGGCACTGGGTAACATGATAGACTGGGCTGATGGGAAGACTGGCAGTGCTCTAGCAATAGTACTGTGGAGGAAATGTCTCCCGATAACCACTCACTCCCCTATTATCTGTAGCATCAGCACAATAATCTTTTCCACAGTAGAAGTGGGAATTATGCCTTTGTGTCATTAGACCAACAGTCAGCTTTAGGAGCTACCAGGCAGTGTTATGGCTGCCTCAAAACATTTGGTACTAACAAGTGAAAGATACTGAGATAAATGGACTTGACCTTACTTTATAATTTCATTTATTGTAAATGAAGATTTTTGTGATGGATACATCAAGGAGAACCAGACTAGTTATTTTAATTATCAAATCAGAGGTCACTGGAGTCTGAAACATTAATATTCATTGTTAGAGAACTAAAAAAAAGCTTTATCACATACTAAGACTACACTGAACAATACCAGAACCTAAAGACAGATTTGACCTCAAGAAATCTGCAACAGAATGACAGCAGATGGACAGACAGCACAGGAAACCAGACTATATGTCAGGATGACAGTCCCTATTTGGAACATACCAGTAGCTGTGCGGTATCAGAGCAAGGGAACTATGATGAGATAAACAAGATGACAGGCAATCAGCTGCCTCCACTCTTTGGGGCCACCTCCAAAAGACTGGAAAAGTCTGGATTCAGAATGGTCTTGTGGTAGCCATACCCTGGTGGCAGTCTTCCTTCTCTGACACAGCAAAGGCCACAGACAGGAGCCAGAAGCAGGTGCAAGAAGATACAGTCGCTATAGCTCTGCTGCATTCCCTACTCTTGACCACTTAAGGCTAGGATATTGTTAAAGCCACAACGGTTAGATATGTGAAACTCATTTGCTTGACAAGTGTCAAAGTAGCTGTAGAGAAAGTGATCCCATTCTACAGTGCATCACCAAGTACTCTTTCACTTTATCCTCTAACTCTGTCCAGCTTCCAAGACTCCTGCAGGCTTGCTCAGCACATCCCCACCTCAAGGAAATGCACTTAGCTCCAGTTTCACTGGGTTCAGCCTGGATGCTCAACACTGTTAGAAGTGGAACCAAAATCAGACTCCTTTACTGGAACCTTGCATTTCACCTCTATCAAGGCTTCAAGGTGAAAACAATTACTTAGTGTTGGTTGACTGCTCTTCAGGAGTGATCTGCTCCTTGAAATGGCAACTATAGCATGCACAGCTGAAGGCAGAGCTGTAGCTATGATCACAGACAGATGTGCTACTGGAGAAATGGGAAAGCAGAACCCTAGAACTTCTTTGTATACTTTCTGAACTCCTTTGCATCACTCCTTTAACTAAATCTATATACTAAGGCAAGTTATTAACCATGCATTCAGACCCCACTTAGCTGTTTGCAAAATAACCTTTTGGAAAAAGCAGAAGCAAAGACTTATCTCAGTATTCTGTGGGATTTACTCATTATCAAAGGCACAAACAATGTTGGAATAGAGAGTTTTAGCAAAAGGAGGGAAGAAATAAATAGAATAGGATGAAGAAGAATGGCAGCATTGGCTGGGCACACAACTAACATCTGCATTTGGGATTGCAGTAGTAGTCAGAGACACGAAATACATTTAGAAGCATACTCTGAGAGTCCACCAGTTCTCTTTGTGATGCCGAGATGATTAAGGGTCATGTCACAACACCCCTGCATAGCACACAGGGATACTGTGCTGCTGTGAGAAGTGAACCCAGTAAACCACACTTCTGGCAGACTGAGTAATCTACATGAGCTTTTGCACAGACACTGTAGCTGTTACCTTGAGGGGCAAAGGACTTCACTTGCCAGTGCCAGCACTCTGGTAGATTTTCTTTAACTACTTCTTAGTTTGCCACGTGGTACAGAGGTAGGCTATCCAAAGCATATTTGCTGCCTACAGTACTACTACACAGACAATTGAAGTAAGGGAATCTTGGATGACTGTTCTATGCATGGTTTAGCAAGGAGTTGCTTTTGCTTAGTAACAGGGGGAGCGGGTTGCAGTGAAGACCCGGTAAAAGTTTTTTAGACTCTCCCCCGACTCCTGGGTTCAGATCCACCCCCCGGCCCGGCTGGGCCAATCTGGCGCCTCTGCGATCACTATTTAGGGACGGGAATTTGA